>JAKRSK010011989.1:0-271930 GCA_029891615.1 Natrix natrix natrix
GTCCCGTGAAAAAACAGGGATGCAAGAGGTTTGAGAGGCCTGCAAAGTGCTCTTGAGGGTAGGGGGGGGCAATATTGAGCAAAAAGACTTCATTTTTCACGATAAGGGCTGTTTTTCCCAAAAAAGGGGCATGCCATAGCCTTTAGTCCCTTTTTGGAGAGGGGGCGGTTTAGAAATGCGAAGAATATAATAACTAATAAATAAATATATTAATAAATAAATAAATAAAGAGAGAAAAGAAAATATAAATAACCCTCCCCAAAATATGTGTAAATAAATAAATACATAATGTTGTAAAGAGAGATGTAATGTGTGTGTATGTGTGTTGTAGGCTGTGTGTGTTAGTGATCCTGGGGCCTGGGGGGGGTCAAAAATGAGCAAAAAAATGCGCTACCGCGCGCGCGCTCCTTTCGTCTTTCATCGCCATCCTTCCACCTCCTACTCGCGCTGACGCATCCCCCACCCTCTCCCTCGCAGGCTCCAAACTTCTGTGTATCCATTTTGTGAAGGGGCAGGGTTTCGGGCCAAATATGTTTTATTCAGTGTTAAGATGCATAAGATTTTCATGCGCTTTGGGGGAGGGGAGATGTGTTTTACTCGAAAAATATGGTATCTCGTTTCACCCAGTGATGTTCAAAGTATTAAAAGAACGGAAAAAAATGACTAATATGATGTTATTCACTAAGACTTTGTAATCCCCAGTACTGATAAAAATTCAGATGCTTGGCAACTGACTATATTTATATGCAGTATCCCACGGTCATGGGACCACCTTCTGCGGCCTTCTCACAAGCAGAGTAATAGGAAGGCCAGATTCACTTAACAACTATTATTACTCACTTATCACCAACTCCTATAACACGACCCCCCTATTCCTCCCCTACACCCATTTTCCCAACCCACCCCCATCACCCCCCCCCCCCCCCCCCCCCCCCCCCCAACCCACCCACCCACCACCCCACCCTCCCCCACCCTCCCCCACCCCCCCCCACCTCACCCCCCCCACCACCACCCACCCCCCACCCCACCCAACCACCCACAACCCCACAAAACCCACCTACCCAACCCCCCCCCCACACCCCCCACCAACACACACCCCAACAAAAACACACCCCCAACACAAAAAAAAAAAAAAAAACAAAACAACAAAAAAAACAAAAAAACAATAAAAAACAAACAAAAAATAACAACAAAAAAAAAAATAAAAAAAACAAAAAACAAAAACAAAAAAAAAATAAAAAAAAAAAAAAAATACAAAAAAACAAAATAAAACAAAACTAAAAACAAACAAACAAATACAAAAAAAAACAACACAACAAATAACAAAACCCCACCCCAAAAACCCCCAAACCTCCCACAAACAACACCCCCCACACTCGCCCAACTCCCCCCACCCCCCACCCCAACCCCCCCACCACCCACCCCCCCCCCACCCCCCCCCACCCCCCACCCCCCCGCCCCCCCCCCCCCCCCCCAACTCCCCCCCCCCCCCCCCCCCACACCCCCCCCCCCCCCTCACCCCACCACCCCCCCACCCCCCCACACCCACCCCACACCCCACCACCCACCCCCACCCCCCCCCCCCCCCCCACCCCCCCCCCCACACCCCCCCCCCCCCCCCCCCCACCCACCAAAATACTAAAAATCTAAATAAAAAAACCATCCCAAACAATCACAACCACACAACAACTAAAAAAATTTTCTTTATTCTATATTTATTCTTCTGCGGATTCGCCATTTTTTTCTTGTGCCTCCCTCCCTCTCTTCTCTTCCTTCCTTGCTCCCTTGCCTCCTCCTCCCCCTCCCTCCTCTCGACTTCTTCTCTCCTCCCTCCCTGTTGTCCGTAAGCTCGCCTTACGCGCCTTATTTCCTTCCCTCCACTCCCATCTCACCCTCCCTTCCTTGTTCCGCCCGCTCATCGCTAGTCAGTTCAGCTCCATCCCTGTTTCCTTCTTGTCTCTTATATATTCCTAACCCATGCCTCGTGCTGCCTGTTCGCACATGCGAGATAATAGAATTAGGGAAGTACGTGTTGGGAATCATGTTGAGGTATAGTGTGGTTCAGTGTTCTTGATCGTTTATGCTGTGGCGCTCGGACAATCCCCCACTTACTGTACCTCTATGACGAGTAGATGAGAGAAGCTCGACAGCACCGTCACTCGCTGTCTACAGGTATCGACCACTACACCCATCGTGCGATCACTTGTTGAGCTCCCCATATCTGATGCTTCGAGCCGATGAGACGGCCCACGCGCTGAACCCCTCTCCCCCCTCAACCTCGCCTCCCGCTCACGCGCGTCGGCCTCGTTATCACCACGCACGGACCTCCTCGCCCTTTCTTACAGAATCCCTTGGCCCATCCCCAGCCGGCCCTTGCCTGGACCACTCCCCTGCCATCCTCTTGCTTTGGCTGGAGGATTCAGAGACCCATTGAGGCTTTCATCGCTGAAGGATTTCCAGCTGCTTGAGGGGATCCTAATTTCAACAAAGCCCCCTTTTTCTTTCCCCAAACAAAAAGACAGAGATCAAATTAAAGGCACTTGAATCTTAAAAGTGGAGGAAAAATAAATAAATCTCCGGTACTTCCCCAAACATTTCCAAGAAACTCACGAGTCAAATTTGGGATTTGATTGAGTGACAATCTGCCTCAGAATAATATTGCTAGTTTTGAAATTTCTTCTCTCTCTCTCTCTCTCTCTCTCTCTCTCTCTCTTTGGCCAGTTTCTTCTCTGTCAAAAGAGGGAAAAAAGGAGAAGAAATTGGATTCAAATGCAGGTAATCTTTGACTTACGACCACAATGGAGCCTGAAATTTGCAGTTGCTAAGTGAGACAGTTAATTGAGGTTTGCCCCTGACCTTTCTACCCACAATTGTTAAGTGAATCACTGCAGTTGTTCAGTTAGTAACACGGTCGTTAAGTGAATCCAGCTTCCCCATTGACTTTGCTTGTTAGAAGGTCGTAAAAGGGGATCATGTAACCCTGGGACATTGCAACCGTCATAAGTATGAGTAGGTTGCCAAACATCTGGATTTTCACCATGTGACCATGGAGGATGCTGCAACAGTTTTAAGTGGGGAAAATGGTCCTATGCCCCCTTTTCAGCCCTGTTGTAGCTCTGGATGGTCACTAAGTGAACTCTTGTAAATCCAGGACTGCCTGTAAAATATCCCGCCAATTAAACCTAAAGGTGAAAACTTAAAAACTTCAAAATAAAAACTTCAAAAAATAAATAGACTAACAAATACAAGGCTAGCATTTTGATGGTCATTTGAATGTAAATTTCAGATTTGCATTTACAAAGTCGATCCAAGCTGTTTTCCTTCCACACCGCTCCATTCCAATATTGCAAGTTTCTAGTCCACAAACATGATCAAAGACATCTCTAATGAGCTCATTGCAATGCGTATTTTAACAAAACCTACAAATCGTGTCCATAGAAAGAGGTAGGGCGGGGGGGCGGGGGAATCACATCATGATGAAATTGGGTGGGTGCTTATCCATGTAGAAAGAAAAACCTCTACAAATTTTCATACCAATATTTTAAAATTAATTTGAAATCCTTACAGGAGTCTGTTAAAGCAAAGAAAAAAATGTAGGGAGGGAGGAAAGAAGAAGTGAGGAAGGAAGGAAGTGAGGAAGGAAGGAAGGAAGGAAGGAAGGAAGGAAGGAGAGGAAGGGGTAAGTGAGGGAGGGAGGGAGAAAAGGAGGGAAGAAGGGAAGGAAGGAGGAGAAGGGAATTAGTGAGAGTGGCAGGGATGAGAAGAGGGTAGGGAGGGAGGAAAGAAGGAGAGGGAGGGAGGGAAGGAAGGAAGAAGAGTATGAGGGAGGATGAAGGAGGGAGGGAGGATGAAGGAGGGAGGGAAGGATGGAGAAGAAGGGAAGGAGAGAGGGAGGGAGGAAGGAGAAGAGGAAGTGAGGTAGAGGGTAGGGAGGGAGGAGAAGATAGGTGAGGGAGGGAGGAGGATGAGGGGGAGGAAGGAAAGAAGGAGAGGTAGGGATGTTAGGAGACAGTTGGAGTAGGGAAGATGGAAGAGAAGAAGGAAGAGGGAGAAAAGAAGGAAGGAAGGAGAAGAATGGAGGGAGTTATTGATGGAGGGATGGAGAAGAGGGAGGGAGGAAGGAAAGAAGGGTAGAGAGACGGAAGGAAGGAGAAAACAGAGAGGGAGGAAGAGAAGTTGGACAGACAGACAGGTGAACAAAGAGATAGAGAGAGATTTAGCATGCTCTCGGCTTGCAGACTCTCCAGGGGAAACATGCTCTCCAATATTATGAAATCCTTGCAATGGTTGAGAGATGTTAGGCAACTTTCAAAAAGTAACAGCCCTCCCCTTGCACAGACCGCCCCCCCCCCAAGAGGAGTTAATAAAGTTAAGATGGCAGCTAAAACTCCATTACACTTTTTAAGTCCATCCTGCCACTGTCCTGGGACGGCCCCCACCTTGACTTCCTCACCTGAGGATACCCTGCCCTGAAGCCCAGATCTCCTCTGAACAGAATTCTCAGCATCCCTTGGGAGACTTCTGGATTCAAGGCTAAAGATGTGTTGAGCACCACTTCCAGCCACAGCACAACAACAGCAACGACAACACACACATGAACGAAGCTTCCTTAGGATCCCTGTGAAGACCCCCATCTACATCTGGAAAGAATTAATTCTGGGCCATCCCCCGTGTGGCAGAGTTTACAGAGTCTTCCACCCATCCTTGTGTTGGTAGGCAACCATTCTACCATGAAAGGTGACCTCCTCGTCCCTTGATGTTCTCTTGCCTGCCTTCAGTCAGTCTCATCGCCCTCCAGGATCCTGGAGGACCAAGCCTTCTCCAACCTTTCAGGCTTTTTTGGAAGACATGAGAGTGAGGAAGCAGCCCCATCCACCTCCTCAAACATCAGCACTGCTAAGGAGACCTCAGATTCTCCTTCTTGGGTTATGAGATCCATCAAAACAAAATCTGCCGGGACATGTCTGAGGTACGAATGGGGAAAGTTGACCATTGAGAATGAGTGAAACGCATGGGAATGTTCATCACCCAAAAAGAACATTTTGCAGAAAACCACCAATAGCTCCAGATTGAGATGGAACTGGTCCAGAAAATAAGAACTAAAGGACAGATGGGTCATGCTGAAAACAACTTTGGAAGACATTTTGAAAGATTCTTTGAAAGACATGAGGATGGTCATTGGGAGGCTAACACCAAATCAATGTTCTTCCTCTTTCTTGTGGTCTACTAGGACCACTCACTAACATCGTTAACCAGAAGGTTATCAATCAAGGTTAAGACCTTTCATGAGGTGAAACATGAATGGGCTTCCTTCTTCTGGGACTATCCACGAAGAGTTCCACCTCGCAGAAACGTTTTTGATGGGAGAAACCATCTTGAGCACATGAATGGATCATGGTGGCCTCCATAATTTTTTAATTCTTAACTCAGTGGGAGAAGACTTCCTCCAGGAAGTCTTTTCCCACATTCCACATAATATATAATAGGTCTTCTCCATAGCAACCTTGAGTGGGAGAAGATTTTCCTTTGCAGCTGTGGTGGTCTTCACAAATTTAATCACTTAGTAGAGGTTCTCCATAGCAACTTCAGGAGGGTGGGGGAGAAGATTTTCCTGGCAGCTGTGAAAGTCTCTGCAAATTTCAGCCCTTAGCAATGTTGGGAACAGAAAGGTTTACTTGAGGGCCACAAATTTCCTCCTTTTTTAGAGGTTCTCCATGGTGATGTTGGAGTGAGGAACAATCAATAGTGGGATTGCCAAATAGAGAACCACCAGCACTCTATGAAACTACTATTAATCTACTATTAACCTAATTATTTGGATTAACCCATAGACTCAGAAGAACAAAGTTTAACCTGATTCATCAGATGGAAACTGAGGCCTCCATAAACACGTGCAAGAGAGAAGTGGGAAGGTAGACTTTCAGAACTTGGATTAAAGGGTCTGGAGATTCCAGACACCCCCAAAAAACACCTCGTCAGCACAACATAAATTAATGATTTTCTTCCAAAGCTTCTGGCTTTCTGCCAGTTGTTGATCCACCAGCAAACAGCTGCTCATTTCATGGTGTGCGAAGACACCCGCTTTGACTTGTAGAGAGAGAAGCTGGTGGGTCAAGCGTTCAGTGTTAAGTCACACACGCCAACGTGCCAAGATCCTGGGGTGTGTTGATTTTTTGAAAGAAGAAACCACCGCCCTGCCCTCCGTCTAAGCTTCCTTCTCCTTCAATCAAAGCTATAAGGACATTCAGTTTGACAGGTAGGTGTCTGGTTTGAGAGAATGATGGTCTACTTAATTAATTAAAGGTGGACTCTACCTCCTTGAGTGAAGGTGGAGCCACCTCCTTTTTGTGTTGACTTCAAGTTGGCCTGAGAACTTCCTTCCCTGCATTCTTCAAGAATCCAGAAAAGGGGTCTCCAAACTTGGCGACTTTAAGACTTCTGAACTTCAACCTCCCCAAATTCCCTAGTTGGCTGAGGAATTCTGGAACTTGGAAGTCCACAAGTCTAAAGGTGATCAGGTTTGGATATCCCTGATCCAGAAGATCTTCCTTTGGTTTCCGAAGTCCCTCACCCACAAAGAAGTCAGGGGTGGGTTCTCTGCATAGGTTATTTGACCTCAAAATCAACTGACCCATGAAATCAACTTCACCACTAACCAATGGTGAAGCAGGAACAGGGAAGAAGGATTGGTTGGGAACAGCTAGGAGAAATTAGAACTCAGAACAGTTAGGAGAAGCAGAAGGAAGTGACGAGATAAGGAAAATCAGGTCAGGGACACTTGAATGCCCGTACAACCTCTGTTTCATTTAGAAGACCATTTATGGCTCTTCCTATCCAGGAGAACTCAGTGGCCAGTCATCCCAAGTTCAGGAAATATAAGGTAGACCTTGACTCACAACCACCACTAAGCAAGACAGTTGTTAATTGAGTTTTGGCCCATTTTACAATTTTTCTTGCCACAGCTGTTAAGTGAATCACTTCAGTTGTTGTCAGTCATACCATTGTTAAGTGAATCTGGTTTCCCCCATTGCCTTTGCTTATCAGAAGGCCGCAAAAGCGGATCCCATGACACTGCAACCGTCATAAATATGAGTCAATTGCCCAGCGTTCAGATCCCACCTTAACTACAGTGTCTAGGTTTCTTTCCCAACCACAAACCACGGGGTACTTAAAACACAGTTTGTTAAAGTCTTGTAGCTGTCACAGGTAGCTGGATTACGGTTAACATATCGGTTCGGCCCATTTGACACACGAAGTTACATGATAGCTGGGGATTCGCATAACTTATTTCCCAGATTGTCTTTGACTTACGATGGGTGGTCCAGCAAAGGTTGGGAGTTCTAATGGACTTACCTAAGGATTTGAAGTTACGACCCAGATTCTGATACCGCTTTGGGTTCTCGGCATTTATAACTTGTCCTCATAGTCGTCATCTTCCTCATGTTCCTCCTCCTCTTCCTCTTCCTCCTCTTCCTCTTCCTCCTCTTCCTCTCCTCCGCTTCTCCTCCTCCTCCTCCCCTGCTCCTTTTCCCCTCCTCCCCTCCTTCCAATTTCCTCCACCTCCTCCATCTTCCTCCATCTCCTTCTCCCGCCCTCCTCCCCTCCCCCCTTTCTCTTCCAGCTCCTCCCCTCCTTCTCCTCCTCCCCTCCTCCTCCCTTCTCCTCCTCCCCTCCTCCCCCTCTTGTCATCCTCCTCCCCTTCTGCTCCTCCCCCTCCCCCTTTCATTCTCCTCCCCCTCTCCCCAAATCCCTTCTAGCACTGATGATGTTCCCTAGTTGGGTCATGAAACATGTCCAAGAAAACCACCCAGCTCAGAGAGCACCAAGGATCCTACGATCCAACCCTGAGTTACAAACATTCTCTTCTGCTGGTGCAAAGACTGCTTGTTAGGGGGTCACAAATCTCTCGGGTCTACCCCCCCTCCTGCAAACAACAAACTCCGCTTCCTTATCGCAACCTTGAAGTCTTTTTTGGCTACTTAGCTGTGTGTCTATTTATGTCCATAAAAGAGCATTCTTCAGAATAACAGAGTTGGAAGGTAACCGGGAGGTCATCTAGTCCAACCCCTTGCCCAAGCAGGAGACTCTACATCATTCCAGAGAAACGGCTGTTCGAACTCTTCATAAGAACCTCCTGTGTTGGAGCACCCACAGCTTCTGCTTGCTCCAACTTTGGAGGCACCTAACAAATCCTTATAATAAATCCTTAGTAAGACCACCGCTGGAGTACTTGCTCAACCCATGGCAGGTCACACTCAACGTACGACCACCAGGTGTCCAATTAGTCTCTGCAGTCAAACAATTGGGAACACCCTTGTTAAGTGAATCTGACTTTTGCCAGATTGGATTTTTCCTTGTCAGAAGGTGGCAAAATGCTTGAGCGGAGGAGGGTTGGACTAGAAGACCTCCAAGGCCCCTTCCAACTCTTGTTATTCTATTCTATTCTCGATGACCTCACCCCATCCCCCAAGGTCCCTTCCAGCTCTAGACTGATTGGATTAGTCATTCAAAGGCCAGGGATGTGCCCCTCCCTGCAATCCTTCCTTCCCCACCCACCCCCCACCTACCCAATTCCCCCTCCACCGCTTGACCAAAAGCAGGAAAGATTTACAGCCTCCCCTCTTCCAAACCTGCACACCCTCCCTTACATATTTCAAACAAGCCCGTGCAAAGGACAGAACACGCACTTGTGCCCCGGGGGGCCACACATTTCGCCTCTGTGCTTTGACATCATTTTTTCCCCCCCGTTCATCAAGAATGCACCACAGCATGGCTGTCACCCCGAGCTATTTTTCTGGAGCAGGCAGGCGTGGAGGGGAAAAAAAGAGAAAATAAAATAAAGTAAGATGCACAGAAGATCTGAAAAGTGAAGCTGTCACTGGACAGATCGGGCCCTGCATTCGTTCACTCATTACCCTTTTTTTTTTTAACAGGTGGTCCTCGACTTATGACCACAATGGAGGCCAAAATGCCATGTTGTTAAATGAGATGTTCGGTTCACTGAGCTCCGCCCCATTTTTTAAATGACTTTTCTGGTCTCGGTGGTTAGGGGAATCCCTGCATGGAAGACGGTCGTTAAGCGAATCCAGCTTCCTCCTTGATTTTGCTCATCACAAGGGGATCACGTGACCTTGGGGCACAGCAAGGGTTGTAAGTATGAACCTGCTGCCAAGCGTCAGGATTTTGATCACGTGACCTTGGGGATGCGGCAAAGGTTGTAAGTGTGAAAAACGGCCATAAGTCACTTTCTTTCTGTGCCGTTGAAAATGGTCACTAAATGAACTATTGTAAGTTGAGGACTAATTGTCAGCATTCGGTCAGGATGGGCTTCTCTAATCAGTGGAGGGACTTGCCTCCAGAAATTGTGGGTGCCTCCAATAATACAGGGTTTCCTGCTTGAGCAGTGGGTTGGAGTAGAAGATCTCCAGAGTCCCTTACAAGTCTCTTATTCTCTTATTGTATTGTAATTCTGTTATCCTGTGTTTTTCTGTTATTCTGTGGTAGGTGCTCCATCACTGGGGGTTTTCAAGAAGAGATTGGACAATCATTTGTCCAGAATAGATTTCCTGCATAAATGTGGGATTGGATTAGGAGACATTCAGGGTCCCTTCTAACTATTATTTTTATGTTTAACATCAATACAAAAAATTTTTTTGTTAGGTTGACTACTGTACTTCTATGTGTGAATGCAATTCAGGAAATTATTCTAAGTTCCTGAAATCCTGATCAACGTGATTCCTTCAGTATTTTACAGAGTTGGAAGGGACCTTGTAGGTCATCTAGTCCAACCCCCCACCCCCACCCAAGCACAAGATCCTACCCTATTTCTAACAGACGGCAGCCCCGTCTCTTCTTGAAAGCTTCCAGTGATGAAGCTCCCACAACTTCTGAAGGCAACTTTGTTCCATTGTTGGATTGTCCTCACCGTCAGAAAATTTCTCCTTAGTTCAAGGTTGCTTCTCTCCTTGATTAGTTTCCACCTGTTGCTTCTTGTCCTCCCTTCTTATCCTACCCTCAGATAATAGTTTGATTCTGTCTTCTTTGTGGCAACCCCTGAGATATTGGAAGACTGCTATCATGTCTCCCTTAGTCCTCCTTTCTATTAAACTAGACATATTCCCAGTTCCTGCAACCGTTGTTCATATGTTTTATCCTCCAGTCCCCTAATCCTCTTTCTTGCTCTTCTCTGCACTCTTTCTAGAGTCTCTGCATCTTTTCTACATCGTGGCAACCAAAACTGGAATCAGATCCTAGGCATGGTCTTACTAAGGCAGGTTTGGATAACAACAGCAAGCAGAGTATACGAATAAACCAAGAATTAACCTCATTTACACCATAGGCAGCCAAGAAACAGTTGCACTGTACATTAGTGGGGGAGAGGAAATCCTTGCATGTAGAAAAATAGCTTCTCAGAGAAAAGATGTCAGCCAAGCAACAATTTATACGTCAGGGCCCATTTCCTCCATTCAGAAAGGCTCCCGTGTTGTGTTTTTTTGGCAATTTGGCAGCATTTTATGGTCATGCAATCCACCGTTTGGGTGGTGAAATGCCCCAAGCTCCTACGTCCAAGCTCTATACGGGGTGAATAGCTTTGACAGCCCGTGTGGCCTAGTGGTTAAAGCACCAGCTTAGAAACTGGGAGGCCATGAGTTCTTGTTCTGCCTTAGCCATGAAAGACGGGTGAGGGGTTTGGGGCCAGCCACCAGGAAATGGAGTCCCCAGCCCTGCCACGGGGACGCTGCAACAGTGGATAAGTGAGCTTTGCCTCATTTTATGACTTTCCTTGCCGCGGTTGTTAAGCGAATCCCTGCAGTTGTTAAATTAGTATCACGGTCGCTAAATGAATCCGGCTTCCCGGATTGCCTTGGCTTGTCAGGAGGTTGCAAAAGGGGGAATCACGTGACCCCTTTTATGACATGGCAACTGTCATAAATACGAATCTGTTGCCAAGCAGGCAAACTTAGATCACATGACCACGGGAGGCTGCAACAGTCGTAAATGTGAAAAATGGTCATATCTCACTTTTTCCTGTGCTGCTGTAACTTTGAACGGTCGCTAAATGAGTGGTTGTAAGTCGAAGACTGATTGCATTCCCCCAGCTGCTGAATACAAATGAAATCAATCAGATAAACACATATTTTTGCTTGAATTGGCCTGGTGCGTGCAGAGCCTAATCTCCTTTCTATCTTCCTAACCAACCCGTAGTGATTCCCTCCACCCACCCCATCCCCTATCCCCAAAACCTGTTTTCAAAACCTCCAAAAGCTGCCATCAGCCAGCCAAGCAGCCGGACCTCATGGCTGCGAAGTTTCCCTCGGGGGACAGAAGAGGGCTAAAGATTGAAGGGACAATTTGCTGAGCCTGCTCCAGTCATAAATAGCTGCCCCTGGGAGAGAGGAAGATAATGCCCCCATGCTCTGGGATGGGATACACACACGGGGGGGGGGGGGGGAGACTGTATCCTGCAGCTTGTGGTCAGCTCAGCTTTCCTGATGCATGGATCATTAGGAAACTGGGTTGAAGGGCTTCAGAAGGAGGAGGAAAGGAAAGGGGAAAAGGAAGAAAAAGAGGGAGGAAGGAAGGATCAGGAGGAGGGAGGCAGAGATGGAAGGAAGGAAAGCAGGAAGGGGGGAAGGAGGAAGAAAAAAATAGGGAAAAGGAAGAAAAAGGGAGGATTGGGAGGAGGGAGGGAGGGATGGAAGGAGGGAAGGAGGAAGAAAGAAAAAGGGAAAAGGAAGAAAAAGAGGGAGGGAGGGATGGAAGGAGGGAAAGCAGGAAGGAGAGAGAGGAGGAAAGGAAAAAGAAAAAGGAAGAAAAAGAGGCAGGGAGGGAGGAAGGAAGGATCAGGAGGAGGGAGGAAGAGAGGGAAGAAGGGAGGGAGGTACGGAGGGATGAATGGAGGGTGGAAGAAAGGAATAAGGAGAAGGAGAAACGGAAGGAGAAAATAAAGAAATGGAGGAGAAAAAAGGAGGAGAGAGGAGAAGAGGAATGAAGAGGATAGGAGGAGGAGGAAATAGCAAAGGAGATGGAGATAGCTAAAGAGAAGGAGCATATAGAGAAGGAGGAGAAAAGAGAGAAGGAGAAAGGGAAGACAGAGAAGGAGAAGATAGAAAAGGAGATAGAAAGGAGAAGAAAGAAAAGGATATGGAGAAAGAGAAGTAGAAGAGGGTAGGGGAAGTCGAGGGAATGACTAATAAGAAAGATGAAGAAAATGGAGAAAGAGAGGAAAGGATGAAGGGAGGAAAGGGGGAAGAGTTAAAGTAGGAAGAAGACTCTTAAGAAAGAAAAGGAGAAGGAGAAAGAAGGGGTGAAAGAGTTCTGATAACTAACTACAGAATTCACTTCAGTCATCAAGACTTCCATTTATGGAATCTAAACTTCAAATCCAAAACAGAAGCCATCTGAAGTAGCATCCCAGGGCTGGCTGCATCCCTCCTCTTTTCAAGGGCTAAGCCACAACTTTTGATGACTATAGTCAGTAGCCTCCTGCTATTGTGCTACTCCATGGACAGAGATGACCTCTGCATGCTCTTTAGATGTTCTCCAGAAGTTCCTGGGTTCTTTCTGCAGTTTAACCTCAAAAAGCCGAGGTCCACTACCTTCTGGCCTTCCACCAAGACCCAAGGAAGCCCCTCAATTTTGTCACTCCATCTTGAGTGGTGGACCAGATTTAACTTCTAACGCAAGAGTCTTAAATCAGGGCGTCATCAACTCTTATCTTCATGAGGACCACTCCTGTTGATAACCAAGAAAAAGACCAAATTCTTGATGCCTATCTAAGTTGATACGGATTTCAGAAGGAGGTGGACACAGGCTGCTGGAGGCTAAGATCCGGGCCATCCATCATGATCTTGTCAACACAACTATTTCTCCCTTGGGGTTGTCCTCCAAAGATCTCATGATGGAAGTCTACAAAATTTGGAGCACTTGCAAACAAATATTCCCCAAAATTATTTAGACATTGTCCTGAGAAACCTCATTTCTGGGTGTTTTCAAGACTGGCCTGGAAATTTCCAGAGACGGTCTTGTGAAACTTTTCTTCTGTTGTTGTGACCATATAGAAGTTGGGTTCCTGATGGTCAGCTTGACTGGCTATTTCTCCTTCTCTGGGTTACCTGCTGATTGCAATCAGAATTCCAAAAATTCAAATTTTTCCTAGGAGCCCCAATGACTCCTAGTAAACCTCAAGTACAGGCAAGTCCTCAAGTTATGAACACAAACTGAAACCAGAGTTTCTCTTGCTAAGCAAGGCAGTTGCTGAGAGAGTCACGTCTGATTTGATGGCCTTTTTCTTCTACTGTTGTTAACTGAATTGCAGCAGTTGTTAAGTGAATCATGTGGTCAAAAAGCAAATCCTGCTTCCCCAATTGACTTTGTCGGAAGCCATCTTGGAAACTCATGAATGGCGACCACGTCATAAAAATAAGGCCAAGTGCCCAGATTTTAATCATATGACCGTAGGGATCTGGGATGGTCATAAGTGCAAGGACCAGTCGTAAGTCACTTTTTTTAGTGCTATCATAACTTTGAATGGTCACTAAATGAATGGTATTCCTCAACGTAGGATGGCATTGAAAAAAGTATGCTTACAATCGTTTCATCATATGAACAAAATTCAGATGCTTGGCAACTGTCATATACTTATGACAGTTGCAGGAATTCTGGGAGTTGAAGTGCCCAAGTCCTTTTTTTAAAAAAAATAATTTTAATCAACTTTTTAAAACTTTAAAACAGCATTTCCAATCTTTATAGCGTTCCGATATCGGTAGCCATTCTATTTACACATTTTTTCAGTTTTATGGTCTTTTATACATTACATGTTACACGTTATACTGTATATGTATATAATATCTTTAACTTTTAGCGTTATTTTCTATGTTTACATGTATATATAGGGTTTTTAACTTTACTATTATTCCTAGGTACTCTTTATGTATTAACTTTGTACGTAATTTCTAACCAATTGTACCACCTATGCCAGATCTTATAGTATTCTGTTTCCTCTCTTATCTTTTAATTCCGCGGTTAATTTATCCATTTCTGCACAGTTGAGCACCTTTCTTTTAAAAAAAAATCATCATTGCATTCCAAGGAATGTTTTCTTGTTTCCAATTCTGAAATTCTGGCTGTAGTTATTATATGGAGTATGATATTTGGAGAGATCTCTCAATCTTGACAACTTTATGAGCGGATTGGCTTCAATTCCCAGAATTCCTCAGCCATTTTGATGAAATCCAAGGCTTGGATCCAGACTGCGCTGGCTGGGGAATTCTGGGAGTTTAAGTCCCCAAGCCTTAAAGGTGTCCAGAGGAGGAGACAGAAGGACTGCCATCTTGAAGAAACCCCAGGCTTGGCTGCTTCTCTCTTCTGAACTAGCCACCAGTGACTCCTTTGTAACCCCTGGGGGGGGTGCTTTTAGGCATGGGCCTTGTAGTCATTAGGAGAGAAATGTGTTCCCTGCTTGCACCTGGGTTTGCTGGTACTGTTTGCTTCCACATCTGTGGCATTGCCAGAAAGCTGCAGATCAGAACTGGAGGGAGTTCAAAGCTATGCAAGCGAAGCTGGAGGAGAGATTTCAAAGAGGAAAATCTGTGTAGCTGGGCCAAGCCTTCGCACAACCCGCCGTCCCAACTGGGGATAAGAAGGGACTTGCCTGGGTGGAAATTCTCTCGGCACTTGGGAGAGAAGGAGGGAAGAGGGGCGCTGGGGAAACATCAAGGGCTGCTTGGCTAGGGAGGTTCTCCTTGCTAGTAGAGCTGGGGTGGAAGGAAAGGAAAGGAAAGGAAGGAAGGAAGGAAGGAGGAAGGAAGGATATACAAAGAAGCAAGGAAAGGAAATAAAGGAAAGTTGAAAAGACAAAGAAAGGAAGGGAGGAGAAAGAGAAGGAAAGGGAGAGAAAAGGAGGGAAGGAAAGGAAGGAAGGAAGAAGGGGAAAGAGGAAGGAAGGAGAAAGAGAAGGAAAGGGAGAGAAAAGGAGGGAAGGATATAAAAAGAAGCAAGGAAAGGAAATAAAGGAAAGCTGAAAAGACAAAGAAAGGAAGGGAGGAGAAAGAGAAGGAAAGGGAGAGAAAAGGAGGGAAGGAAAGGAAGGAAGGAAGAAGGGGAAAGAGAAAGGAAGGAAGGAGAAAGAGAAGGAAAGGGAGAGAAAAGGAGGGAAGGATATAAAAAGAAGCAAGGAAAGGAAATAAAGGAAAGCGGAAAAGACTAAGAAAGGAAGGAAGGAGAAAGAGAAGGGAGAGAAAAGGAGGGAAGGAAAGGAAGGAAGAAGCAGAAAGAGAAGGGATTGAACGAAGGAAGGATATACAAACAAACAAGGAAAGGAAATAAAGGAAAGCGGAAAAGACAGAGAAAAGAAGGAAGGAGAAATTTCCTGATTGTTAGTACAATTTATCAATGGAACAGCTTGCCACTAGATGTTGTGGGTGCTGGTATTGGGTTTCCTGCTTGAGGGGGGGGGGGTTGGACTAGAAGATCTCCAAGATCCCTTCCAGCTCTATTCTCTTTGTTTGTTTGATTGATAGATTGAATCAGGAAAGTACCTGCCTTTTGAATCTTATCTTGAGCTTCTGGACATAAAAATTATCCTTTTGTTTAGGGAATTATCCTGATGTCTTCCCAACTATGTTATCTTCCTTACTGTTTATATGCATGCATGTAAAAAAGACAAATGCACTGAATTGGATCCTCAAGCATGTTAATCTCTTGAGGTCAATGATATCTCTTTCTCCAAGGACCAAATCTTATCAACTTTGTAATTCTCTCCAGGGGGCTCCAACCTTGGCAACCTTTAAGACTTGTGGACTTCAATTCCCAGAATTCCTCAGCCAGCTTTGAAGTCCACAAGTCCTAAAGTTGCCAAGGTTGGAAACCCCTGGTCTAAGCAATTTACAGAGTCAGCCTATGCCTCCCAACAAACTGGGCCCTAAAAACCTTCAGCCTGGTGAGGTTCAAACTGCCAAATTGCCACCAGCCAGCAGAAGTAGCCTACAATACCGCATTTTAACCAGTGTCCCACAATTGAGTCCAAAATTTCTGTTGTTAAATGAGACAGTTGTTAAGTGAGAGTCTTGCTCCATTTTAGGACTTTTCTTGCCATGGCTGTAAAGTGAATCACTGCATTTGTTAGATTAGTCACATGGTTACTAAGTGAATCCGGCTTCTTCATTGACTTTGCTTGTTTGAAGGTTGCAAAGGAGAGATCACATGACACACAACCGTCATAAATATGAACCAGTTGCTAAGTGTCTAAATTTTAATCACGTGGCTATGGGGATGCTGCAACGGTTGTTAAGTGTGAAAAATGGTCATAAGTGACTTTTTCCAGTGCCGTCATAACTTTGAATGAATGGTTGTAAGTCAAAGACTACCTGTATTCCAAGATGCATCAAGAGAGCCCCAAGTGGGAACAGTGTATTATTATATAAAGAAGAACCACCAACTCCTCAACTAGGGTTGTTTTCTTGATGGCCATGCATAAATGCTTCCAGGAACAAACGTGTTATGGAGTCTAGGGAAGCCCATGTGGTCACCCCGATATTTGTTTCCACAAACACCACCACAATTTGGTCAAAAAAGTCAACAGTAGAGTTGACTGATCACCACACATGTTCTACCTCCTTCCCTACAACCTTCAGAAGAACAAACAAAGGGTTGTCCCATTTCTTCAACCTTAACATCTCCATGCCTACCTAGACATGTTTGTAGTGGGCCTCCACAAAGGACCTACTAAGCTTTCATTGATGGTGGTGGACTTCTCAAGGGAGATGCCATCTCCTGCTCGTTCCTAGCTCCGGAATCTGAGGGGAACCACAGAAAATGCTGCCAAGGATGGGAAGCTGGTTCTTTGGCACAAGGAAGTCCTCTTGGCTGCAACAATATGATTTTATTAGAGCCTAAGCTGGTATAATAGCAACGAAGGTGGTCCATCATGTCTCCTTGCCAACATCAACAGAAGACAGCTATTAACTCATTTTCATTCCTCCCCAGCAGGAGATTCAAATGCTCCTCCTCCTCCTAGGGAGTCAAAGAAAAGTTCCTCTACCTACATCTTCATCTCACCTGTCCAAATTCACCTTCAGAATTTTTCCTTGTCACTGTGTCATGTTCACCCTCTTTGGACCTGGTAGATCCAGCATTTATATGCTGCCTGTTGTCCAATCAGGTTGCTTAATCTGGGGCTACAGGTAATTCTATACTTACAACCATTCATGTACCAATGAAAAAAGGGAGAGAGCGGTCCTTGTAGTTATGACCATCACAGTATCCCCATGGTTATATGATCAAATTCCTTCCTCCCTCCCTTCCCTTCCTAGTCCCCTTTCTCCTCTTTCTCTCCTTCCTTCTTCATCTCTCCTTCCTTTTCCCCTTTTTCTCATTCTCTCTTTCCACTTCCTCTTTTTTCCTTCTCCTTCCTTTTTCTTACTTCTTTCCCTTCCTTTCCCTTTCTCCTTCTCCTTTGTCTCTTCCCTTTCTTCCTCATTCTATCACCCCTTCCTTTCTTCCTCCCTCCCTCTTTTCCTCCCTCCCTTTTTTTCCTTTCCTTCTCCTCCATCCCTCCTCCCCCTTCTTTCCTTTGTTGTTCTCCTTCCTTTCTCTTTCTCCTTTCCTTCTTCCCTTCCTTCTTTGTCCTCATTTCATCTTCCTCCTCCCTCTCTTTGTTTTCCTTCCCCTTTTCCTTCCCCTTTCCTTCCATCCTTCCTTCTTTCTATTCTTTTTCTTCGTATTCTTTCTCTTTTCTCTCTTTTTCTTTCTTTCCTACCTCTTTTTCCTTCCTCCCTCCCATTTCAGGGACCAACTAGAGCAATAAATGCAGAAATACCACCAATCTCTTGTTGAAGGACCACAAATCACAAGGACCTACCCAAGCAGGGGTGCAGCCACATGTATTACATCTCATCCAGAATGACCTCACCTTCACATCCTCCTCTCAATGCCTGCGGGCATTGAGAAGATCCAGAAGCCTTCAAAGGCTTCCTAAAGATTCACTTCCTTTCCCCACCATCCTAGACCTTCTCTCCATCCCCCCCCCCACACCCCTCTTCAGAAGCCAAGCCTAATCTCATGGCTGATCCTTTCAAAGCCTCTAATGCTTTTCTTAAGGATCTGCTGAATTGCTTTGAGGGATAACCAAACTTCTCTAAAGAAAGTAGATCAACTCTTGAGTCTGGTGGAGAGCAATTCCTAGTAAGGTCAATTGGACGAGAAGCGTGGAAACTAATCCAGGAGAGAAGCAATTTAGAATTGAGGAGAAACTTCCTGACAGTGAGAACAATTAATCAGTGGAACAGAAGTTGCCTCCAGAAGTTGTGAATTCCCCAATACTGGAAGTCTTTAAGAAGATGTTGGATAGCCATTTGTCTGGAACAGTGTAGGGTTTCCTGCCTAGGAAAGGGGTTGGACTAGAAGACCTCCAAGGTCCCCCCCTGCTCTATTCTGATTGGCAGTTCTGGTCACCACAATACAAAGATGTGGAGACTCTAGAAAGAGTGCAGAGAAGAGCAACAAAGAGGATTAGGGGATTGGAGACTAAAACATAGGAAGAACGGTTGCAGGAACTGGGTAGGTTAGTTTAATGAAAAGAAGGACCAGGGGAGACAGGAGAGCAGTCTTCCAATATCTCAGGGGTTGCCCCAAAGAAGAGGGAGTCAAACTATTCTCCAAGGCACCCAAGGGCAGAACAAGAAGCAATGGGTGGAAACTAATCAAGGAGAGAAGCAACTTAGAACTGAGGAGAAATTTCCTGACATTGAGAACAATTAACTACTAGTGGAACAGAAGTTGCCTCCAGAAGTTGTGAACGCTCCAACACTGTAATGTTTTAAAGAAGAGAATGGACAACTATTTTTCTGGGATGTTGTAAGATCTCCTGCTCAAGCATGGGGTTGGACTAGGAGACCTCCAAGGCCCCTTCCAACTCTGTTCTTCTGATCCTTCTCTCTTAGTACTACTGCCAGTTCTTCTCCTGCACAATTTCAGTAGAAAAACAGATCTGGGAAGATCACAATGGATTCAAAACCTTTCTAGTGGGATCTGGGACCAGACTGTGGAAGGTTTCTTACATGCCTTGCAGAGGCTGGTCTACCAGTTGAAGGAGAAACTTCATGGATGCAAACCCAACACTGCAAAAGAGCTTCCCTTTGAAGTACATGACCCCAAATCTTTGAACACTGCCCCCCCCCACCAAGAGGAGATACAGAACGTGAAACAGTCCCAGCGAGAAAGAAACATAGGTAGCTTTTGACTTATGGCCACAATTGAGCCCAGAATTTCTGTTGCTAAGTGAGACATCTGCTGAGTTTTGCCCCATTCTACAACCTTTCCTGCCCCGGTCATTAAGCGAATCACCACAGTTGTTAACTTAGTCAAAGGGTTGTGAAGCGAATCTGGCTTCCCCCCTTGACTTTGCTCATCAGAAGGTCGCAAAAGGAAATCATATGACACCCCCCCACACACACACACAGCAACCGTCATAAATAGGAATCAGCTGCCAATTGTCTGAATTTGAACCACACGATCTATCATAAGGACGCTGCAACGGTGTGAAAAACGGCCATAAGTCCCTGTTTTCAGTGCCCTTGTAAGTTTGAACGGTGATTAAATGAACTGCTGTAGAAGTCACGAACTACTAGAATCTGCATTGAGAATGTCTTTGAATCAACACACACACAAAAAACGAGGTGGAAGGAAAACAGAGGTGGGGGGGGAAGGACATGATAAAGGAAACAACTCTGCAAAATATAAATTTTGTTAGCATGTTGATGGGCAAAGTAGACATTTCCCCTCCAATGCATTTATCATCAATTGCAGCCTGTAGATTTAAAATAAAGCTTTCCTGCGGCATTCCCATCATTTCTACTCCCTGCCTGGGGATGATTGGCGTGGGGGGGGGGGATGTAGCCTCCCCAGTCATGTAGAGATTGGGGTAGGTTTTAACTCCAAGTGTTTGGGGCAACCCCTTCCCTCCAATGGGACACCCCTAAAGACCACCAAGCATCTACCTGGGGGTCCAAAGCTTGGTTTCCACGTTGGGAGGATGAGGGAGAGAAAGAGAGACAATGAGAGAGAGGGAGAATAAGAGAGAGAATGAGAGAGAGAGAAAGAAGAGAAAGAAAGAGAGAGACCAATAGAGAGAAAGAGAGAGAATGAGAGGGGGGGGAGAGGGAGAATGAGAGAGAGACAATCAGGGGGAGAGAGAAAGGGAGACTGAGAGAGAATGAAAGAGACAAAGAGAGCGAATGAGAGGGAGAGAGAGAGGAAAGAAAGAAAGGGAGAATGAGAGTAAGAGAGGAAATGAGAAAGAGGGAATGAGAGAGAGAGAAAAGGAGAATAAGAATCAGAGAGAGAATGAGAGAGAGACAATAAGAGAGGGAATTAGAGAAAGGGAGAATGAGAGAGAGAGAGACTCAGACAATGAGAGATAGAGAATGAGAGGGAAAGAGAAAGGGGGAGTGAGAGAGAATGAGAGAAATAAAGAGACTGACAATAAGAGAGAGAGAAAGAGAAAATAAGAGCAGAATGAGAGAGAATGAAAGAGAAAATGTGTGAGAGAGGATGAGAGAGAATGAGAAGAAAGGGAAGGAGATAAAGAGAGAGAAAAAGATAGAATGAGGGAGAGAAAGAGAAGGGAAATTAGAGACAGAATGAGAGAGAAAGACAGAATGAGAGAATGAAAGAGAGGGAGAGATTGGGAAACTAAATCAGAGCTAAGGCCAAAGCGAAGTGACTCCGGATGACTCTCCCCCCTCCTTAAACGGATGGAAAGGGAAGGGCGGCAGGCGAGAGGATGACAAGAGGCGAAGTAACCCATAAAGCCAAACCACTTAGCCGCCTCTAAATCCGAATCAAAAAGCCTTCGCGTTGGTTCTACGATCCGCAGGAGGGGGTGGGGGGCTCAGACACGAACCATTTCCCTCCCCTCCCCCCAAGGCGGAACTGGAACTCACCATCTCCTGATCATTGCCCCAAAGTCACCCAGCCGGCTTTCATCTTTAAGGCAGGACTAGAACTCACCATCTCCTTACTTTCTTAGGTCGGTGCCTTAACCACTAGATTAAAAACTGTTGTGTTTGTTCCTCGTCTGTGAGCAAAATTTGTTCATCCCAACACACACACACACACACACACACACCTCTCACCAACAGGTCCCAAGCAGCGGGTATTTGCACTATATTTTTGCACCCCGGTGTTTGCACACCGATCCTTAAGCAGTTGGTATCCTCCTCCCCGCCTTAAAAAATCCCTTTTCCGTCCCTGAAACTGGAAAGAAACCGAATTTCTGTCGTTTTCCAAAAAGATTCGGCCTCCCTCGAACCTTTTAAGGGCAGAATTTTCGCAGATTTACAAAGAGGGGCGATAAACGCCGGGTTTTTAATCGCCTCGCGCTCCTTAGGCGCTTGGAAAGCTCCGAGGTTCGTCCAAGCGGGATGCGTTTAAACCGAATTAAGTCTCCAACGATTCGGTTTAATGAGGCCTGGTAGGGACCCTTTCCCACGGGAAGCAGCTTTTGAAAAGTGTAAAAATTTAACAATGGATAACAATCCTGGGAAGGAGAAATTTAACGCTTTTAAATCGCCTTTAAGCGTAATTTTCTATATATATTTTCTCCATGGCCCCGTTTCGAAAGGCGCAACCGCTTGTATTTTAATTCCATGCACGCATCCACGAAAACAATTTTCATCAAGGTCTAGATAACTGAAATCATTTTTTTCGATATTTGAACGACCATTCCTATGTCTCTCATACCTAAAGCTGTTTGAAAACACGTGTATCATATCTGGGGCGCCATCAGAGAAACCAGAACCAAGGCGCTTCGCTCTTTCGGGCACATTTGGCACCCGAAGCGCGTTTATTGCAACGTAACGTGTGAGTGCCTTTTATAGAGCTTTTATTGCAGCGAAATGTGTGAATGGATGGCCATGTTTATCTTTTTAAATGATTTTTTTTTAAAAAAACAGTCCTTTAAAATAACCAAAGATGGGTCGAGGTGAAATTTAAATAGGTCCGAATAGGGACGCGCGCTGGGAAACCAGGCAGACTTTAACATAATGCATTTTTTAAAAAATACTTTTAAAAAACTTGGCTACTTTCACAGGTGAAGGACTTTAACTCCCGGAATTTAGCGTGGGGAATTCTGGGAGTTGAAATCCACACCTCTGAAAGCGGTCCCATTTGAAAGGGGAGGGGAAATTGACTGGCGTTAGATATAAAATATTTAGAATAATTTTATTAAAAATGATTTTTATTAAGAAAAAGGAAACAGGTGATTTTTTTAGAGACCTTATCAAGTGGATCAGCTCTGGCTGGACTGTATCATTCACAGAGCTGGACTGGGGAGGGAAAAGTTTAGCACTTAGAAATTTCTTTTTTTTTCTTGACTTCGAGAGGCGATTTGCCCACGTGCAAAACGGTACCTTTTTTTCTCACCTTCTTCCCGCCTTTTCTACCCCCTCCCTCACCATACAAACACTCACACACAGGCAAACCGAAGTGGTCCAGCCCAGACAAGCTCACGCTATTTGCCTCTGGTTCTTTAGCTTCGTTGCGTCTGTAAAGTTCCTTAAAGCAGCACCTGGAGTGGGGCGGGGGGGGGGGCGCGCGGAGGGACAACACACGTGTTTGCGGATTTTCACAGTCCCTGACCTTGGGAAGCGGGAGCCTTAAGAAAGCCCAGCATTGTGGGGGGCGGGGGGGGGGCAGGTGAGATTGGCAAGAGAGCCGGGGGGGGCCTCCCCAGCCAAGTTCAAAAGCTCGCCTCGTTTTTCTCCTCTCCAGCTCTCTGAAGTCTGTAATTACCGCCGACCGACCGATTTGCTGCAACTTGCCCGCCCCGACAGCCTGCCAGCACCCCCCCCGCACCCCCCTCTTCTCTCGCGGGGCTTAGCCTGCGAAGGAAGCGAGGCGGCAACCTTCGGCGAAAGAACCGGGCGAACGAGTCGTCAAAAGCGGGTCTCAGAGACGCGCGGAAGCTGGATGCGGGCAGAGAAGGAGGGAGGGGAGCTCTGCCTCCTCTCCTCCCCAGCCTCAGATAGCCCCCCCCCCCGAGGAGGGTAAAAAGTGGCTGCATCCCCTCCAAATCGGCCGAGGTCCCCGATTTCTGGACCGCGGCAAACCCGCTTCCGACAATGGCCATTTGAGCCCCGCTTCCGACAATTGCGATTCGCCGGGCAGGGAGGGGCGGCTTCCAGCCAACAAGGGCCCCGACGCCTCGCCGGGGTGGGGGGGTGGGGGCGAGTCTCGGGGTGCTTTCCGAGATTAGGAAGCTGCCCGACCGGTTGGACCGAACCGAATCGGAAAACCGCTTGGAGACCGACCTCTAAGCTATTAGAAAAAAGGAGTTGGGGTCGGGCCAAGGCGGCTGTGTGGGGGGGGAGGGCAGAGATGACCCCTTCACCTCACCTCCCCCCTTGCCCTCCAAACTCGGAGACCCAGGGCAAAAGGAAACGTCCCAGGTTCGCAATGAGGGAGATTGGAAAACCGGGGTCGCCTCTGCCCAAGAAGCGAGGGCGAAGCCCCGCTTCGCGCCGCGTTTACCAGCGACTCGCGTAAAGGTTTACCCGAAGCTACGGGGAGTTTGGCTTCCACTGCACCGCCCCTCCTTCTCTAAGGAAACCCCCTCCCCATCTATTTGCAGTTGTAAGCCAGAAGGCAGACAAACAAGCCCGGGCGACTGCCGATTCTGAACCATTTAAACCCCTCTCCCCAAAAAATAAGACAGCAAGTAGAGCCACTTTCGAGAAAATCCTGCGTTTTTTCCACTGGGCTTTCGGGATTTTTTTCCCCGGGGGGGGCATGAAGATGAGCGAAAACTCCCCCCTACCTTTACAAAGCTAATCTTCTAAACAGAAGAAAGAGAAAACGGCGCAGAAATTTAAAAAATAAACCTGTTCTTAAGGAGAAAATATTTTCTATTTTTACGCTTCTGACATTTTTACGCTTCCTTCCCCAAAGTCACATTACTCTGCCCCTTTAGTTTGCTCCTTTCTAAAAAAATCATTTTGTTTCCTGCTCCCGCTTGCTCTCTCTCTCTTTTTTAACTCTAATTAAGTTAAAATCACTCTTTTTTCTTTTTTAAAAAAAGCAAGCAACGCGCGTTGGCTTGTATCTTGATTTAACTCGCCCAGGAGAGCATCAAAACTGGATTCCTTTAAAAAAAACCCACCAACCAACCTCTTCTTCCGCTCGTCCCCTTCCCCACCTTTTCAAAGTCCCCCCTCTTATAGTAAACTTTAAAGTTCATCCACTCAAAATAAATCAACCGGCTTGGGAAAATCTAACATGCAAAATTACCCAGGTCTTAAAATTGCCGTGGGAACGCAATTCCCTAGTTGCCCAGTGACACCCAGTTCCCGACAACGGGTTATAAATAAGAAAAGGGCGAAGGCCACCTTTTTTCTGGCCAGGTTAGCTTCGCCAGAAAATGGGTGCCCCCCCCCCGAAATATTAAGGAATTAGACAACCAACTTACCACCAGATGGGATAACTCGAAAGAACACGGGTCAGTCCGCCAATAAACAGCAAATATCCTAGAAAGAACATTATTGTCGCCTGGGAAAGTTGGTTTTAAATAAAAGATGCAAGTCGGAGAAAAGTCAGGCGAATAATAAAAAGAAGAAGAGCGCAAGAATTGCAGGGATTTTTTTCTCTCTCTTCAACGCGCGGGGTAGCCGGAAAAAAAACCTACGCCACCCCTTGAAAATAAAAAAAAATAGCCTCAACAGGTAGCCTGCGTTTCAGTCTCTCGCGGATTGTTCCACGGCGTCTCTTTCTCTCTCTCTCTCTCTCTCTCCAACTTTCAAGCAAAAAAAATCGAAATAAATCACCCCGAATTAATTTCGGAGAGGAGTTTCCCCTGTTTTTTAAGGAGGGTGAGAAGAGAGAATCTTTCCGGCCTCAGCCAAGCTAAAAAAAAAGAAAAGGAAAGAAAAGAAAAAGGAAAGAAATATCTAAGAGGAAAAATAAGTTTTCAGAAAAATCAACCAGCAAATCGAGGAGGGAAGCGCCGAAGCTGCCTCTTTCTCAAATGCCAGAAGAGCGACTGAGCTACTTCCGAGAATTTTGCTTCTTTTAATACCCAATTAAAGACACGTTGGCCCACAATCCCGTGTGTGTGTGTGTGCGTGCGCGTGTGTAAGTAAGCTGAGCAGGGTGCAAAAATGAGAGAGGGAGAGGAATAAAGGAGAGAATGAAAAAAAGAGATAAAAGGAAGGGCAAAAAAAAAAAAGAATTACATTTTGGAGAAGGTGGATAACGCAGTGATGGAGCGAGTGAAACCCAACTCGGGGTGTGGCTTCCATGTATTGCCCCCCCTCTTTTATAAAATGGGGTTGATTTTAAGGCAGGCTGGTTTTTAAAGACCCCAGATCCTCCCAGCTGCCCCCTTTTTTCTCTGCTCCGTAGATCCGATTCTGTGCGTCGAAAGCGGTGGCAAAAATCTAAATTTGGGGTTTTATTTGCTGTTGTTTTTTTGAAAAAAACCTGCACCCCTACTGGGGAATTTATTTACAGTTCCACAAAATAAAAGGCGTCCCGGAAGTTCTCGAGCCACGTCAAACGTTCCGGGAGGGAGACGATGTCGATCCCCCCACCCTCTCCGAATTTGACACGCTTGTAGCGTTCCCACGAGACGCTGAACCAGCGCAGGGAAAGACTTTGCTTGTGCGCCCCCACCCCACCCCCGAGGCTTCTCTTGCTTAAAAACAGACTCGTTTGGAGGTGCTCCCAACGAAAGAAAGGGGGGAGGAAAAATGCTTCGGGGGGAATTCAATACGGGGCGGGCAGTTTGAGAGCGTTGTGTGAATGCGGTCCTTGGGGAAGACGACTTTACCCGCTTGGTAGAGGCGATTGTGGGGATGAAGCCGGCTGAGTTTAGAGCTTTGCTCTGGTGTGACTACGGAGCGAGATCTGTCGGAGGTGGCTGCGCCGGTTAATCCCTGCGATCCGGATTGAGCCAGTTTTCTTTGCCAAACGCCCAACTTGATTCGACTTCAGCCGAGGCGAGTCGGAGGGGTGTCCTATGTGGACGAGGACTGGTGTGTGTGTGGAGGGGGGGGGGAAGAAACCCTTACGCAGGTGTTAAGCGATGCGTTTTATTCCTTAGGAAACGGGGAGAAGTTGCCAGCCCGTTTCCTCGCGCGAATTCGGATTCAGTACACTCAAAGGAAGAAAGATCCTTTGCGAATCCGGCGCTTCGAAGTTGAGAGAACTGGGAGCATCTCCTCCCTCCCTCCCTCCCTCCCTCCCTCCAGGTTTCTCCCGTGTCCGACCATCTGGTCTGGGTTGCCGTTAAAGAAAGCAGCACCACCCGTGGTGGGTATAAAGGCCGTCTGAACGCGGCCTCGCGGGTATTTGCCGGTGGGAATGGTAAAAAAAAATCCCCTCTACGCCGCGATCCTTCGCGTAGGCCGGTGAGGTTTGGAGGAATCTCGCTTACGATCCTTCCTTACCGACTTTCTCGGGAGAAAACTCTTCCTACGACCTCGTGGCCGGTGTCCAGGCAAATACACGCGTTCACAGACATACCCCTGGGAGGAAAAGAGCAGATTAAAACCACTCGCGTTTGGAGGAAGAAATGAAAAAGCTATGAATTTGTACACACACAAACGCGCGTTTGCTTTCACACGTGTGTGTGCGGGTGTATGTGTGCAGAGATCGGTACACGTGATGATGCCTACAGCTACCTATGCCCCCCCCCCACATCCCTACATCAAGAAAGGGGAGGATCGGGAAGAATGGGGGGAGGGGGTATATTTTCCCCGTTCAGACAACATCCTGACCCTTCATTGAAGAAAGACGCGTCCAGCGCGGTAATTTCAAAGCGGGGAATGTATACGCATCTAGAACCCGCGTGTTTCTGCCTGAGTGCCTTTAGACACTCGCGGCCTTATTTACGCACCTACGCACCAACCAAACGCGTGTGTATCAAAATCTCTGCTCGCGCACGTGTGAAAGCACCTTGACGGTCCGCACAAACGCCCAGGAGTGTAGGTATTTATGCATCTGCGCCCCCCCCAGCTGTTTCATTGATTTCCCCGCAACGCCAGGAATTTTCCCTAGGCCTCTTTTCTTAACGTGTGTGTCCGTGCGCACGTGTATTTGTATGAATGCCGATCATGCGCGTTTGTAAGAGAGGGCTTCCATTTTCATCCCCGCATTTTCGATCCCAATTATCACTCTGTTCTTCCTCCATGACTTGCTTCCCTCCTGGTTCCTGTTCGGTCTTCCCCGGAGCCAGGCGATCGTCCTTCGCAAACCCCGAGGGAAAGCCTGCACCTGTGCGAGCTTTGATTCTCACTATGCCTAAATCAGCGTATCAGGAGGTTTAATTCGTTGCACCGGGTTTGATCTGGTTTCAATCTTTCTCCTTTGCTGCCCCTTCCTTCCTTCCTTCCTTCCTTCCTTCCTTCCTTCCTTCCTTCCTTCCTTCCTTCCTTCCTTCCTTCCTTCCTTGGAATGAGAAAGAGAATGAGAGAGGGGGGAGTGAGAGGAGGAGAGAGAATGAGAGACAAAGCAAAAGGGAAAAAGAGTGAGAGAGAAATATTGAGAAAGAGAGAGCAAGGGGGAGAAAGAAAGAGGGGGCAGTCCTCCCCTTAGATTTCTAATTTATAGATTGGGTATAAGAATCTGCAGGAAAGTCAAAATCTGTTTTTCAGGGCCAGGAAGAAGGGAGTTAGACTTCTTCTTCATACATATCCCAGGCTGGATTCCCCCAGGTTCAAAGCCAAAGGTTTTCCCCCACCCTCACTTTTCACCTGAAATACCTAGGCAATTTTGTCTTTTTGTGGAGACTGTCTGCAAAAGTCCCTGGAGTTTTCTGGGAAAATTTTTTCAGGAGTGATTTGCCATTGCTTCTTTGGTGGAGCTTAAATGGAGTGACTCCCCCCAGGTCAGCCAGCAACCTTTGTTCCTAAGGCAGGATTAGAACTCATGACTTCTGGATTTGGTGTTTTAAGCATTGTGCTGCAGTTGCCAAAAAAGTCAACACTTGAATGAACACTTGGATGGAATCAAGATCAGGTGAAGTGTTAATACCACTTTATAAGGCCTTGGAAAAGCCACACTTGGAATATTTGCATTCAGTTTTGGTCAACACCATGTAGAAAAGATGTGGAGACTCTAGAAAGAGTGCAGAGAAGAGCAACAAAGAGGATTAGGGGATTGGAGACTAAAACATATGAAGAACGGTTGCAGGAACTGGGCATGTCTAGTTGAATGAAAAGAAGGACTAGGGGAGACATGATAGCATCTTCCAAGATCTCAGGGGTTGCCACAAAGAAGAGGGAGTCAAACTATTCTCCAAGGCACCTGAGGGTAGAACAGGAAGCAATGGGTGGAAACTAATCAAGGAGAGAAGCAACTTAGAACTGAGGAGAAATTTCCTGACAGAGAGAACAATTAATCAGTGGAACAGAAGTTGCCTCCAGAAGTTGTGAATGCCCCAACACTGGAAGTCTTTAAGAAGATGTTGGATAGCCATTTGTCTGAAACGGTATAGAATTTCTTGCCTAGGCAGGGGGTTGGACTAGAAGACCTCCAAGGTCCCTTCCAACTCTACTATTCCATTCCATTCCACTGCACTCATTCCATTCTCTACCATGACATTTATGGTCCAAAAATTAGACCCAAGGACAGATTTTTCACGGTTAGGCCATGTTGAGGCATATCTGCTTTGTATAAATTGTATAAATCAGTGCTTCTCAGCCTTGGCAACATGTGTGGACTTCAACTCCCAGAATTCCCCAGTCAGCCAGCATGGAGAAAGTGTATTGTATTGAAGCACCAATTTAAAAATAAAGTTTTTTTGAAGATTTATTTATCCCTTTCCAAATTCTTCTTCTTCTTCTTCCTCCTCCTCCTCCTCTCTTCATTTTCCTCCTTTGCATATCTTCTCTTTTTCTTCTTCTCCCTTCTGAGATGTGCAGCAAAAGGAACCAAACTTTGTTGAATTGCTCTGGGTTGAATTGATGATTTTCCTGCAGACATTTCATGGACCAAACTAGGGAATATGATCAGTGCTAGGAGGGAGTGGGGTGTGCAGAGAGGAGGAGGAAGAGGAGGACTGTGGGGTCCTTGTTGATCTCTGAGCTTGGTGGCTTCTTGCAGACGTTTCATGACCCAGCTAGGGAACCTCATCAGGGCTAGAAGGGAGGAGGAGGAGGAGGAAGATTGTGGGGCCCTTGGTGCTTTCCTAGAGAAGGTGAAGTCACAAGCTTCGTAGTTAGAACGTTCCAGCATATCATAGCTCTTGCAGTTTGTCCTTTTCATTGCATCTTTGGATTCCGTTGATCTGTTTCTATCACACTTTTTCCTTAATTCTGAGTTTGGAGTTTTGCCATTTTGGGTATCTCAGAAGTCAGAGAATCAGGGAGGTGGAATCACCAACAAGATCTCTTACAACGTACTTCCGTTAACATGAAATCTTGTTTGACAGTAAGATGGTTGTTATATAAATGGAAGGGAGGAAGGGAGGAGAGTAGAGCGGGAAGGAGGGAGGTGAAATGGAAGGAAGGAAGAAGGAAGAAAGGAAGCAAGGAAAGGAGGAAGGGAGGAGAGTAGAGAGAAAGAGAGGGAGGTGAAATGGAAGGAAGGAAGAGGGAGGAAAGAGGAAGGAAGGAGAGTAGGGAAGGAGGGAGGTGAAATGGAAGGAAGGAAGAAAGGAAGGGAGGGAGGGAGGTGAAATGGAAGGAAGGAAGGCGGAGGGAGAAAGGAAGGAAGGAAAGCAAGAAGAAAAGAAGGAGGGGAATGAGAGAGTGATTGAGTATGGAAGGAAGGAAGGAAGGACGGACTGATTTGGGGGAGTTAGCAGAATATAACCCAATGCTAAATGAGGCCAACTATCTGGATTCATGATAATATTTAGTAATAATTTTGATGGGACGCAGATAGTTCCTCAACTTGCAACTGTTCATTTAGTGACCAAAGTTATAACGGCACTGAAAAAACTGACATGTCCGTTTTTCACAGCATCCCCAGGGTCAGGTGACCAATTTGGACGCTTAGCAACCGACTCATATTTATGACGGTTGCAATGTCCTGTGGATGAGTAGTGAGGTCTCTTAGAGATACAGGTAGTCCTCAACCTATGACCTCAACTGAGCCCAACAATTATGTTGCTAAGCGAGACAGGTGCTAAGTGAGTTTTGCCCTGTTTTAAAATCTTTCTTGCCAGAGTCGTTAAGTGAATCACTGCAGTTGTAAAGTTAGTCACATGGTCGTTAAGCAAATCTGGCTTCCCTGATGACTTTGCTGGTCAGAAGGTTGCACTGCGACGGTCATAAATACGAGTCTGTTACCAAGTGTCCAAATTTTAATCTGATCAGCATAGGGATGCTGCAACCAGCGCAAGTGTGGAAAACGGTAATAAATGTCTTTTTTTCAGTGCTGCTGCAACTTCAAATGGTTGCTAAGTGAACTGCTGTAAGTCGAGGACTTCCTGTACAGAAAAGCAATTTATTCCTGAATATTTCCAATTAAAAATTATGGATTTGCAAAACGAAAAGAAAAGAAGGCGGCTTGTGTGAATCTGCACTGCCATCTTGTGGTTGAAAAACCTCAGACAAATTTTCTTCCTGGTTTGAGATTTTAGGCATAGAATAACAGAGTTGGAAGGGACCTCCGAGGTCATCTAGTCCAACCCGCTGCTCTAGAGAATCTGCACAGGCAGCCCTCCATTTACAACCCTTCATTGGCAACACCAAAATTCATTTGTGCTTACAAACGCATGGGGAAAAGTGACTTACAACTGGTCCTCACAGTTACAACTGTCGCGTGATCAAAATTCCGGCACTTGGCCTCCGGCATGTATTTACAAAGTCTGCCTAAACTGGAGTCACATGAATATCATTTGCGTCTTTCCCCAGCCAGCTTCCGACAAGCAAAGTCAAGGAGGGAAGCTGCATTCGCTTACTGACTGCCTGATTCACTTAACAACTGTGTTCAGTCGCTGGATGAATGAACTGTATGCAGTTCTGGTGAAAACCAATTATAAAGACCACCAAGAATTGGCTTTTATTTTGGGTGGGATCGGAGGCTAAGCAGCATCCGGTCCGTTCTGTCTCTGCGCGGGAGACCGGTGGGGACATCTTGAGAGTAGGGAATCTTGGGATTTGTAGTCCACAAACCTGAAAGGTGCTAAGTTTGAGGAACGGTGCTCTGGGCATTGACCACAACTTGAAGGATTCAGAGTAGAATAGAGCTGGAAGGGATCCCGGAGGTCTTCTAGTCCAACCCCCTGCTCAAGCAGGAGGCCCATGCCGAACTTCCAGATTCTAGTGCACATGTGCGCATGATGATTAGCTGGACATGCACAGGCTGGCTTTTGGCACTGCCATGTGTGCGAAGGGATCACGCTCTGGAAAAGCCAAATTTCTGGGTTCTGACATGCATGCACACCTGAGAATCAGCACTGCTGCGCACAGGAAGGACAGCTGATTGTCACATGTGCGTGCACAGCCAGAAACTCAGAAGACAAAGAGGCAAGGCTGTGCATGCCGGACAACATGGCTTTGCACACCACTTTGGCCAGGTGTGCCATAGGTTTGCCATCATAGCCCTGTACCATTGCAGAGAAGTGACCGTCCACTCTCTTCTTGGAAGTCTCCAACACCCACAACTTCTGGAGGCAACTTCTGTTCCACTGATTAATTGTTCTAACTGTCAGGAAGTTTCTCCTCAGTTCTAAGTTGCTTCTCTCCTTGATTAGTTTCCACCCATTGCTTCTTGTCCTACCCATAGGTGCCTTGGAGAATAGCTTGACTCCCTCTTCTTTGGGGCAACCCCTGAGATATTGGAAGACTGCTATCATGTCTCCCCTAGTCCTTCTTTCTCTTAAGCTAAACATACCCAGTTCCTGCAACCGTTCTTCATATGTTTTAGCCTCCAGTCCCCTAATCATCTTTGTTGCTCTTCTCTGCACTCTTTCTAGAGTCTCCAAATCTTTTCTACATTGTGGCGGCCAGAACTGAATGCAGGATTCCAAGTGTGGCCTTACCAAGGCTTGTTTTCTTTTTTTGGATAGGTGAGAGTTTGTTTTTGTGATCTCAGCTGAACTCTCAAGCCGAGCGGAGTTGAGTTTGAGGAAGGCTTGGATGGGAGACCACAAGGAGAGCACTGAACGCCTTGCACTTTCTGGACTTGCTCTTTCTCTTCCATGGAGAATCACTGCCCTAACGGAGGAAGGAATACCGGCACTCCTGGACTTGCAACCATTCATTTAGGGACTCTTCAAAGTTACTACAGCACTGAAAAAAGTGACTTGTGGCCGTTTTTCACACTTACGACCATTGCTGCCTTCCCATGATCACGTGAACAAAATTCAGACGCTTGGAACAAGTGGCTCGTATTTATGACGGTCGCAGTGTCCCGGGGTCACGTGATCCCCTTTTGCGACCTTCTGATGAGCAAAGTCAATGGGGAAGCTGGATTCACTTAACGACTGTGTTGTTAATAACTGCAGTGATTCACTTAACAACTGTCTCGCTTAGCAACGTAAATTTTGGACTCAATTGTGGCCGTAAGGCAAGAGATGTACCCCCCCACACACACAATCCCCCCAGCCCATTTTTATGGATTATTTGTGAAAATGCATCATCTCCAAAGTCAGTCTGGTATAGTTTTTAATGTCTCAAGTCTAGAAACCGGGAGGCTGTGGGTTCTAATCCTGCCATAGGCACTAAGCCAGCTAAGTGACCTTGGGCCAGTCATGCTCTCTCAGCTCTAGGAATCAAGCAATGGAAAACCACCTTTGAAAAAATGTTGTCAAGAGAACTACAGGGACTCGTCCAGGCAGTTTTTAAGAATTGGACATTATTGAACAGAAAATAATTTAAAAATATATTTAAAAATTACAATTATATTGAAAATATCATTTTCAGTGATGATTTGTCGACACCAGGGGGCGACAAACACCCATTAATTAAACACAGCCAAATATTTGAATATGTTAAAAAAAACAGGACAGGCAGTCCATAATATACAACGGTTTGTTTAGTGACCATTCAAAGTTACAGTGCACTGAAAAAATGAACTTAGGACCATTTTTCACACTTACGACCGTTGCAGCATCCCCAAGGTCACATGACCAAAATCCAGACACTTGGTAACTGACTCGTATTTGTGACGGTCGCAGTGTCCTGGGGTCACAGGATCCCCTTTTGCAACCTTCTGATGAGGGGGAGGCCGGATTAACTTAACGACCATGTGACTCACTTAACAATTGTGGTGATTCACTTAACAATGGTGGTGAGAAAGGTCGTAAAATAGGGCAAATTCACTTAACGACTGTCTCACTTAGCCATTGAGACTTGGGGCTCCAATGTGGCCATAAATTGAGGACTGCCTGTGAAAGAAATGACTAAACAGGCCTCCCAAATCTTTTAACAACCATTGTATTAATTGGCTTATTTATGCATCAAATTTATATAACCAGATAACATGACTGTAAAATTCTGGTGATTTTATCCTTTTTTATATATATACTTTTGTTGAAAGCTACATTCATTTTATTTCCTTTTTAAAAATTGATTAAAATCAATTTTTTGAGTTTACTCATCCCACTGATTAGGTGACTCTGAGTGATTTTCAAAGCGGAAAAAATATAAATAGAAAAACAGTTAACGTTTAAAATACTTTAATTTGAATATATGCAAGTGTTTTGTCTTGTTTTAAAACTTCCAATATGTTTTTTTCTTCAATGTTCCAGACTGGTCCAGCAGCCTCAAGCATCACCTGGTGGTCTGCCATCCAAGTATCAATTAAATCTGATTAAGTTTAAGGTCAGCTGAGGTCAGCTAGGGATTGCTCTATGAATGAAAATAAATTGTATTAGGATGGATTAAATGAGCAGAAAAATGTTCCGGGAGGAACTAAATGAGACCCTGATAAACTCAGTTAAAGTTAAGTCTGGTTTATCCTTTTCTAGCATTTGGGGAAATCGGAGATTCCGATTTAATATATTATGCAATCTTGAAAGAAAAAAAAACAACAACGGCAAATTCAGAAGCCAAGGAAAACTTTGTGATTCGTATGTTTCCTTTGTAGAAATAACAAAAAACGAATTTATAATCTTGGCTTGTCCATCGGGACACACCCAGACCTTTCGCCAAATGTCTGAATTTTGCAATTTTGGGGAAGTATTTTTTAGTCACCGGGCTGTTCGAGAGACGGCCGGCTTTGGCTCTGACTTCCCTTCCCATCAGGCACTGCTGAGGAGACGTGGCTTATGGTTTTGGTGGTCCAGCCTGCTGCTAAGCTCCTATCCCAGAAGTGCAAACTTTATCAAATCTTGTTTCCGCATTCAGGCTTTCCAAGTGGCTGCTTCCTAGTGAAATTGATGATGGTTCAGAGGTGGTGCAATGATGGTTTGTTTAGGGCCTGACCTCTGGACTCCCAGGATGCCTCTTTGCTGGAAATGATTTACACCTTGGTGGTTTTCCTGCTTGGACTTGCAACTGTTTTGCTACCTGGTGCAGACAAACAGAGGCCACAGGCGACTGGCTTCACGGACCAGGAGGGGCTTGGAATCCCTAGGCAGGAGGGGGGGGGAAGAGGGGCTTTGCTTTAAAGGGAGACACACTTAGACAGCAGGGGGGGAAAGCAGAGGAAGGGGGCCTGCCTCCTTCTCTCCTTCTCTTTGATCTCCTCCCGTCTTCCTGCAAAAACAACCTTTCTTTCTTCCACTTCCCTTCCCTTTCTTGTTTATCTCCCCTCCATCCCTCCCCCTCTGCCTTCCCACAATCTCTCCCCCTCAATCTCCTCCTCTTCCTCCGTCTCTCTCCCTCTCTTCCATCCTGCCTTCCTTCCCCCCTCTCCCTCCCTCCCTTCTTTCTCTCCCTCCCTCCCTGCCTTCCCTTCCTTCCTTCCTCCCACCCTTCCTTCCTTCCCTCCCTCCCTTTCCCTTCCCTCCTTCCATCTCTCCCCCACTTCCTCTCCTCCTTTATCTTTTCCTTTTCCTTCTGTGTCTTTCTCTCTTCCTCCTCCTCCTCTTTTCTAGCACTGATCATGTTCCATAGTTCGGTCACAAAATATCTGTAAGAAAAGCATCAAGCTCTGACAGCACTTAGAACCCACAATCATTGTCTTTCTCCTCCTCCTCCTCCTCCTCCTCCTCCTCCTCCTCCTCCTCCTCCTCCTCCTCACAAATTCCCACTCCCTTCTATCCATGATGATGTTTCCTAGTTGGGTCATGAAACTCCTGCAAGAAAACCGCCCAGCTCAGAGAGCACCAAGGACCCCCCTCCTCCTCTCCTGCCCCCCTGAAACCTAACAAGAGAACCCTGAAATGTCACCATTTAGGCAGCCAAATCCTTCAGCATCCACAAGTCGAAATTGTCTCATCCTTCTGTGAAAATATACCAGGACTCAGTGAAGCCCAGGGAAACTTCCTGAAATTTTCTAAAGACAGTTCGCATTTTTTGAGAAGTTCAAAACCCCTTTTTCAAGCTGGCCAAACTCTGGTGATGGGCTCCAGGATACCACTCGAGTGCCTGTTGGAAGAAAAGGGGAAAACACAATCTTTTGCTTGAGGAGGGGTTTGGACTAGATGACCTCCAAGGTCCCTTCCAACTCCGCTGTTGTTTTATTCTGCTTTTCCATGATTAAAACAGCCACGGGGAGCAAAACAGCCTGAAAGACCAGGAAATAAAAGGAAAAAAGAAGAATAGATTCATAGTTTTTATCCTTTTCAAAAAGAACCAAGCTAGGAAGGAACCCACCCCGCAAGAATACATGTGGTCCTCGACTTACGACTATAATGGATCCCAAAGTTTATGTTGTTAAGTGAGACATTTCCTAAGCGGGTTTTACCCCCATTTTACTACCTTTCTCGCCACAGTTGTTAAGCGAGTCACTGCAGTTGTTAACTTGACTTTGACTTGGCTTGTCGGAAGGGGAGTCCCATGCAGCCGTCATAAGTACATGCCAGTTGCCAAACATCCGGATTCCGATCACATGACCACGGGGAGGCTGCAATGGTCATAAGTGTGAAAAACTGTCATAAGTCACTTTTTTCATTACTGTTGCAACTTTGAACGGTCACTAAACAAACTATCGTAAATCGAGGACTACCTGTAATCAGGATCACCTCAAGAAACGGGATTCGGGTTTTGTTTTTGCAAGTTAAGAGTTAATCGGTGAGCATACTATTGCCCGAAAGGTTAATCATTTACCAACCTAGTTAAAAAAAGCTGCGGACACCTAAAACGAAGCAGGAAGCACCACAGGAAGTCCTCGACTTACAACCATTTGCTTAGTGCCGGCCCTGAAAAGAGTGACTTTCACACTTATGACTGTCGCACAGGCTCACGTGATCAAAATTCAGGCACTTGGCCATTGACTCGTATTTATGACGGTCCCAGGGGGTCACATGTTCCCCTTTTGCTCAAACTTCGGATGGGCAAAGTCAACGGGGAAGCCACATTCACTGAATAATTGTGTACTAACTTAGTAGCGGAAGCAATTCACTTAACGACCGTGGCAAGGAAGGTCGTAAAGTGGTGCAAACCCCAGCTGCCTTGCTTAACGAGGTGCCAAGCATCTAAACCTTTTAGCCCTGGGAATGCTTCAATGGTCGTAAGCGTGAAAAACCATTCCTTTTTTCCGGTGCTGTTTTAATTCCGGCCATTATCTCGCTTCTCCAAAGTCCAATTTTGGTTTCTCTTAAAAGGTCAGCCTTGCAGCCCTGGGCTGGACGATGCTATGGTGAAGGGCCTTACATAAGAGGATTAAATAAAAAGAAAGAGTCAGACACCCCCGCGAAATAGCGGTGATAATAAAAGTCGCCAAGCGAAACCCTAGAAGGGGGAATCTTTTCTGTAGAACAACTGTCTGCTTTTCTCATTCTTCTGAAAAGGCCCGAAAACGTTGCCAAGTAGGAGAATTTCATCCCAGGAAGATTTGGCTTCCAATTTTCAGCAAATGCTGAAAACGGCAGATTTAGGGTGAAAGAGAGGTGGTCCTCCACTTACAACGGTTCGGTTAGCGACAATTCAAAGTTACAAGGGCGCTGAAAAGGGCGACATGACCGTTTTTCACACTTACGATTGTTTGCAGCATTCGTCAGCGGTCAGCTGATCAAAATTTGGACACTTGGCAACGGACTCGTAGTTGTGACGGTAGCAGTGTCTCGTGTGTGTGTGTGTGTGTGTGTGTGTTACCCGGTCCCTTTTTGCGACTTTCTGACAGGCCGAGTCAATGCGGAATCCAGATTCACTTAGCAACCATGCAACAAACTTAACAACTGCAGTGATTCATTTAGCAACTGTGGCAAGAAAGGTTTTAAAAATGGGGCACAAAGAAATGTCTCACTTAGCAACAGAAATTTTGGGATCCACTGTGGTTGAAAGTCGAGGACTACCTGTACTATAAATGCACCAAGTGGAAGATCTTGGTACAGGTAGGACTCGATTTACAACCAAAACGGGGATTAGAATTTCCATGGCTAGGCAAGGGTTGTTGAGTGAATTGCCTCCTAATTTTAGCAACTCCCCCCCCATGGTTGTTAAGTGAAACACTGCGGCTGTTAAGTGAATCACCTAAATTGAAAGAATTGAGCCCAGCATTTTTCTTGCTAAGCAAGGCGAATATTAGCGGAGCTTGAACAGATTTTATGACTTTTTCCATCATGGTGGTTAAGTGAGTCACTGGGGGCTGTTAAGTGAATCACATGGTTGTTAAGTGACTCCCCTGTTGACTTAGCTTGTTGGAAGTCAGCTGGGAAGGTTGTAAGTGGGGATCAGGTGACCGCAGGATGCTGAAACCACTGTAAGTGCCTGCCAGCTGCCACGCACCTGTTATTTGATCATATGACGGTGGGAACGCTGTGACGGTCGCAAAAGTGAGGACCAGTTGTCAGTCACTTTTTTCCAGGGCCGTCGTAACTTCAAGCCGGTGTTACATGAATGGTCGTAAGTTGAGGACTATCTTATTAGGTCTGATGAGAGGGCATGAAATGGAAAAGTTTAAGAAATAAATTGAATAAATAATAAATCACGAATGAATGAAAAAAAAAATGAATGAGTGAACAACTTCGAGAACTTTGAGACGAGGTAAGGAAGAGAAGAACCAGCAACCCAGAATTTGTTTGTTAATCACATTTGGAAATTGCCTGCATGCCTCGCAGGGTGAGTCTAAATCCATTTCCTATACTGAGCAGGGGCTGGACTAGATGAGCTCAAGGGGGCCCCCTCCTTCTAATCTTAGGATTCTATGGCTCCCAAAATGTAGAGGTAATTTAGGGGCGCTTGAAGTTTAACTGTGATATCTTGCCTTTCACTGATCAGGTTCATTTTTTTCTACTTTTTTAAAAAAAAAATTTTTTTTAGGTTTCCAATCATTGTAAAATATGCACAGCAGAGAACTGTGCAATGCCAGATGCTGAGATGTTTCCAGGGGAATTCTGGGAGCTGAAGTCCACACCTCTGAAACCCATCTGATGAAAGAAAAATTACAAAATAAATCTCTGGGTGGGAGAACACCAGGAGATCACACAATACCTTTTGAGTATTCGACAGCTCTGCCATGGATACTCATCATCTCCGTTGTGGGAACGAATACACCACGCTAGTGGCCGTCTGGGGAATTCTGGGAGCAGAAGTCCACATACGTTGGTTGCGTAATTCTGGGAACTGAAATTCAGACATACCGATGGGGGGATTCTGGGAGTGGAAGTCCACCCCTCTTCAAGTCAGCCTGTCTGAGAAACCCCAGTGTAATGCCCACTTAGAAAACGTCCCTTCTCCGAGAAGTGATGCCAATTCTCACGCACCTCCTTGATGGGCTCAATGGATTCCCAGCATGGCATAAGCGAGAATAGCAACAGCAATTAGCCTTTAGACTTATATACCCCTTCATAGTGCTTCTACAGCTCTTTCTAAGCGGTTTACAGAGTCAGCCTATTTGCCCCCCAACAATCCGGGTCCTCATTTTTACCCACCTCGGAAGGACGGAAGGCTGAGTCAACCTGGAGCCTGGTGGGACTCGAACTGTTTGCAGTAGGCAGAATTAGCCTGCAATACTGCATTCTAACCACTGGGCACAATGGAAGGGAGGGAGGGAGAAAGGAAGGGAGGGAGGGAGGGAGAAAGGAAGGGAGGAAGGAAGGAAGGAAGGAAGGAAGGAAGAAAAATAGTAATAGACTTATATGCCACTTCACAGATAGATAGACCTTAGACTTATATACCCCTTCATAGTTCTTCTACAGCTCTTTCTAAGCGGTTTACAGAGTCAGCCTATTTGCCCCCCCAACAATCCGGGTCCTCATTTTTACCCACCTCGGAAGGACGGAAGGCTGAGTTAACTTTGAGCCTGGTGAGATTCGAACTGCCAACTGCCAGCAGTCATCTGAAGTAGCCTGTAATACTGCACTCTAACCACTGCGCCACCTGGGAGGATACCATCATAAAGCAAATCACTTGGCCTCCCATTGGCTGGTTGGTTTTATCCGTGTTGAAAACGTTAGCATGCTCCGAATGCCGGTTTGATATGGCCAAGCTTGAGATCACCAGCAGACAACGAAGTCGCCTGGTTCTTGTTGGACTGTCCAACTGGACAGTGCCCCTGTCTGGCTCAACCAGATTCGGTTCGCCCCAAGGGGACCGGCTGAAGCTAAACCTGGTTGGATGAACTGAAAAGAGTGAAGAGGGTTCAGCCAAAGCTGGTTAATTATTGACAAAGTCATCTTAAAGCAGGGGGTGTCCCAAAGTTGGGAACTTTAAGACTTGTGGACTTCAACTCCCAGAATTCCCCAGCCAGCCATGCTGGCTGGGGAATTCTGGGAGTTGAAGTCCACAAGTCTTAAAGTTCCCAACTTTGGACACCCCTGTCTTAAAGGGAGCCCAGATTCGAACTTTAAGACAGATAGACGCAGGATACACCCAAAGACCAACCCTCGGGCTGAGTCCTTTGAATGCAAGTCCTCAATTTATGACCTACAATCGGAAACAAGATTTCCCTGGTTAAGCAAGACGATTGGTTAAGTGAGTCCCACCTGATTTTACAGCCTGTTTTTTTTTTTTGCAGCGGTTGTTAAATGAGTTCCTGGGGTTGTTAAGTGAATCACATGGTCATTAAATGAACCCTGCTTTACCACTGAGTTTGCTTGTTGAAGCCAGCGGGGAAGACCACAAATAGTGATCGCACCACCCAAGCACCTAAATTTTGATCACTGACCGTGTGGGGAGGCTGCAATGGTGATAAGTGCGAGGACTGTCATAAGTCACTTTTTGGAATGCCATGGTAACTTTGACTGATTGCTAAGGCCACACGTGCTGGTGCTGGAATTCTGGGAGTTGAAGTCCATACAAGACAACTGTGGAATTCTGGGAGTTCAAGTCCACACATGCTCACTGGAATTCTGGGAGTTGAAGTCCATACAAGACAACTGTGGAATTCTGGGAGTTGAAGTCCGCACATGCTCACTGGAATTCTGGGAGTTGAAGTCCATACAAGACAACTGTGGAATTCTGGGAGTTGAAGTCCGCACATGCTCACTAGAATTCTGGGAGTTGAAGTCCATACAAGACAACTGTGGAATTCTGGGAGTTGAAGTCAACACATGCTCACTGGAATTCTGGGAGTTGAAGTCAACATGTTCCGACTGTGGGATTCTGGGAGTCAAAAGTCCTCACAGTGGCCAAGGTTGAGCAACCCTGTCTTAAAGCAAAGCAGTTTGCTTGAGTACTTGGATGGGAGGCCACTCAGAGATCCTAGGACGGAAAGTCAAAGCAACCTACCAGAGAATGGAGAGGCAAGCCAGTTTGCAGCCTATAGATTTGAAGGGGAAAAGTCTGGCTGGGGTGTTTGTCTTGGATGTTGGGGTGATGATGGGGGGCCCTTTGGCTTTGTCCAGCATCCCCATCAGCAGACCAGCGAGGGCTCTGGTCGCTAGAGGGGTCTGGATCCTAAATATGACAGAATCTTTGCATCCGTTTAAACTGAGATTTAGCTGTGGTTTGAGGAATATGCCACGAGGGTGTGATTTTGGGGGTCAACCCTTTCCTTTCCCCCTCCCACCTCCTCTTCTTTTCTCTCCCTCCTTCCTCCTCCTTTTCCATTCCCTTTCCATCATTCTCTTCTGCTTCCTTCCCTTATTCTCTCCTATTTTATTTCTTATTTTATTCTCCCCTCTTTCCTTCCTTCCCACTTCTCTCTTTTTCATTCACTGTTCCCTTTTCCCTTCTCCTCCTTCCTTCCTTCTCTCATCCTCCCCTTTTCCTTCCTTCCTTCCCTCCCTCTTTCTTTTCCACCCACTTTCCATTTTCCCCATCCCCTTCTCCTAGGCGCTCCTTCTATTGCATCCCTTCTTCCCCTCTCTCGCTCCTTCCCTCTTTCTCCTCCAGACACTTTCCCTTTCTCCCTTTCCCTTTCCATCCCCTCCTCCTTTCCATTACCCCCGCTCCTCTTGGGCCGCTCTCTCCCCCTCCTCCAGGGCCTCCCCCCGGGGGGGGCGGCCCTTCCCCGAGCCCGCCCCCCAGCTGGGCTGGTCCCCCCTCCCTCCCCCCGTCGGCTGCTTCTTATAAAGGGGGCGTCCCGGCCGGCCGCCGCCGATCCGGCTCAGCGGGAGGAACGCGATGATCAGCGGCAGCGCCGAAGCAAAATGCTGGATGGACACCCCCGGCAGCGACGGCTCTTCTTCTCCTCCTCCTCTTGCTGCGCGATCCTAGTTCTGCTCTCCTGCGCCCCGGACCTTTCCGCCGCCTACTTCGGGTGAGCGCCCCTCGCTGTTCTGCGCTGCGCCGGAGGAAACTTGCCCTGAGCGGGTGGCAGCCTGCGCGTCCCCTCGTCTCTCTTAGGAACCGCGGTTCCCCGCTGCATTTTCCCAGAGCCACCCCCACCCATCCCGGGAGGCGGCAGGGAGCGACCTACGCTGCCCCATTGCCAGCCGGCGCCTCCTCCCCAGTTTACCATCCAAGCGCACGACCTCACCTTCCCCTCCTGTCTGGAGCGCGTAGAGCAGGTGAAGTCCGTTGCGCGGGCCATTTAGAACCACAGACATTTAGAGTCCCTTACAAGGCCCTTACAACCCTTGTCTCGATCCTACGTCGAGAAGCCCCTCTAATCGGGCTTCTCCTGTTCCCCCCGGAGCGCAAACAGGTCTCAAGCCGTCCCGCCAACGCTCAGTGCTTCGTGCGCGAAGATCGGTCGCGCACCTTACCTTTCAGCACTCCGGCGGTGGCTGCGCCCAGCTCGCCCCCTCGTCTCTGCCTCCCACTTAACTTTGGCAAACTTCCTATTCCCTCTCCGCCCCTCTTTCATGGGGGTGTCGGCCGACCCTGTGGGACTACAAAACCCATCGCATCCAGCCTCCTGCGGGGTGGGGGGTGGGAGGATGTGCTTTGAGTCACCTGTGATCAAACTTGGGGACTGTGAACAGGTGGACTGTGGCCTTTTTTGAAATGGGCTGGGTATTTATCTGGGAAGGAGGAAAGGAAGCGAATTATCAATAATAGAAGTAATTATCAATGGATCAGATTTTAAAAGAGAAGAAAGTTTGGCTTAAGACGACAAGATGCTAAGGCATTTCAAGAGAATGGGGATTTCTTATCCCACTGTTTAAAATCTTTAAAAATTGTCATTTTATGTTCTGTGACATTTTCCTCCAACCTGATCTGATGTCTGGGGGTGACAATTCCTAGATTAGAAGCAAGGGATAAAAATTAAAACTTAGCCAGGTTGGCAGGACTATTTCAAAATTCTGACTCTATTTTAAGGAGAAATTGGCACTTTAAAACTATTTGTACCTGAGATTTTCTATTTTATTTAAATACATGGAGCTAAACTGATGGGAAGCCCCTGGTTGAGACATGAGTATGAATAATTAATCTTTAATTGATATTAAATGCTTTTGGGAGATTCTTTAATGCAGTTCATTTTCCAGCCTTACCTCCTGCTAATTCAAAGAAAAATAGGATATTATTTTCTCATTATTTTGCTGTAAGAAATTCATCAAGTAACAATACATGTGGGATTAATTGTCCTGAACAATTAATCTTAGAACTGATATTCTTGAAAGATGTTGGTTAATAAAATGATCTTATAAAAAGATCCAGGATAAACTATTATATTTGATTAGATTTGAAGAAATTTAATATTAATTCAACCTTAAATGTTTTGCAGCTTTAAGAGATTTGGACTTCAACTCCCAGAATCCCCCAGGTGGCTGGCTGGGGAATTCTGGGAATTGAAGTTCATACCTTTTAAAAGTGTTCCAAACTCCCTGTTAAGGGTTTGGATGGGACATTTTCTTAGAATTCAATAAAACGAGCAGTGTTTATTATTATTTTTGCTTTTTTATAAAATAGGTTGACCCATTCTTCAAACATGGTTTAATTTCTCAGTTGATAAGAACTGAGTTGCTAGGCCGCCTCTCCTTTGGCTTTCTTGCTACGGCATGTGGGTTTGCTGTGCATGATGGTTTGTGAAGTTCAGACCAATCCATCACGTTCTTGCTTCGAGGATAGGAGAAATTACAGATTGACAAGTGGACGGTTTTGGAATAATGAATCTAAATGCGATGCATCCTGGGGAGATTTTTAAGAAGAGAATAGGACCTCCTTTTATCTTGAAACAGTGTAGGGTTTCTTGCTTGAGCAGGGGGTTGGACTAGATGACCTCTGAGGTCCTTTCCAATTCTGTTATTCTGAAATGAGTGCTTTTTAAAAAAGTCTGTTGCATTTTAAACTTTGCATCCATTTAGGGGTGAGCATTGCTCAGGTGTGTCTGGAGGATGCTAGTTTTTCACACTGAAGTTTGTTCATGTCTTGTGTGGAAAAAAGGGTTTGGGGGCTACTGGCTGGTTTAACATGTGTGTGTGTGTGTGTGTGGGGAATATTGAAAATCAATAATCGGTGTCTTCATATTCCCTGTGCATCTTCAACAACATCTTTCCAACCACTTAAGCACTCCAGAAGCAGCAGTTTTGCAAACAGCTGGAGAGAAGTTGATGGAGGCTGGTGGTGGTCTCAGTTTGGTGTGGGCGGGTGTGCACGGGTGTGCAAGGAAGGAACTGAGACAAAAGGGGTACAAAGAGTGAAGGCAGGCGAAAGGAATTTGGTATTATTAATGGTGAGGTGGGTGTGCACAGAGGTAATTGAGACCGCAGAGGTACAAAGAATGTAACCAGCTGGAAGGGATAATGGTGAGCTCCACTCTTTGGTGTGAGTGTGTACGTGGGTGTGCAAGGAAGAAACTGAGACCACAGAGGTGCAAATAATGAACACAGCTGCAGGGAATGTGATAGTATAATAGAAAGGTCTCTCTTTTGTGTGGGCTTGTGCATGGGTGTGCAAGGAAGGAACCGAGACCGCGGAGGTGCAAATAAGGAAACCAGCTGGAGGGCACAATGCTGAAGTCACTCTTTCGAATGTGGGTGTGTGTATGAGTGTGCAAGGAAGAAGCTATCAAAGACCTGCAAATAATCTTGTCTAGAATATCTGTTTTTGGTCTTCTGCAAGCTACTGGTTTAAAAATGAGAAGGAAATAAAAGTCAATAGAAAAGATAAACAGTCTTTTTTCTTCTTGTCTTTCCTGAGAAAATGGGCTGATTTGGAAATTGGATTTTGCCTCCTCTGTCTGATCTAAGCCTGGTCAGTTTCTCTCATTTTCTTTCTGAAAATCATAAATGGGTGGGGACCTTTTCTGCCCCCCACTGCACATCCTGTCATTAAAGATCAACTCACGTGCCCTGCCTCGTCTTTTAAATTATTCCATTTCCCTCTCTGGATACAATTTCCCTCCATCTAAGTAAGTTCTCTTCTTCTAATTAAACTGGGTGACATTTCGAGTATCTAAAACAAGGTTTGTCTATACTTAGCAACTTTAAGAAGGGTGGACTTCAACTCCCAGAATTCCCTGGGCAGCTGGCTGGGGAATTCTGGGAATTGTAGTCCACCTTCTCTTAAAATTGCCAAGTTTGACAAACACCGTCTAAAAATCCCTGCACAAGTTTTGCCACTTGCTAAAATCTGTGATCGGAGTTTGGGGGAAGGGCGAGTGTGGAAAAAATGTTGTAATTCCCATCGCTGCCAGCAGAGGGATCCATTAAACCATCAATTAATTGGGGGGGGGAGGCTGAATTTCTTATTTTAAAGCCTTGCAGGTGTATCCTGTCCTTTAAAAAAAAAAAATATTTTCATGGGAAAGTTATTTTACCCTCTTTCTTCCCTCACACCCCTGTTCATTTCTATTTATTTATTTTCTCTCTCCCTGGAAGGATCCAGGGAGAACTGGTCTGGAAGAAAGCAGAGGGAAAAAATTGCAAGAATTAGCTTGAAATATGCCCCCCCACCCCCACCTCTTGCTGGCTGGCTTCGAAACTGGGCCTCTGATCTTCTTCCTATGGCCCGGTTTTCCAAACTGGGGCTTGGGAACGGAATGGGGAACCTGGTTCTGTCTAGAACCAAGGAAGAAATGCCAATTATGGAAACCCGTAAAGAGATTAGTATAAAGGACAATTCCAGGGTTGAAATGAGAACTCCTTGGAGCTTGGTGGTCTTCTTGTAGACAGAACATCAGTGCTAGAAGGGAGAGTGTTGTAGGAAGAGGAGGAAGAAGAGGAGGAGGAAGAAGAGGACTGTGGGCTCCCTGGTGTCCTCTGAGCTTGGTTGTTATCTTGTAGATGTTTCATAAGGCAACTAGCTACCATCATTAGTGCTAGAACGGAGAAGAGGAGGAGGAGAAGGAGGAAGACTGTGGAGTTAGAAGTGAGTGGGATTGTTCTCTGTTTATGTACTAGTAGCTTGTTCTGTATATGAAGGAGAGCAAAATATATTCCCTTTTAGCACTGATGATGTTACCTACTTGGGTCATGAGACGTCTGCAAAAAAAACCTCCAAGCTCAGAGAGCACAAAAGACTCCACAGCCCCTCCCTCTCCCCCACACTCCCTCTGCTCCTCTCTGATAACCCCACTCACCCCTGATGATGTTACCTAATTGGGTTATGAGACGTCTGCAAGAAAACCACCAGGCACAGAGAGCAACCCCACAGTCCCTCCTTCTCCTCCTTCCCCCTCTAGCACTGATGGTGTTCCCTAGTTGGGTCATGAGATGTCTGCAAGAAAACCACCAAGCTCATAAAGCAACAAGGACCCCACAGTCCTTCCTCCTCCTCCTCCTCCTCCTCCTCCTTCTCCTCTTCCCTCTAGCACTGATGATGTTCCCTAGTTGGGTCATGAAACGTCCACAAGAAAACCACCAAGCTCAGAGACCACCAAGGAACCCTGATTTCAACCCCCAACTACAAATTTTCCCTGTTTAATCATTACAGACCTGTGTGCTTTATCTCTTTATTTTACATTTTCTCATTAGAGCTGCAAGTGATTGAATTTGCAGAGAGCCAATTGGGCTCGGAAGCATGGGCGGGGGGGTGGGGGGTGGGAGGTGTAAACCAGAATTGAGGGGAGCCACAGGGGGTGGGCTATATTTGGGGGCATACTAATGCGCCAGACCCCTTTTATTTTGTGCAGAAAAGGATTTTGTCCTCTCTGATTCCTGCATTGGTCGACAACCCTAACATTCGTTTACAAGACTTCCATTCCCGGCTAAAAGTTTCTGGTGTGACGCTCTCCCATGGTGATTTATTGAACAAAATGTGGTTTAGCCCAGGGGAGGGTGCTTTCCATGCAACTGAGAGCTATACAGGGAGTCCTCAACTTATAGCCATTTGTTTAGTGGCCGTTTGAAGGTACAACTGACTTACTAGTTTTCATAGTTATGACCGTCACTGCAACTGGCATGGATTTATAATGGCTACCACGTCCTGGGGTCATGTGATCACCTTTTGCAACATTCCAAGAAACAAAGTCGGGGGGGGGGAGCCAGATTCAGTTACCGACTGTCAAAGTACAGGCGGTTCGCGACTAACAACCAAAATTGAACCCAACATTTCTGTTGCTAAGCAAGGCAGTTGTTAAGTGAGTTTTGCCCCATTTTACGAACTATACTTTCCAGGGTTGTTAAGTGAACCAATGCAGCTGCTATGATAGGGTTTTTCAAGGATGTTGTCTGGGGAATTCTGGGAGTTGAAGTCCACCCATCTTAAAGTAGAGATATCCATTTAACGGCAGTAACTGGCTTTCTGGATTTCAAGGAAATACTTAGAGATGATTAAGTTTTAGGAACAAATCTGAATCTGCTGAAAGGAAATCAAAAATAAAGTTGAGAGTCAAGTAAGCAGATGTATTGTGGGTTACGCTTAGGTTGACTGGGATCTAAGGCGAATCCCTTTATTTGAGGGTAGCGGGGTTCATGGATGGATGGATGGAGACAGAGAAGGAGGCATAGATGGGTGGAGGATGGGTGGAGCTAGATGGGTGGAAAGGTGGATGGATGGAAGAATCGGTGGATGGATGGCACTATAGATGGATGGATAGATGGAGAGGGAGGCATAGATGGATGGAGGGTTGGTAGATGGATGGATGGAACAATCGGATGGATGGATAGATGGTTGGATGGATGGATGGCACTATTGATGGATGGATAGATGGAGAGGAAGACACAGATGGGTGGAGGACTGATAAATAGATGGATTGAAAGATGGATGGAACAATGAATGGATGGATAGATATAGATAGATAAATGGATGGATGGACTATAGCTGTATGGATGAGATGATCAATGGATGGATGGATGGATGGAACAATGGGTGGATGGAACAATAGCTGGACGGAGAGATGAATGGATGGATGGACTATAGATGGAATAATCAATGCATGGAGGGAGGGATGGAAGGAAGGAAGGAGGGCTGGTAGATTTATGGATGGAGAGCTGGAACATTAGATGGGTTGATGGATGGAACTGTAGAGGGATGGATGAAATGATCAGAAATAAATAGAAAACAGGAAAGGAAGGAAAAAAAGAGAGAAGAGACAGAGGTTTCCCTGCCTGCCTGCCTGCCTGGCTGCCTTGGCAAAGGGGTAGGGTCTCGAAGGCCCCTCGAAGGCTCACACCACAAGATCCCTCCTGGCCCCTCAACGTGAGCTGGCTCTCCAATCATCTCGTACAGCCAAGCCACCTTCAAATTCTTGGCTGCAGGAGACTCTGGAGGCCTCCTTTGGCACATAATCCACCTGTCCTTCCCAAACCGGGTGTCCTACCCTGGGTGGGCTCTTAAGACGACCCACCAAAGAAGCCACACCACTCCTTCCTAGCAACCCCTCTCTCTCCCAGATGCAGAGAACCGGCCCTCCAGATGTTTCATGCTCTCTCAAGCGGGTAGGTTCACCCTTTGCCTTCCTTGCAGCTTAAAAGGTGGCCTAAGCCCAAATCACCCTAATTTATTCCACAAACTCTGATTAATACAACATGACCACAATGTCATTACGCACCACGGCCATTAAGCGAGAAAGCACACATCCATGACCTGCAACCATCTCTTATGGCTTCCTCTTGACTTGGCTTGTCAGAGGCCAGTGTTGTGGCCCACCAGTGGCCAATGGAGCCGGCAGAGATCCGGACAGTGAGGAGGTTGGGGAGGAAACTGGGCCAGTCCTGGAGTCTGGGGGAGGCTCTGATGAGGGCTCTGTGTCAGAGGCAGAGAGGGGGACAGAGCCGTATGCCAGTTATCAGCTGCCTTTGTAGTATCAGTGGGGCAGAAGAACAGCTGGAGCCTGTTCCCAGAGTGTGCATGCGCAATCACATGGTTGTTAAATGAATCTGGCTTCCCCACTGACTTGGCTGATCAGAAGGTCACAAAAGGGGATCACAGGACACTGTGACCGTCGTAAATGTGAGTCAGTGGCCTAGCAGATGCCCAAAATGGCTGAAAATGTGAAAAATGGTCATGTCAATTTTTCCCCAATGCTGTTGTAAATACAAATGGTCACTAAACAAATGATTTTAAGTCGAGGACTACCTAAACTTTAGAAATTTTGGCGAGTTGTTTGTTTGTTTGTTTTGTTTGTTTTATTGGATTTATATGCCGCCCTTCTCCAAAAGGACTCAGGGCGGCATACAACATTAAAAAACACATATCACAAAAGTTAAAAAGAAATTAGATACATATCCAAAAAACAAACCCAATTAATAGGACAATAACATTTAAAAAATGAAATAAAATTAACAAGCCAGGTCGGCTTGCTGGAAAAGCCAACTTTTTAGGGTGCGTCGGAAGGACCGGAGGTCGGGGATTATGCGAAGCTCCGGGGGCAGCTCATTCCAGAGTTCATGACCCATAAGCCCAAATTCATGAATGTAATTGGCTCAACAGTAGTAACTGTGAGAAGGATCTTGGAGTCCTAGTGGACAACCATTTAAATATGAGCCAGCCGTGTGCAACAGCTGCTAAAAAAGCCAACACAGTTCTAGGCTGCATCAACAGAGGGATAGAATCAAGATCACGTGAAGTGTTAATACCACTTTATAGGGCCTTGGTAAGGCCACACTTGGAATCCAGCATTCAGTTTTGGTCACCACGATGTAGAAAAGATGTGGAGACTCTAGAAAGAGTGCAGAGAAGAGCAACAAAGACGATTAGGGGATTGGAGACTAAAACATATGAACAACAGTTGCAGGAACTGGGTATGTTTAGCTTAAGAGAAAGAAGGACTAGGGGAGACATGATAGCAGTCTTCCAATATCTCAGGGGTTGCCCCAAAGAAGAGGGAGTCAAGCTATTCTCCAAGGCACCTGAGGGTAGAACAAGAAGCAATGGGTGGAAACTAATCAAGGAGAGAAGCAACTTAGAACTGAGGAGAAATTTCCTGACAGTGAGAACAATTAATCAGTGGAACAGAATTTGCCTCCAGAAGTTGTGAATGCTCCAACACTGGAAGTTTTAAAGAAGAGACCAGGCAATTGTTTGTCTGAAATGACATAGTTTCTCCTGCTTGAGCAAGGGGTTGGACTAGAAGACCTCCAACGCCCCTTCCAACTCTGTTCTTCTGAAAAAGAGGCAAGATTTGTCCATTGCAATGGGAAGAAGGTCCATCTCCCCTGTGTAACTTTGTAATAGAATCATAATTTTCTCAGTCTTCTCGGCAAGAAGTGCAGCCAGGGAAAACATCAAGAGTTCCATGCAAAAGTCTGCTGGTTTTGCTAGAGTAAGGAAATAAACAGACTTAGAGGTACGGACGCCACAGGAAATATTAACTCAGGAGAACACACACAGAGCCCGGTTCTTCGCCCCCCCCAGGCCCCCTCCTTATAATCTCCCCGATAAAAAATATTGCGTATGCAGATGGCGAGAAATAAATCAAACTAGTAACCCAGAGGTTGCAAGGCGAGCCAACGAAAGGGCCTCGTGCCGCAGAACTGGAGATGTGGAGGGTGAAACCGGAGCCGGTGAGCCCAGCTCCTGCCAAGAATTTGGACGTGGTCTGTGCTTTTGGGAGGGGTGGGATGACAACGCTGGGCCCAACATATGCTTTGCAAGCAGGCAGGGTTGAGTTCAGCGTCCGGTCTCCCTTCCTGAAGGTCTGGGGGAATCCAGGAACCTCCAAGAAGTGGAGATACAGAAACTGGAGTTTGTTGTAGTCTTTGGAAAAGGAGGCAGAAGGATTGCTTCAGTTCCAGCTGGCTTAGTCGCCTAGGGTGGGGCTAGAACTCCCAAGCGCTTGGGTGATCGGGCCCAAAGTCGCCCAGGCGGCTTTGGTGCCTAAAGTGGGACTAGAACTCGACGCCTCCTGGGGATTGGGATCAAAGTCACCCAGTTGTCTTTCATGGCTAAGGGCAGACTAGAATTCACTGGCTCCTGGTGATAACCACAAAGTCACCAAGAGAGTTTTCCTGCCTGGGGTGGACGGACTCACCATTTCAGAACATCTTTTAAGTCTAAAGAGATCACCTAAGGAGTTTGACCAGGAATATAAGTGGTTTCTTCTTCTTCTTCTTCTTCTTCTTCTTCTTCTTCTTCTTCTTCTTCTTCTTCTTCTTCTTCTTCTTCTTCTTCTTCTTCTTCTTCTTCTTCTTCTTCTTCTTCTTCTTCTTCTTCTTCTTCTTCTTCTTCTTCTTCTTCTTCTTCTTCTTTACCTCCTCCTCCTCCTCCTCCTCCTCCTCCTCCTCCTCCTCCTTCTTCCTCCCCCTCTTCTTCTTCCCTTCCTCCTCCTTCTTCTTCCTCCTGCTACTCCTCTTCTCCTTCTTCCTCCTCCTCTTCTCCTTCTCCTTCTTCTTCCTCCTCCTCTTCTCCTTCTTCTTCCTCTCCTCCCCCTTTTCTTCTTCTTGCTCTTCCTCCTCCTGCTCTTCTTTCTCCTCCTCCTCTTCTCCTTCTTCCTCCTGCTCCCTCCTCCTCTCCTCTCCTCCTCTCCTTCCTCTCCTCCTCTTCTCCTCTCCTCTCCTTCTTTTTCCTCCTCCTCCTCCTCTTTTCCTTCTTCTGCCTCCCCCTTCTTCTTCTTCCTCCCCTCCTCCTCCTCCTCCTCCTCCTCCTCCTCCTCCTCCTCCTCCTCCTCCTCCTCTTCTTCTTCTCCTTCTCCTTCTTCCTCCTGCTCCCCCTCCTCTTCTTCTTTCTTCCTCCTTTCTCTTCCTCCTTGTCCTCCACTTGGCAAGCATACTCTTTTAAGGTGTCCTGTATTTATGTCAGCACAAATTGTGATGTTTTTTCCGCTGGCAATTGGCATTTATTTCTGAGTTTCGGGCAACAAAAATGCCTCCTAGGAATTCACAAGTTTGCTTACCCTCCCGTTGTGTTCGCTTAATGACTGCCGGGTTCACTTTCTGACCGCTGCAATCTGCTTAACAATAAAGCTCGGAAAATCGAAATATGAGGCGACTTGGTTACAACAACTGACATGACTTCCAGCAGAAATTGCACGCTCAATGACGGTCGTAAGTCGAGGGCTACCTGTGTAGCTGAACATGAGGCAGAAACTCTGAAGTGGCATCCATCAAATGTTTTAAACCCCCATTAAAACTGACACAGCTTTCACAGCAATTAAAAAAAAAAAGGAAAATAGTTGCAATTTGTGCACCAGACTCAACATTGTGTTTTGACAACCAGCACCAAGTGTGTAGTGGTTGAAGAGTGGTCAGGCAGGGGTTCAAATCCCCGTTTAAACTTGTGTTTGTCAAATGCTGGTAGGTCTCTTCCAAATGTACTCATTTCCAGAATTGGCTGGATTTCCTCATCGTTTCTGGAATTAGCCGTCTAGGCAAGTTGGAGACTCCTGTGATTCTGAAACCAAAACTGGTGTCCCCCCCCCCCCCCATATTTTTTTTCTTGGCTAGAATTTGCAAAAAACCAGCAAAAACCTTTTAATTGAAGACGATTTGATCCAGGGTAGGAGACCAGAAATGAATGCAAAATATGATTTTCTTTTTTCTTTTGCAAGATTGTCCTATTGTGTCTCGATTTTAAATGGCCTGTATTTGGATCGAGATAGTTCAGGGCACAGGTAGCCCTCGACTTGCAGCCATTTGTTTAGACGTCACAACAGCACTGTAAAAAGTGTCTTACGGTCTGAAGGGACTGTACATAAGGCAGTCCTCAACTTATGACCACAACTGAGCCCAAAGTTTCTTAAGTGAGGGTTAAGTGAACCACTGCAGTTCCTAAGTTAGTCACACAGTTTGTTAAGTGAATCTGATTTCCCCGTCAACTTGTGGATGCCAAAGGGGTCGCTAAAGGAGGTCACGAGACCCAGCAACCATCATAAATACGAGTCAATTGCCAAACACCTGACTTTTGATCACATGGCCATGGAGGTCCCACCGTGGGAAAAAACGGTGCCTTTATAACTTTGAGTGGTAACTAAACAAACGGTTGTAAGTCAAGGACTACCTGTATCTTGATCAAGATAATTCAGTGTACAGGTAGCCCTCGACTTACAGCCGTTTGTTTAGCAACCATTTGATATACCATAGCAAACATGACTTACGGTGTGCGGCCCTAGCATTTATAACCATCACAGTGACTTACGACTTTTTCATACTTATGACAGTTGCAGCATCCCGGTGTCACTTTATGAACATTTGCAAACCTTCCTGACTGGCTTCTAACAAGCAGATTCCATGGGGGAAACCCCTCCTCCATTCTGCAACCTCCACTCCTTTCTAGCACTGATGATGTTCCATAGCTGGGTCATGAAATGTCTTCAAGAAAATCACCAAGCTCAGAGAGCGCCAAGAAACCCCCCAGTCCTTGTCCTTCTTCTTCCTCTTCTTCCTTCTTCCTCTTCTTCTTCCTCCTCCTCCTCCTCCTCTTCTTTCTTCTTTCTTCTTTCTTCTTCTTCCTCTTCTCCTCCTCCTCCTCCTCTCTCCAAACACTGCTTTCTTCTAGCATTGATGTTGTTCCCTAGTTGGATCATGAAACGTGAGGAAGAAAACCACCAAGCTCAGAGAGCACCATGGATCCCACAGAAAGGGAAACCCAAATAAGCAGGGATTAACACCAGACAAACTATCAAGCAGAAAAGAATATCCGAATCAAGGAACAACCAAGGGGAAAATCACAACCTCCACCAACATTGGCAGGGCAACCCACTATACGTAAACAGGAGTAAATCCCACACTCAGTAGCACTGATGATGTAACCCAGTTGGGTGATAAAACATCTTCAAGAAAACCAAGGGCCCCACTGCGCTGATGTCGCCTGGCACGCAAAGAAGCTCTCCATTGGAGACTTTGATTTATTGGGACAGGCAACCTGGCAGGGTGGCGAACTCATGTCCAATGATTGTTTTCCGGCCTGTTGAAGAGTTGAGGCGAACAATTAACTTTCCGACTTGACTTTCCGTCTCTGTTGAGTCAACAGTCCGTGACATTTGAAGTCAGGTTGGCTGACGGAGGTTTCTTGCTGCCTTTTAAATCTTTCCTTTTTGACGGCGAGGCTGGGTGGGCGATCTCAGCAGAGGACAACTGGCAAAGTAGTGCCTGGATGAGCCTTTTAAAAAAATAAAATAAAAATAAAGTAGGATTCCAACTGCGAATCACAATTTGAAAAGAAATCACCTTCTAACATAATAACTGGGTTGGTACAGCTTGCTAAATCCTAATTTCTCTTCTCTTCTCTTCTCTTCTCTTCTCTTCTCTTCTCTTCTCTTCTCTTCTGTCTTGTCTTTACCTTTCCTTCCCTCTTCCCTTTTCTTTATCTCTTTTCTCTTCTCTTCCCTCTTTCCCTTCCCTTCTCTTTTCTCTTCTGTCTTGTCTTTCCTTTCCCTTCTCTTCCTTCTACCTGTCCCTTCTCTTCCCTTCTCTACTCTTCCCTCTTCCCTTCCCTTCTCTTTTCCCTTGTCTTTCCCTTCCCTCTTCCCTTCCCTTCTCTTCCTTCTATATTTCCCTTCCTTTCTCTACTCTTCCCTCTTCCCTTCTCTTTTCTCTTGTCTTGTCTTTCCCTTCCCTTCCCTCTTCCCTTTTCTTCCTTCTATCTTTCCCTTCTCTTCCCTTCTCTTCCCTCTTCCCTTCTCTTTTCTCTTCCCTTTCCCTTCCCTTCCCTCTTCCCTTCCCTTCTCTTCTTTCTCTTCCTTCTTTCCCTTTGCTTCCCTTCCCTTCTCTTTTCTCTTGTCTTGTCTTTCCCTTCCCTTCCCTCTTCCCTTCCCTTCTCTTCCTTCTCTTCCCTCTTTCCCTTCCCTTCTCTACTCTTCCCTCTTCCCTTCTCTTTTCCCTTGTCTTTCCCTTCCCTCTTCCCTTCCCTTCTCTTCCTTCTCTTCCCTCTTTCCCTTCCCTTCCCTTCTCTACTCTTCCCTCTTCCCCTCTCCTCCTTCCCCTTCCCTTCTCACTTTTCTTTCCCTTCCCTTCTCTACATCTTCCCTCTTCCCCACCCCTCCCCTTCCCACTCCTGAGAACTGCCTGTGGTTCCCTTGGCAATGTTTTCCAGCGGTGGCTGGACATTGCCTCCTTTCCAGGACTGAGAGAAAGTGATTGGCCCCAGTGACATTAGTTGCCTAAGAAGGAACTAGAACTCACTATCTTCTGGCGATTGGCTCAAAGTCACCGAGATGGCTTTGGACTCACTCTCTCCTGGTGAAAGTCACTCAGCCAGCTGTCATACCTAAGGAAGAACTAGAACTTGCCTTCTCCTAGTTTCTAGCCTGGTGGCTTCACCACTAGACCAAACTGGCTATCCTTAAACCCCCAGGCCCAAAATATCTCCTCCAGAAAACCCCTTCCTCTTTGGGGTGGCATATAAACACAATGCAGGAAGTGCCTAATTTAAAAAAAAAAAAAACTAATAAGTGAGCCAAGCCTGTTCCAAAGTGCCCCAAGTAACTTTTCTCTCATCCTTATTTTTGTTTGTTTATGGCAGGGGTGTCCAAACTTGGGAACTTTAAGACTTGTGGACTTCAACTCTCAGAATTCTCCAGCCAGCATGGCTGGCTGGGGAATTCTGGGAGTTGAAGTCCACAAGTCTTAAAGTTCCCAAGTTTGGACAGCCCTGGTTTATGGGCTGCCCACCCACTCCCAAATTAGGGAGGGAGGGTACGACTCCCCCCCCTTTTCCCCCCAGCAGCCCTGGCTTCCTGAAAATGCAAGGTCCTTAAACTGCTTAGCCTGATTGGCTTCGGAGTGAGAGCCAAGCCAGGGGCCAGACGCCCCACCCGTCACTCAGCTGTCGAAAATGAGAAGGTGAGACTTACAAGGCTGTTTGTGGTGTTAGGGAGACATATGGGGGACGGGTTACAACAGTCAGTTGTGTGTGTGTGTGTGTCTGTCTTTTGTGTGCTTGGTGGGTGCTAACCAAAGCTGATATAGGCGCACATATGGGAAGGTCTGGGTGGTTTGTAAACGTGATCCCTTCCCTGATAAAGTTCCATCACACACACACACACACACACACACACACACACACACACACACACACACCTCCGGGGCAAATTTTCTGAAAGATTTTGCAAAGAGCCAGCTTGGTGCATTTTGGAATGGAAGGGACAAAGTGGGCTTAGGGCAGGGGTATCCAAACTTGGCAACTTTAAGACTTGTGGACTTCAACTCACAGAATTCCCCAGCCAGCTGCTGGCTGGGGAATTCTGGGAGTTGAAGTCCACAAGTCTTAAAGTTGCCAAGTTTGGACACCCCTGGCTTAGGGTACTGATGGCGAATCTTTTCGGCACCGAGTGCCCAAAATGTTGTGGGGAAATGTTGTGTGCGCTCTCATCAGGGCTGCATTCTGGAAAAGCCGAACTTCCGCCACTCATGCGCATCTGACAATCAGCTGACTGGTGCGCATGCACAGGCCATTTTTTGGTACTGAGGTGCGCGCAAAGGACAGCTGATCATTGCATGCACATGTGTGCCAAAACAGGCAAGTCCGACCATGCTGGGCGACATGGCTTTGTGTACCACTGTAGGCACAAGTCCTAAAGGTTTCCCATCATGCGCTCAGGGCATCCAGAAGTACTTGGAGCCAGGAAAGGAGATGGGGGGAGGGGGGAGCCATTGGCAAATGGGAGAAGGGGCTGCTTGGTGGAATCTAGCTGAGTACAAGCAGTCCTCTATGTAGGGCCATAGTTGGGGGGGGCTTTCTTTTGTCACTCAGGGATGCAACTGTTCAATTATTTGCTGTGGTGGGTAAGGGGTACTGGTCTAAAGGCCAGGAGGCTGCGAGTTCTGGTTCCACCTTCGGCTTGGAAGGTGGCTGGGTGAATTTGGGCCAGTCACCATGATGAGTTCTAGTGTTTTAGACAGATTCTCTCTCTCTCTCCCCCTCTCTCTTATCTATCTATCTATCTATCTATCTATCTATCTATCTATCTATCTATCTATCTATCTATCATCTATCTATCTATCTATCTAATCTATCATCTATCTATCTATCTATCTATCTATCTATCTATCTATCATCTATCTAATCTATCATCTATCTATCTATCTATCTATCTATCTATCTATCTATCTATCTATCATCTATCATCTATCTATCATCTATCTATCTATCATCTATCTATCTATCATCTATCTATCTATCTATCTATCTATCATCTATCTATCTATCTATCTATCTATCTATCTATCTATCATCTATCTATCTATCTATCTATCTATCTATCTATCATCTATCTATCATCCATCTATCTATCTATCTATCTATCTATCTATCTATCTATCTATCTATCTATCTATCTATCATCTATCTAATCTATCATCTATCTATCTATCTATCTATCTATCTATCTATCTATCATCTATCATCTATCTATCATCTATCTATCTATCATCTATCTATCTATCATCTATCTATCTATCTATCTATCTATCTATCATCTATCTATCTATCTATCTATCTATCTATCTATCTATCATCTATCTATCTATCTATCTATCTATCTATCTATCTATCTATCTATCTATCTATCATCTATCTATCTATCATCCATCTATCATCTATCTATCTATCTATCTATCTATCTATCTATCTATCTATCTATCTATCTATCTATCTATCTATCTATCTATCATCTAATATTCCCCCCTCCCCCCTTCTCTGGCTGTTGAAGCCCTCCCCTCTCCCAGCTGAGAAGCCCTGGCAGGGACCTTTTTACAAGATCCTTTGCAAGGCCGGGCAGCTGATGGAACCTCAGAGAACAATCTGTCCAGACCTCCTTGCCGGATGATCTGTTTTGTTTTTCCTAGAGTTGAGCCATTGGTGTTGAAACAGGAGGGAGCGAATTTAAAATGGGGCGCGGTGGTGGTGGGTAAAAAGCCCCAACAAACTGTTGGCATCCCTGTAGCCCGTGCTGGTCTTGTGTGGGTCTTGCCCTGACCCACAGCTGTTCCGAAGGGATCCTTGGGTGGGAAGCTTGGGTTGGATCAGGAGGGAGAACTATTGTCCTTGGCTGGCACTTCAGCTGGAGACTCCTAACTGCCCTTGTGCCAAGACTGAGGAGGAGAACTTGGCAGCTGGCAAAGTCGGGTGGACCTCCAACACCCGGTGACCTCAGTTGCCCTTCCTTTCTCGTCCCTGCTTTCCATTGCATACAAAGGATCCCAGAGGCCAAAATCACCCAGATTCAAGTCTTAAACCATGGAGAAGAGGTTGAGTTAGAAGAATCAGGAGTTCGGCTCATGGCTGGCTCCTATTTAAGATTCTACATTTAGGCAAGAGAAACAAAATGCACAGTTAACAGTATAGGTGGTATCTTGCTCAACAGTAGTAACTATGAGAAGGATCTTGGAGTCCTAGTGGACAACCATTGAAATAGGAGCCAGCCGTGTGCAGCAGCTGCCAAAAAAAGCCAACACAGTTCTAGGCTGCATCAACAGAGAAATGGCTTTCGTGCCTAAGGCAGGACTAGAACTCACCGTCTCCTGGTGATTGGTCCAAAGTCACCCACATAGGGCTAGAATGGCAGTACAGTAGAAGCCATTTGAAGGCACAACAGGCTGCATCTTAACAGAACACACAGGCCGAGGAGTGTTAGGGGTGTCTTACCCCCAGAGTACCCAGAGGGTAAGTCACCTGTGTACGAAGTTTGGTTGAAATTGCTGGAGGCGTTCCAGAGTTATGCTGGAACACACACACACACACACACACACACACACACACACACACACACACAGGTACTCCCCGACTTACAACAGTTCATTTAGTGACCGTTCAGAGTTATGACGGCACTGAACAAAATGACCGATGACCATTTTTCGCTCTTACAACCATTGCAGCAGCCCCAGAATTCAGACACAGTTGACTCACGTTTATGACGGTTGCCGTATCCCGGGGGTCACGTGACCCCCTTCTGACCGACATTTTGAAGGCGAAGCCAGATTCACTTAACAGCCTTGCAACTTATTTAACAGCTGGGGGGGGGGAATTCACTTAACAACGGTGGCAAGAAAGGCCGTATAACGGGGGAAAGGGCTCCCTGCCTTGCTTAGCAGCAGAAATTTTGGGTTCAGTTGCCGTCGTAAGTCGAGGACGACCTAAGGAGGAAGGCTGGGGAAAGTCTTCAAAATGACGTGCATTTTTTCCATCCCAATTTTTTTGGGGTTGGATTTTTCTTGTTTTGGCACACAAAAAGAACCATTTTTTGGGTTTTCCCCCAAAGTAACATCCCTGAGTTTGGATATATATATTTTTGCTGATTCTCTGCCTACAGGGCCTCTGCCCTTCCTGGACTCCAGCCTGGAAGCTGCAGGGAGCCAAGCCAGGAATCTGGTTAGTGGGAACCCCTCCAGAGTCACCACTCCGGCTCCCTGCAGCCCTAGTGGGGCTCTGAGGGTTGTGCAAGAGGCTGCCTCCCTTGCACGCCTAGGCACGGAGGAACGCCGGCAGGGTGAGCAAAAGTTCTCATTTATTTTCCTGGAACGCCGACTTGCCAAGAAAGCGCCTGACCCGTAACGGCCAAATATGAATATTTATTTTCATCGCATCATTTGCTGGCGAATTGGGAACTTCTGCCCAACCTGTTGGAACCCGGGTGCTGAGTTCAAATGCTGCCAGCAGAACACACACACGCACGCACACACTTAGCACTCGCTGGGTCACCGCTTCTCGGTTTTGGAAGTGCACAAGCTCCGCCCACTCATTCCAAGAAGTGCCCGATATTCCATTTTGCCTCCCCTATTGGCTAAGAAGGGAGGAGGGGGTGTGGCTTGGACTCAGCGGCCAATCAGTATCGAGGGGTGGTTTTCTACCCTACTAGAGTTTTGTAATGGAGAAACCAGTAGGTTTTTTTAAAACACGCCCCCCCCCCCAACAGCCTCTCTGGCCACCCAACTCTTTTTCTTGGAGGTCTGGAGACTGAAAAACAGTATCTGCATTCCTCGACTTACAACCATTTATTTAGTGACCGTTCAAAATTGCAACGGCACTGAAAAAGTTGACCGATTTTCCCACTTATGACTGTTGCAGCAGCCCCATGATCAAAATTCAGACAATTGGCCAACTGGTTCATATTTATGACTGCTGCAGTGTCCCAAGGTCACGTGATCCTCTTTTGTGACCTTCTGACCAGCAAAGTCAGTGGGGATTCACTTAACAACTGTGAAATGAATGAATGAAATTTAATTTGTTAGCCGCACCCTCTCCAAAAGGACTCGGGGCGGCGTACAATAAAACACATACAATATACATATATATACAATACATATACAAATACAAATAAACACATACACGTACATGTACATGGAGGAGGTAACACTCATAAAATATATATAAAATAGAATTAAAATAACTATTTAAAACACCCTCAGTTAAAATTACAAAATTTAAAAAAAAACCGTCAGGAGCAATTGGATAAAACTATAGTTGAGCCAGGCCAGCTAATTGGAAAAGGTGGGTCTTGAGTTTTACACGGAAGGAGCGGAGATCAGAGGTAATCCTGATATCAGGGGGGAGGTCATTCCACAGGGCTGGGCCCGCCACAGAGAAGGCTCTGCTCCTAGGCGCCACCCCCCGACACTGTTTGGTGGACGGCACCTGGAGAAGTCCCTCTCTGTGCGAGCGAATTGGTCGTAGGGATGTATGGGGCAGGATGCGATCCCGCAGGTAACTAGGTCCTGTGCCATGGAGCGCTTTAAAGATCGTAATCAGAACCTTGAAACGCACCCGATAGACCACAGGAAGCCAGTGCAGCTCGCGCAGGAGAGGTGTTACATGGGAGTATCTAGTACACCCCATAATCACCCGCGCGGCCGCATTCTGGACCAACTGCAGTCTCCGAGTGCATCTCAAGGGAAGCCCCATGTAGAGAGCATTGCAGTAGTCCAGGCGAGACGTCACCAGCGCATGAGTGACTGTGCGTAGGGCATCCTGGTCCAATAGGGGGCGCAATTGGCGTGCCAGGCGAACCTGGTGGAACGCCCCCCTTGCCACGGCTGTCACATGGTCATCCATGGACAGCCGGGCATCCAGGAGGACGCCCAAATTGCGCGCCCGCTCCACCGGGGCCAGCTGTACGCCCCCAATGGCCAGAGATGGACACAACTGGTTGAACCGGGGGGCCGGAACCCACAGCCACTCCGTCTTGGAGGGGTTGAGTTTGAGTCGGTTGCCATCCATCCAGACCTGTACGGCTTCTAGGCACCGGGACATCATTTCGATGGCCTCGTTGGGGTGGTTCGGGGTGGAAATGTACAGCTGGGTATCATCAGCGTACAGATGATATCCCACCCCGAAACCACGAATGATCTCGCCCAGCGGCTTCATGTATGTGTTGAACAGGAGTGGTGAGAGGACCGACCCCTGTGGCACCCCACAAGTGAGGGGGCTTAGGGTCGACCTCTGCTCCCCTGCCAACACACGTTGCGTCCGGCCGGAGAGGTAGGAGCCGAACCACCGCAACACGGTGCCCCGAACCCCCAACCCCTCCTGTCGGTGCAACAGGATACCATGGTCGATGGTATCAAAAGCCGCCGAGAGGTCTAATAGGACCAGGATAGAGGAACTGTGTGACTCACTTAACAACCTCAGTGAAAGCATGAAACCCATGAAAGCCAGCGGCGTGACTTTGGGCCAGTCACCAGGAGACGGCGAGTTCTAGTTCTGCCTTAGGTGTGAATACCAGCTGGGTGGCTTTGGTCCTATCACTAGGAGACGGTGAGTTCTAGTCCTCTCTTAGCCAGGAAAGCCAGCTGGGTAATTTGAGATAAATCAACAGAAGATTTGATACATTCGCTGAAGGGATGGGGTTGCTACTGGCATTACTGCTGGTTCGCTTTGTGCGCACTTTGCACGCACACTGCTTACTTCGCTTGCCTGTGCACATGCTGTACGTTGCTTGCACATTTGCAGTTGCCTGCAAATTGTAAAATGACTAAAAAATATGCTGGCAATGGCATGGGCGACCGGGGAACCAGTTCGGGGGCGTGGCCAGCCTGCTGTCCCTACCAGTTCGGCGACTCAGTTCCAATTCCCACTACCGGTTCACCCAAACTGCCTTGAGTTCTTGATAGAACATAATAAAGGTGAGATAGAAATGCGCGCACACACACACACACACACGCACAAACTTTTGCAAGTTTGGCCCATCAGACCTAGGGATGCGCTTCGGACAATTTAACCTAATTTCCTTTCTCTCTTCCTCCCCCCCTCCAGGTTGACGGGCAACGAGCCACTGACCATCCTCCCTCTGACCACTGAAATGGAGGAAGCGGCCATCAAAGCCCACTACAAGGTGTGTGACCGCCTGAAGCTGGAAAAGAAACAGCGCCGGATGTGTCGGAGGGACCCTGGTGTGGCCGAGACCCTCATGGAAGCCATCAGCATGAGTGCGCTGGAATGCCAGTACCAATTTCGCTTCGAGAGGTGGAATTGCAGCCTGGAAGGGCGCTACAGGGCCAGCCTGCTGAAGAGAGGTTAGTGGTGGAGGAGGAAGAGGGCAGGCAGTCCTCGACTTATGACCAGGGGAGGAGTTGGAGGACTGTAGGGGTCCTTGGTGCTCTCAGAGTTTGAGGGTTTCCTTTCAGAGGTTTCAGGACCCAACTAAATAACATCATCAGTGTTAAAAGGGAGTGGGGTGTGTGCAGAAGAGGAGGAGGTGAAGGCGAAGGGGAAGAAGAAGATGACTATTGTAAGGTCCATGGTTTTGTTGCAGACATTTCATGGTCCAACTAGCTAATATCATCAGGGCAGGAAGAGAGTATGGTCTGCAAGGAGGAGGAGGAGGAAGACAAGGAGACAAGGAAGAAGAGGAAGAAGAATAAAGGAAGAGGAAGAAAAAGGAAAAAGGAAAAAGAGAAAGAGGAGGAAGAAGAAGCAGAAGAGGAGGAGGAGGAGAAGCAGAAGAAGTAGAAGGAGGAGGAGGAGGAGGAGGAGGAGGAGGAGGAGAAGAAGAAGAAGAAACAAGAAGCAGAAGCAGCAGAAGCAGAAGAGGAGGAGGAGGAGGAAGAAGAAGAAGAAAAAGGAGAAAAAGGAGGAGGAGGACTGGTATTAATACTACTGTAGGGTCCTTGGTTTTCTTGCATTCATTTCATCATCCAACTAACTAATATCTTCAGGGCAGGAAGAGGGTATGGTTTGCAGGGAGGAGGAGGAGGAGGAAGAAGAAGAGGAGGAGGAGGAGGAGAAAGAAAAGGAAGAAGAGAAAGAAGAGCAGGAAGAACAGGAAGAATAAGAGGAGGAGGAAGAAGCAGATGAGGGGAAGGAGAATTGTGGGGTTCTTGATCTCTGAGCTTGGTGGTTTTCTTGAAGATGTTTTATCACCCAACTAGGTTACATCATCAGTGCTACTGAGTGTGGGATTTACTCCTGTTTACGTATAGTGGGTTGCCCTGCCAATGTTGGTGGCGGTTGTGATTTTCCCCTTGGTAGTTCCTTGATTCGGATATTTTTTTCTGCTTGATAGTTTGTCTGGTGTTAATCCCTGCTTATCTGGGTTTCTCTTTCTGTGGGGTCCTTGGTGCTCTCTGAGCATGGTGGTTTTCTTGCGCACGTTTCATGATCCAACTAGAGAACAACATCAATGCTAGAAGGAAGCAGGGTTTGGAGAGAGAAGGAGGAGGAGGAGGAGGAAGAAAAGGACTACGGAGTCCTTGGTGCTCTCTGAATTTGGTTGTTTTCTGGAAATATTTCAGTGCCCAACTGGGTAACATCGTAAGTGCTGGAAATGAGGGGGAGGGATCCTTTCTGTTGATATAGGTAGTCCTTGATTTACAACTATTCGTTTAATGACCATCTGAAGTTAAAACCGACCCCAAAAATGGGATTTATAACATGGATTCAAACACCTCTGCAGTCCTGTGATTGAACTTTATGTACTTGGTAACAAGCTGCACCTGTAGCCATTTTTAACATTTCACGGTCATCGTCTCTCTTGCTAAAAAATTGACATGTCTAGTTTTCAGCAAATTTGCATTCCTTTCAGCACTTAATGGGCTGCTACAAAAAAGCTACAAAATGTTTTAACCCGTTTTAGGACTGCTAGAACAAATGACTGTAATGGGAAGACTTGTTTACAGTCGTTTGATGAGGACAACCTGCAATCAAGAATTTCTTGACTTTGGCTACCACTATCCAGGGAATTTTGGGAATTGAAGTCCATCCATCTCCAAGCAAGCTGACTGATGAATTCTGGGAGTTGAAGTCCACCCCTTTAAAGCAGGCTGGCTGGGGCATTCTGGGAGTTAAAGGCCACCCATCTTCAAATATCTGGCTGAGGAACTCTGAGAGTTGAAGTCCACCCATCTTCAAGTTTGCTGGCTGGAGAATTCTGGGACTTGAAGTCCACCTGTCTTAAATCATGCTGGCTGGGGAATTCTGGGAGTTGAAGTCCACCTGTCTTAAAGCATGCTGGCTGGGGCATTCTGGGAGTTGAAGTCCACCCATCTTCAAGCTTGCTGGCTGGGGCATTCGGGGAGTTGAAGTCCACCCATCTTCAAGCTTGCTGGCTGGGGCATTCTGGGAGTTGAAGTCCACCCATCTTCAAGCTTGCTGGCTGGAGAATTCTGGGAGTTGAAGTCCGCTCATCTTCAAATATCTGGCTGAGGAATTCTGAGAGTTGAAGTCCACCCATCTTCAAGCTTGCTGGCTGGAGAATTCTGGGACTTGAAGTCCACCTGTCTTAAAGCATGCTGGGTAGGGAATTCTGGGAGTTGAAGTCCATCCATCTTCAAGCTTGCTGGCTAGGGAATTCTGGGACTTGAAGTCCACCTGTCTTAAAGCATGCTGGGTAGGGAATTCTGGGAGTTGAAATCCATCCGTCTTCAAATATCTGGCTGAGGAATTCTGGGAGTTGAAGTCCACCCATCTTCAAGCTTGCTGGCTGAGAGTTTTGGGAGTTGAAGTCCACTCATCTTCAAATATCTGGCTGGGGAATTCTGGGAGTTGAAGTCCACCTGTCTTAAAGCATGCTGGATAAGGAATTCTGGGAGTTGAAGTCCACCCATCTTCAAGCTCGCTGGCTGGAGAATTCTGGGAGTTGAAGTTTGCCCATCTTCAAATATCTGGCTGAGGAATTCAGGGAGTTGAAGTCCACCTGTCCTAAAGCATGCTGGATAGGGAATTCTGGGAGTTGAAGTCCACCCATCTTCAAGCTTGCTGGCTGGAGAGTTCTGGGAGTTGAAGTCCACTCATCTTCAAATATCTGGCTGAGGAATTCTGAGAGTTGAAGTCCACCCATCTTCAAATTTGCTGGCTGATGAATTCTGGGACTTGAAGTCCACCTGTCTTAAAGCATGCTGGATAGGGAATTCTGGGAATTGAAGTCCACTCATCTTCAGGCGTGCTGGATGGGGAATTCTGGGAGTTGAAGTTCACCCATCTTCAGGCGTGCTGGATGGGGAATTCTGGGAGTTGGCGCCCATCCATCTCCAAGCATGCTGGCTGAGGAATTCTGGGAGCTGAAGTCCACCCATCTCAAAATTGTCAGGGCTGGGCGATACCGCTCTAAGAGAGAAGTTCGGTGTGCTAACAGCGTTGTCATCTTCCTCCGCAGGGTTTAAGGAAACTGCCTTCCTTTACGCCATCTCTTCGGCGGGGCTGACCCACGCCATGGCCAAAGCCTGCAGCGCCGGACGTATGGAGCGCTGCACTTGCGACGAGGCCCCTGATCTGGAGAACCGCGAAGCGTGGCAGTGGGGTGGATGTGGGGACAATCTCAAATACAGCAACAAGTTTGTCAAAGAGTTCCTTGGGAAGAAGTCCAACAAGGATCTGCGAGCTCGTGTGGATTTCCACAACAATTTGGTTGGGATGAAGGTAAGTGCTCACAATGGTTGTAGGCTGTAGATGTGGAGATGTAGGTCCTGGTGGGGCTGGAGAAGGCTGCTAGGAAAGATGGTTGAGGGCCGCCAGAAGATCTAGGTGGAGGAAATGTTGGCCGAGGAGCCTGCTCTCATGAAAGGGCAGGAGAAAGGAACGTTGGAAGACATGGACATGTTCATGATTCTTCATTCTGCTCATCTTCATCATAGATGTGCTTTCAACGCTTTAACTCTTGGCAAGCATCTAATCAGATGTTCTCCCACGTACACCCATGGCTACTGTCATTGAGCCCTCCTTGCCCTCTTCTTCCTCCTCTTCGCCTCCTTCTCCTCCTTCTCCTCCATCCTCTTACTCCTCCTTCTTTTCCTTCTCCATCTTTCTCCTTCTCCTCCTCCCTCTCCATCCTCTTCCTCCTCCTCCTCCTCCTCCTCTTCTCCTCCTCCTCCTCCATCTCCTTCCTCTTCTCCTTCTTCTTTTCCTTCTCCATCTTTCTCCTTCTCATCCTCCCTCTTCCTCCTCCTCCATCCTCCTCCTCCTCCTCCTCCTCCTCCTCCTCCTCCTCCTCCTCCTCCTGCCTCCTCCTCCTCCTCCTTCCTTTTTCCTCTTCTCCTTCTCCTTTTCCTTCTCCATCTTTCTCCTTCTCCTCCTCCCTCTCCATCCTCTTCCTCCTCCTCCCTCCTCCTCTTCTCCTCCTCCTCCTCCATCTCCTTCCTCTTCTCCTTCTTCTTTCCTCTCTCCATCTTCTCCTCCTTCTCATCCTCCCTCTTCCTCCTCCTCTCCTCCTCCTCCTCCTCCTCCTCCTCCTCCTCCTCCTCCTCCTCCTCCTCCTCCTCCTCCTCCTTCCTTTTCCTCTTCTCCTTCTCCTTTTCCTTCTCCATCTTTCTCCTTCTCCTCCTCCCTCTCCATCCTCTTCCTCCTCCTCCTCCTCTCCTCCTCTCCTCCTCCTCCTCCTCCTCCATCTCCTTCCTCTTCCTCTTCTCCTTCTCCTTTTCCTTCTCCATCTTTCTCCTTCTCATCCTCCCTCTCCTTCCTCTTCTTCCTCCTCCTCCTCCTCCTCCTCCTTCCTCCTCCTCCTCCTCCTCCTCCTCCTCCTCCATCTCCTTCCTTTTCCTCTTCTCCTTCTTCTTTTCCTTCTCCATCTTTCTCCTTCTCCTCCTCCATCTCCTTCCTCTTCCTCTTCTCCTTCTCCATCTTTCCCCTTCTCCTCCTCCCTCGTCCCCCTCTCCTTCCTCTTCCTCTTCTCCCTCTCCTCCTTCTCCCTCTCCTTCTCCTCCTCCTCATTTTCCCCTTCCCCCTTTTCTCCTTTCTCCTTTCTCCTCTCCCTCCCTTCCCCCTTCCCCTCCACAGATTGCTTGCATCAAGCAAATTCAATGGGGAAACTCCAACTCACTTAAGGATTGTGTGATTCCCTTATCAATTGCAATGATTTGTTTAATGCCAGTGGCAAAAAAAGGTCATAAAATCAGATGGATGTCGCATCACTGACATCTTGTTTAGAATGGGACTTCTGCTTCCATTGTGGTCGTAGGTCAAGGACCAGGTTTGGTACCTATGTAAATGTCTGACTATGAATCAAGCAATCTGCAGGATTTCCTGCCATTATTTTATGGAAGAAACTTATATTAACCATAAATGCTGCAGCGAGCCTTGATTGTTGAAGGAATCCTCGATTTACGACCACAATTGACCCTTAAATTTCTGTGGGTGAGACAGTTGTTAAGTCAACTCTGCCCCATTTTACGACCTTTCTTGCCACCGTTGTTAAGCCAATCACCTGCAGTTGTTCAGTTAGTAGCACGGTTGTTAATTGAATGGGTTTGATTGTCCGTTGATTGTCCTCGCAAAAAAGGAACCACGTGATCCCGGGACACTGCAACAGTCATAAGTATGAGTCAGTTGCCAAGTCTCTCAATTTTGATCACGAAGATGCTGCATACATGTGAAAAAAAATGCCCCAAAGTCCCTTTTTAAAGTGCTGTCGTAACTTCAGATGGTCACTAAATGAATTATTGTAAGTCAAAGACTGCTACCTGTTTTTGTTTGAGGGTCCTGGGTTCGACTCCACGGTTGTTGAGTTGAAGCAAACCCAATTTACAATTTCCTGCCCTGAAAACTCAGCTCTTCTCCGGATTAAGGAATTTAGCAACGCTCCAGAGAGACGGAGTTAAAAATGTCAATTTTAATGAGGCTTAGAAGAACCCCAGGAGGTAGCCTTCCCCCCCCCTTTTTAATTAAAGCTTTTTCTGAACCTCGAGTCTGCGTTTTAATGCACTCGACTTTCCACGAAGCGGGTACCAAAAGAGAATGTGGTCGAGAAGGGGGGAACGGAGGGGGAAAAAAAAGGAACCACAGCAAGAAAAGGAAGAAAAAATGCAGAGAAGACCCAAAAGTACTTTTTTGAAGTGGCAACTGGACTTATTTGTTTTCCTTTGAAGACGTTTCGCTTCTCATCCAAGAAGCTTCTTCAACTCTGACTGGATGGTGGGGAATGGAAGGATTTATACTCCTTGCAGACAAAGCTGGTCATTTGCTTCCTTTTAGAGGGTCCTTGAGGCCACTTGGAAGTTGGTCTGCTGAGAGGATTGTGTTGTGGAGTTGTGCTGTGCTTTCTGCTGGATGTTCAGCTCTTCCAAGAAGCCTCCACTCCCATTTGCACAACTCAGGTCACCCTGAGGACACAGACCAACTTCCAAGTGGCCTCAACGGCTCTCAGAAAGGACGCAAATGGCCAGCTGTCTGCAAGGAATATAAATCCTTCCGTTCCCCACCATCCAGTCAGAGATGAAGAAGCTTCTTGGATGGGAAGCGAAACGTCTTCCATGAAAAAAACAAAAAGTCTGATTGCCTCTTAAAAAAGCATCTTTGGGACAGCCATGATCTGAGTGACGGAGAATCTCCAAAGACTTTTAGCAATCAGAGAAGAGCAACAAAGATGATTAGTGGACTGGAGGATAAAACATATGAAGAACGGTTGCAGGAACTGGGTATGTCTAGTCTAATAGAAAGAAGGACTAGGGGAGACATGATAGCATTGTTCCAATATCTCAGGGGTTGCCCCAAAGAAGAGGGAGTCAAGCTATTCTCCAAAGCACCTGAGGGCAGAACAAGAAGCAATGGGTGGAAACTAATCAAGGAGAGAAGCAACTTAGAACAAAGGAGAAACTTCCTAAACGTGAACAATGAATCAGTGGAACAGAAGTTGCCTCCAGAGGTTGTGGATGGTGCATCACTCAAGATTTCCAAGAAGAGATCGAACAATCTTTTGTCTGAAAAATTATGGGGTTTCCTGCGTGAGCAGAAGGGTTGGATTAGAAGACCTCCAAGGTCCCTTCCAACTCTGTTATTCTATTATTCTCTAATCTCAGATCAATGAATCAGTGGAATGACTTGCCTCCAGAAGTTGCGGATGCTAACCATTACTGAAGATTTTCAAGAATAATCATTCATCTGAAATATTATACTGTTTCCTGCTTGAGCAGGGGGTTGGAGTAGAAGACCACCAAGGTCCCTTCCAACTCTGTTGTTCTGTTATTCTGAATAAAATAGAAAACAACCACTGGGTTTCATATCACTCATGTCTCGTTCTTCCTGCTCTTTAATCCTTTCTTCTCCTGCCCCAAATAGCTCCGATGTGAAGAGGAAAAATGGCTTTAAAAAAAAAATCTGATCCTTATAACAAAGCCACCCACCCCATTCCCCACTGTCATGCCCCTTAGAGAAAGAAAAAAAAAACTTTTGCAGAAGTCCTGCTAACTAATTAGCTCAGGTTGCATGCCAGATAAACTTGTCTTGGCACTGGGAGCTGAAATGCATACCGTAAAGAGATTTGGGGGGGGGGGGGGATTTAATCTGCTCACTGCCAACTTGCCATCCGAGACCAAGAATGTTGCAAAAAAAATTAAAATAAAATAAAAACGAAGAAGTCAGGAGGAATCTGTCCAGACATTTCTCATAGCATTGGTGAAACTTTGGCCCTTAGGAAAGCTGCATTATCCAAAGAGGATTTTTACATTGCTGAGAAGCAAACCTCATCCGGAAGAAACAAAACAATTCAGGCAATCCTCGACTTACGGCCATTCATTCAAAGTTACAAAGGTGTTGGAAAAAGGGACCATTCACACTTACGACCGTTGCAGCCATCCCTATGGCCACGTGATCAAAATTTGGATGCTTGGCACAACTGACTCGTATTTATGACGGTTGCAGTGCCCCCGGGGTGGGGTGTCACATGATCCCCTTTTGCGACCTTCTGACAAGCAAAGTCCACGGGGAAGCCTTATTCACTTAACAACTGTGTGACTTATTTAAGAACCACAATGATTCACTTAGCAACCGGGGCACGAAAGGTTATAAAACGTGGGAAAAGTTCACTTAATCATTGTCACCCTTAGCAGCAGAAATTTTGGGCTCAAACGGTTGCCGTATCTGCTCATTTCTGATCTAGTCCAATCCAAACTTAGGATCAAAATCCACACCCACATCTAAGCCTCCTGCAGTCACCAATGTGTAATGGGACGGCTATATTCCAGGGATGGCAAAGCCTTTTGGCCCCGAGTGTGCACACCGGTTTTCGGCACTGCCACGCGTGCGCAGGGCAGCTGATAGTCACAGGGGCACGCATGCCAGAAACCCAGGAGACAAGCAGGCAAGGCCACCAATGCTGGGCAACATGGCTTTCGCGTGCCCCTTTGGTCACACATGTCATAGGTTCGCCATCATAGCTATGTACAAGTAAGTTAAAAGTTCTGGAAAACTTAAGCCAGTGAATTGAGCATGGACTTTCAATTTTTGGAGAGAGTGCCGAAGGGGTTGGCTTGGCTGATAACCTGGGACACAGTAGGAAGTCCACAAATTATGACTGGTTGTTTAGTGACAATTTCAAAGTCATAATAGACATAACACACAAAAAAAGATACAAAATTTGAAGTGATGCTGTGGAGCCTCCCCAGTTACATGATCAAGTTTGGGATAGATTGGCAACCAGTCTTTCTTTCTTTCTTTCTTTCTTTCTTTCTTTCTTTCTTTCTTTCTTTCTTTCTTTCTTTCTTTCTTTCTTTCTTCTTTTCCTTCCTTCCTCCCTCCCTCCTACCTCTTCTTTTTTCCTTCATTCTTTCTTCCTCCCTCTTTGTTTTCTTCCCTCCCTCCCCCCTTCTCTCTCCTCTCTTTCTTTTCTTTCTTTCTTTTCCTCCCTCCCTCCCTCCTACCTCTTCTTTTTTCCTTCATTCTTTCTTCCTCCCTCCCTCTTTGTTTTCTTCCCTCCCTCCCCCCGTCTCTCTCCTCTTTCTTTCTTTTTCTTTCTTTCCTTTCCTCCCTCCCACCTCCCTCTTTTTTCCTTCATTCTTCCTCCCTCCCTCCCTCTTTGTTTTCTTCCCTCCCTCCCACCCTTCTCTCTCCTCTCTTTCTTTCTTTCTTTCTTTTCTTTCTTTCCTTTCCTCCCTCCCTCCCTCCCTCCTTCCTCTTTTTTCCCTTCATTCTTTCCTCCCTCCCTCTCTCTGTTTTCTTCCCTCCATTCTCTCTCTTTCCTTTCATTCTTTCTTTCTTTCTTCCCTCCTTCCCTCCTTTCTTCCTTGTTTTTTCTTCCCTCACTCCCTTTCTCCCTCGCTCCCTCTTTGTTCTCTCTCTCTCTCTTTCTTCCTCTCTGCTTTTGCCATCCATCTCGAAACAAAACAACTCCGGGTGGCTTTACAACTGTTTGTGGCATCCTGCCATCGTGTGACTCTGATTTACGATGCGTTTTTTGCTAGAAATTGATGTTTACCCCAGGAATCACGGCGGAGACTGGGTCTGCTCAATGGCCATGGATTTGCTTAACAGCCAGGTTGATTTGCTTTATGACCAAAAAAAAGAAAAGTCATAAAATCAGGCTTGCCTATTTAATGAGCGGCATGGCTTAGGAACGTCATTCTGAGCTCGGTTACAGCTCTAGCGCCGCGTATGTATCTGTAATCACAAGCATTTGATGATGCCGTCACATTTTCCTCCTAGCTGGTCTTTCAGAAATCCTTTTCGTCTTCTCTCTCTCTCTCTCTCTCTCCCCGCAGGTCATCAAAGCTGGAGTGGAGACCACTTGCAAGTGCCACGGGGTGTCCGGCTCTTGCACCGTCCGGACGTGCTGGCGCCAGCTCTCTCCTTTCCACGAGATCGGCAAGCAGCTCAAGCAGAAATACGAGGCGGCCCTCAAAGTGGTGAGCACCACCAACGAAGCCACGGGTGAAGGGGACATCTCCCCTCCCAAGAAGTCCATCCTGGGACACGGCGACCAGATCCCCAGGACTACAGACTTGGTTTATCTGGACGATTCCCCCAGCTTTTGCTTGAACAGCCGGTTCTCCTCTGGGACGTCCGGCCGGAAATGTTACAAAGATAAGAACTGCGACAGCATCTGCTGCGGACGGGGACACAACATACAAAGCCGTGTAGTCACTCGGCCATGCCAGTGTCAGGTCCGGTGGTGCTGTTACGTGGAGTGCAAGCAGTGTACGCAGAGAGAGGAGGTTTACACTTGCAAGGATTGAAGGAGTTGTGTTTGACGAGCCTCAACTTTGGGGACGGAAGCTCCTTGCCCTTTTTTTTTTTGAAATGCAAAAAACAAGCAAACAAACAGAACCCGGGGACGTCCGGCGAGATGGCCCGAGCACAGCTCTGACGTGATGGAAGCACTTTGAGGGGGGTTCCGTGCCTTGCTTGACCCCTGCCTTTTGGATTCTGGCACCGACGGAAGGCCCCTTGCGATGTCCAAGATGATGGCTTGGAGAGAGCAAGAAGGTATCTTTTCCTCTTCTTGACCAGGATGGGACACCTTCTGTGTCGCCCCTCCTGAGAATTCTCTTGGACCCGGATGGTTCCATTTCTTTTTTTGAGAAGAACCCTATCTCCTGAAGGCCTTCAACTGCAGAAGATGTTCTAGGGGAGAAGAATTTTTTTTAAATGAAAAAAAGTAATTTATGGAGCTTCTGGGCTCCGGAAAGCCCAAATCAGAAGCAATGTCCCATTAGCTGGAGAGGTTACTTACACAAGGATCGCTCCTCAACGTTCCTTCTAACAGCTTGTTGTAGTAGATCAGAGGTCTTCAAACTTGGCAACTTTAAGACTTGTGGACTTCAACTCCTAGAATTCTCCAGCCAGCATAGCTGGCTGGAGAATTCTGGGAGTTAAAGTCCGCAAGTCTTAAAGTTGTCAAGTTTGGGGACCCCTAGAGCAGATGATGAAGACGTTGGTTTTTAAAATATCTTTCTTATTTCCCCCTTGTGTGCCTTCTTCTTCCACCTCTCTTTCTTTGCTCTCCTTTGCAACCCACTTGGTGAATTTGGAAAACCACTAGCAGCACAAAGAGCCTGCAAGGCTTTAACGCCTTTGGTGTTTTAATTAGGACGTGGGGTTTTTCTTTTTCCTGTTTGTTCTGCCCTGATTTCTCTTCTTATGACTTCAGTTGGCACCCGAGGCTGCTTCGAGGCCAGCGTGACGTCCTGGCGGGGAATGCCGTCTAGCCCTTGGCCGTCGGAAGACGGAGAAAATGGATCGCCTCTGAGACGGTCACCCGGCTTCAATTTTGTTTTTCCCACGTCTGGATCACGGCGTCCAAGAATGCGTGTCTCCTGAGGATCGCATTTCACCCGCCTTCCTCCGTGCCGATGATATTCTCTGGGGCCAATTTAAAGCCTGTTTCTTACACACAAAAATATTAGTTAAACCACTAGAAAGCTGCAGGCGTAAAACAACGAGCAGCTGATTCTTGTTCCTGTAGATCAGAAGGAGAAATATATGTATGTATGTATGTATGTATGTATGTATGTATGTATGTATGTATGCATGCATGCATGTATGTATTTGTGTTACAACCCCTGGTATGCCCCTTTATTTATTTATCAGCACAAATACAACATACATACATACATACATACATACATACATACATACATACATACATACATATATATGGAGAAATATCAAAATGGCAGACTGGCTCACTAGCACAGGTAGTTCTCGACTTACAACTGAAAAAAATGTCATTTTAGGACCATTTTTCACACTTACGACCGTTGCAGCATTCCCAGGGTCACGCGATCAAAATTTGGGTGCTTGGCAACTGATTCATATTTACGACGGTTGCAGTGTCCAGGGGGGATGGGACGTGATCTTCTTTTGTGACCTGGGGAAGCCAGGTTCACTTAACATTTGTGTTACCAACTTAACAACTGCAGCGATTCACTTAACAACAGTGGTAAAGAAAGGTCCTAAAATGGGGCAAAACTCTCTTAACAACTGTCTCACTTAAACACATCAATTCTGGGCTCAATTGCAGTCGTAAGTTGAGGACTACCTGTACAGATGTGACGGTCAACAGGGCATTCTTCTTTCGTGTGAACCGGGAAATATCACAAACATGCAACTATTTTTATTTTAATTTTGCTTCAAGATGGGATTTGGATGAACAGCTGATAAATTCCTTGGTGAATTGTCCATGTGTGGTGGACAGTGATTTTAAAACTGGTCCAAAAGTTGCATTTCTTTTTTTCTTTTTTTTTGTCCTGGGGAATTGCAATTTGACCCGTTGGAGGAGCAGAGCAGAAATCTTAGAATAACAGTGTTGGAAGTGACCTTGGAGGTCATCTACTCCAACCTTCCTTGCACGGTCTCATCTGGGAAATCATCCCTGCTCTCGGGCCCAATTTTAGGGGTGTTTTGAACAAAATAATAATAATAAAAACGGTAGCCGCTTCTACCAAAGTTTTCCTTCTCAGGAATGGATGAATTTGGAGGAGATGATAACCCAAGAGAAATGATGGTAGCTTGGTTCCAAAGTTGGTGGGATGGTCCTGAGCATAGTATGGGCCGATTTGTGGATCAGAGGAGTGACCGAAACATGGAAGACAGCTCCTAGCTTTGAGACATTGCTTGTAATTGGTATGAAATATCTATGAACTGGGTCTATCAGGTCTGAAGATCTACGTGCCCACGAATCTCCTTGCCCCAAAGGACCTCCTCTGTAGCTCCGTGCAACGGATTGAAAACCAAACGAAGACTGTAAAAGACTCTTATTATTTCAAGGGTGGAATATGGATCTATTATTCTAGATCTATTCCGATGCCTGAATATTGAACGTTTATTTATTAAGCTTCGCAGAAGTTTGTATGGTTTCCATGTGGTATTATGAAACTGGGCCTCTCTCGTGTGAGCTTCTTCCTCTCCTCCTCCTCCTCCTCCTCCTCTTCTTCTTCTTCTTTTTGCACGCTGGTATTTGAACCTGGATTCCTGAAGGGGGCTCTTTAATTTTTTCCAACACTGTAAGGCCTGACCTTTGAGCAAGCTGCAGCCTCATTTTTCTTCCTTTCCTCACCCCCCCCCCCCCCGCCTTCTTTTTTTTCCCTTCTTTGATCAATGTTATTTGGAATCTGTCTGGATGTCTGGTTTTCATTTAGCCTAAGCCCAATGGTGGGCTGTGTGTTTTTGAGAAGCACATTTGACGTTTTCCTGGTTGCCGTTGGAACTGCTCACCTCGAGGCGTTTGGGGGGAGGCTTGGGAGAGAAATGGGGAAGGGGGAAACTGGAGATGTGAGATGTAGAATCCTCGGTGCTCTCTGCACTTGTCTTGCAGATGTTTCATTACCTAATTATGTTAGCACCAATGATGTCGCCTTGTTGCGTCATGAAATGTTTGCAAGAAAACCACAAGCTGAGACACCAAGGACCCCACTGTCTCCCCCCCTCTCCTGCTCCTCCTCCCACAAACACCCCTCCCTTTGAGACTGTTCCTTAGTTGAGTTATGAGATGTCTCCAAAAAAAAAAAAAAACAGCCAAGCTTAAAGAGCACCAAGGACCCTACTGTCTTCCTCTTCTTTTTCCCACTCCTTCTCCTTTCCATCCTAATCTTCTTCCTCCTGCTCCTCTTCACAAACACCACTTCCTTCTAGCACTGATGACATTCCCTAATTGGGTCAAGAAAGGTCTGCAAGAAAACCACCAACCTCAGGGAGCACTAACGACTCCACAGTCGTCTTCCTCCTCCTCCTCCTCCTCCTCCAAACCCTCCTCTCTTCTAGCACTGATGACGTTCCCTAGTTGGGTCATTAAACATCTGCAAGAAAAGCATCAGGTTTAGAGAACACCAAGGACCTCCCAGTTCAATCCTGAGCAACGAATATTCTTTTCTGTTGGCAAATAGACCTTGTTTTGGGCCATAGCCTTTGTCTCTGGAGAAGAAGGGTGGAGAAGAAGTCCCAAATTCCCTTTTCCCATTAGTGGGGGTATTCTTGGGCACCTGGCCAACCAGAGATAGCCAAAAATGGGGAAATCCTTCCGTACACCAGACACTTCTGTCGGTTATTTAAAATTATGGAACGGTGGTGACTTCATAAGCCACTTGCCCATGGCTGCCTCTCAACATTGTGAAATCTTGCTACGGTTTATCTGCTTGATAAGGTGGAGAGTAATTTTTCCTCTTGGCCATCATCTTGGATACCTGGTCTGAAGATAGCTTAAGGAAGAACTTGCAATCTTGCAAGATCTTCAGTGCTCATGGGTTTTTTTGGACATCTGAGTTTGGAGATGACCTTCCTTGATTTTTGAAGGCCATGTCCAAAATACAGGTAGTCCTCGGCTTACGTTCGTTTAATGACCATTCAAAGTTACGACGGCACTGAAATATGGCCGTTTTTCACAGTTGTGATCTCTGCAGCATCCCCAGGATCACGTGTTTGTTGCTTGGCAATTGACTCACCCTTATGACCGCCGTTGTGTCCCAGGGTCACATGATCACCTTCTGTGATCTTCTAACAAGTCAATGGGGGAGGCCAGATTTGCTTAACAACTGGATTACTAATTTAGCGACTGCAGTGATTCACTAACAAGAAGAGTCATGAAATGGGGCAAAACTAACAAATGTCTCACTTAGCAACAGAAAATTTGGGCTCATGTTGTGTTCGTAAGTTGAGGAGTACCTGTATCAACCAAGGTTCACTGGAGAATGCTCACATCTTACCCGGTTAAGATCCTGGTTTAATCTGCTTTGGTGTTTTGCAGAGGCCATTTCCACAAGCTCTATGGGTTAAACTTGCATTCAAACTTCTCCTTCTAGCACAATCGTACTTCGAGATCCCCCGGTTTAAAAGGGCAAACCATCTCACCTCAGTCATTATCAGAGTTAGTTTGAGGGAACTGGGTTACAGGAAGTTGAACCAGGGGGGAGATGATGCCTTTCTGTAACGTTCCCTAAAACCATGTTTCTCAGTCTTGTCAACTTTCAAGATGGCTGGACTTCAACTCCCAGAATTCCTTAGCTAGCAGGGCTGGACTTCAACTCCCAGAATTCTGCAATCAGCATGCTGGCTGGGGAATTCTGGGAGTCGAAGTCCACACACTTTAAAATGGCTAATCCTGGAGCAAAACAAAACAAAGAGGTCAAACAATTCATTTTTCAATAGATTTTTACTTTCCCAGGCTTGGGGAGAAACAATCAACTGGTGAAATTCATACAACTTGCTAAACCCAGATCACTGAACATAGCTATTTCTGGTGTGCACCATAAATTGACCAGACAGGCTGATATTTGCAGCATCAAATTGCTAAGCCCAGCATCAAATTAACCACCATGTAAATATGTTTAGATGCCAGGTCTTTAACCAACCCAGTTGATCATTTTGTGTGAACCAGGCCGGTGTCACATTTTTAAAAATCCAACTCTGAATTGCCAAAATGAGGCTTACTCTAACCCAGGGGTGTCCAAACTTGGCAACTTTAAGACTTGTGGATTTCAACTCCCAGAATTCCCCAGCCAGCAGAGCTGGCTGGGGAATTCTGGGAGTTGAAGTCCACAAGTCTTAAAGTTGCCAAGTTTGGACACCCCTGCTCAAACCAGTATGTATAAAATTACAGGTGGTTCTCAACGTACAGCGGTTCATTTAGTGACCATTCAAAGTTACAACGGCAGAGAAAAAACTGACTTATGGCCCTTTTCCACACTTACAACTCTTGTAGCATCTCTATGGTCATGAGAGCAAAATTCAGAACCCTTGGCAACTGCCTCGTATTATGACGGTCACAGTGTCCTGGGAGCATGTTTTCACACTTACGACCATTGCAGCATTCAGACGCTTGGCAACTGACTCACATTTATGACAGTTGTAGTTGTTCCCGTGGGGCACACGATTCTCTTTTACGACCTTCCGACGAGCAAAATCAAAGGGGGAGAGTCAAAGCCAGATTCATTTCACAACTGTGTGACTCGCTCTACAACCGCAGTGATTCACTTAACAACTGTGGCAAGATAGGTCGTTAAAATGGGGCAAGACTCCCTTAAGAACTTTCTCACTTAGCCACAAATATTTGTGGCTGTAGTTGTGATTACAATTTTAGGACTACCTGTATCGAAAGATTGTTAGCTACGATGTTGAGCTACAGAGTCATCATAAAATACTGTTTTTTATTTTTATTTTTTAAAAAATTGGGGCTGCAGAAAGTTATTTCTGATGCAAACCCCGTGCAATTGTGAGATGTGCTTGGTTTTAGTTGTGCGACGAGTGTGATAGTGCTAGAGGTTGGCAATTCTCACAGATTGTACTGCACGTGTGTGCAAGGGGAGAGGTGGAAGTGTGAACGAACTACTGAACAGGGCTGGATTGGGGTTTTGTATAGTTATGCACGCACTGAAGCCAGAGTGTTTCTGTAAGTATTTTTTTTAAGTATTTATGTGAATTTTAACGGGGATAGTATTGCTTTTCTGTTCTGTATTGTAAATAGTAAGGGTTTTTTTTCCCTCCTGTGGCTTTTGTTAAATATATCTATTATATATATATACAGTATATATATAGTACTGAGGCACATGCAAGTAGTTCTTTATGTACAAACATTCATTTAGTGACAATTCAAAGTTGCAAAGGCACTGAAAAGAAATGACTTAGGATCTTTTTTTTTCACACTTAACGACCGTTACAATATCCCCATGGTTGCATGATCAAAATTCAGACGCTTGGCAACGGACCCGTATTTACGATGGTTGCAGTGTCCAAAGATGACGTGATCCCCTTTTGCGATCTTCTGATAAACAGGGTCAATGGGGAAGCCAGGTTCACTTAACGACCACGTTTCTAACTTAACAACCGCAGTGATTTACTTAACGGCAGGAAAGGTCATAAAATGGGACTCAATCTCATTGAACAAATGTCTCGCTTAGCAACAGAAATGTTGGGCTCGGTTATGGTCGTAAATCAAGGACCTACATGTATAAGCTGCATGCTATCAACAAAAGTGGGACTATGAGATGCTTTTGAAGTTTCAACTTCAAAACCATCATCTAACATGGTCCATGATGACAGCTGTGTCTCTTTGAGGGACACCAAAATACCATCCTCATTCAAAGTGGAGAATTTACTGAGAGTAACTCACTTTGGTTATTCATTTCTAAGTTGGCGATCCTCAAGAAACCACGTTGCCTTCAAATTCTAACCATCTCTTAAAGTTCTACCACCATATATGATTCAATCCAGCTTTTCATAACTCCATTGATCATCCCATCAAGGCTTTTGTTTGCGGTGGTAGCTCTCACTTAAGAGTCCTCTAGTGCCTTAGATCCATCAAAAATGTCTCCATAGTGTAGACTTCAATTAGTTATTTTTGACTCCCCCCCCCCGTTCAGTCTCATCACGTTGTTGTCCACTTCAAATTGTCCCACCGATTCACCCCTCAAGGGGAGAACAGCAATGGTTTATATATAACTATGTAGCTGTGTAGTTACATCTGGATCAGAAGGGTGTGTGTTTGTATGTGTGGATTTTTGTGAATGATCTAACTCTGTGGTCGCTTCGCATTCAACAACACACAGACCTGTCCTCATCTACTCCTGAAATAGCTAACAAGAAAGTGAAAAGTGTGAGTTAGTGTGAATGTGTCGCCTAATGTGTGCAATAAATCCTAAACCTCTATTGGTCAGATATAGAACATAGAGTCCTAGGCCTAGAAGGGACCTTGGAGGTCTTCTAGTCCAAACCTCTGCTAAAGGCAGTAGACCAGGGGTGTCCAAACTTGGGAACTTTAAGACTTGTGGACTTCAACTCCCAGAATTGGGAATTCTGGGAGTTGAAGTTCACAAGTCTTAAAGTTCCCAAGTTTGGACACCCCTGCAGCAGACCATCTGGGTCAAATGATTGTCTGGTCTGTTTCTGAAAACCTCCTGTGATGGAGAATCCCCAAATTTAGGAGACAAGCTAATATATATATATTTATGGCCCATATGTCCATCATGGTCCACCTGTCTCCTAGGTAAGCCTATTGTGACTCCACAGCACCTACCTTAAGAAGGATTAGCCTTAAGTCACCTTGATAGCTTCGTGCCTACAGCAGGACTCAACTCAGAATGTAGAATGATAGAACCTTGGAGGTCTTCTAGTCCTTATGGGCTCTTGGCTTCTACAGCAGTGCCTTTAACCACTATACCACATTGATGTAGGTCTCACAAGATGTGGGCCACCTTTATTTTGACAATGTTGCCTACAGCATTGAGACTCCAAAAGACCCCATATACTCCAGAACTGGGTGAATGCCATCTGTCCCACCATCTATATAAATTCGGAGAAGGTCCTAAGGTGATGTCACTACTTTTCCCAACCTGGATCCCTCAGCTATTTTGATACGTCTAGTTCTAGACCAGCGGACAGTCAAAATGTCTACATCCAGAAGATAAGATTCATGTTGGCTGGAGAACCCAAGATGCTTTTTCCAAAGTGGACTTCCTTTTTGGTTTTTCCTTGAAGATGTTTCACTTCTTATCCAAGAGGCTTCTTCGATTCTTCAGAACTGAAGAAGGTTCCTGGATGAGAAGCAAAACATCTTCAAGAGAAAAACCTTTTGAAAAAAAGCACCTTTGGGGACAACCATGGCCTGGATGGCTGAGAAGCTCAATAGACGTTGGATGGAGATATTCTCCTAACAATTCTCAACTGGAACGTCATTGTTACTCTATCTTATTTAATGCTTATTTCAATACTTTCTCTAACTTAGGGCCTACAGATTTTCAACGCTACTTTCCTATAGCCAGCTTATAGGATTCTGCAAATTCCAAGTATTTAAAGATGCTTCGTTTTCTGTTTTTTTTTGTTGCTATGCGTTGATTCTTTTTCTTCTTCTTTTCCCCCACCCAAATTGTATCGGGGGCTTGCTCGCTTTTATTGGTCACTGACCCCAAATCTTGTCAAAGCGCCATGAATGTGGGCTTGAATTTGGATTGCACGCACTTGGGAATGGGGTTCCATCCAAGGAATCAACATGTGAAGGAATTGTAGTATTTTATTGTCCGCAAATTTCGGGGTGTTTAATGCTTTGTAAGGTAGCCTAAATTATTTTCTCTCTACCTCATATGTACAGCTTGTAGGTATGAATCGGATTCTTGAGTGGCTGTGGAGAATGTATTTAAGTTATTTAACAACTTGGTATAACAATGGAGAACAAAGGAGACAATAAATGTATTTTAAATTATACATTTGTGAGTTTGGGTTCTATGTGGCTGAGGAGGTGGGGCCATTTTTACAACCTAAGGAAATTTTGCCCAGAAAGTGTTTGTGTTGGGGGGGAGTAAGCTCAGCTTTTAAAACAATGTTTCTCAACTTGAAGATGAGTGGACTTCAACTCCCAGAATTCCCCAGCCAGTAGGAGGAATTCTAGGAATTGAAGTCCACCCATCTTCAGGCTGCCAAGGTTGAGAAATATTGTTCTAGGCCAGGAGTGTCCAAACTTTGGAACTTTAAGACTTGTGGTCCACAAGTCTTAAAGTTGGACACTCCTGTTCTGGGCAATTGAAGAGAGAGAACATGGTTACAGGGGCAGATTCCTATTCTAGGTAGAAGGTTGACCAATGATGGGGTATTTAAGGGTGATCCATCATGAAAATCGCAAGATATCGATGTCTGGTTAAGTAGAAGAGCAGTCTCTTAGATTGTTCACCTTCTGTAGACTTAACAACACAAAGGCAAGAGATATTCCAGATGGGATTTCTTGGTTTTTGTTCTTGAAGATGTTTCACTTCTCATCCAAGAAGTTTCTGAAGAACTGAATTGAAGAATTTTTTTTTGTTGAAAAGCAAAACATCTTCAAGGAAAAAAACCCAGTTGCCTTTTGAAAAAAGCATCTTTGGGACAACCATGACCTGTGTGATAGAGAATCTCCATAACCAAGAGATTAAATTTGCAACCATAGATTTGGGTGGTGGTTATCCATGAGAATTGTAAAGAGGCTGCATCAACAGAGGGATAGAATCAAGATCACGTGAAGTGTTAATACCACTTTATAAGGCCTTGGTAAGGCCACACTTGGAATACTGCATTCAGTTCTGGTCGCCATGATGTAAAAAAGATGTGGAGACTCTAGAAAGAGGGCAGAGAAGAGCAACAAAGAGGATTAGGGGACTGGAGGCTAAAACATATAAAGAGCGGTTGCAGGAATTGCATTATGTCTAGTTTAATAGAAAGAAGGACCAGGGGAGACATGATAGCAGTCTTCCAATATCTCAGGGGTTGCCACAAGGAAGAGGGAGTCAAACTATTCTCCAAAGCACCTGAGGGTAGAACAAGAAGCAATGGGTGGAAACTAATCAAGGAGAGAAGCAACCTGGAACTTTCCTGAGTGAGAACAATTAATTGGTGGAACAACTTGCTACAGGAGTTGTGTCTGCTCCAACATCAGAGGTATTTAAGAAGACACTGGACGGACATTTTTCTGGAATGGTGTAAGGTTCTACGGCCTGAGCGGTGAGTTGGACTAGAAGACCTCCAAAGTCCCTTACTACTCTGTTATTCTGTTATTACCACAAGCGCTGTGAATGTCTCTAACAGAATTACAGAGTTGGAAGGGACCTTGGAAGTCTTCTAGTCCAACCCCCTGAGCATTGGAACTGTGTCCCGGTTGCCAAGTGCCCCGATCCTGATCCTGTGACTGTGGGGACACTGTGACAGCCACAACTTCAAGGACCGGCCATATATCTTCTTGTTGAGCACTGTTATAACTTCGAATGGTTGCTGAACAAGAAGTTACTAAGTGAGGACTACCTGTATAGTCAAAAGCCCTCCAGATGAGGTTTTAAGACTTGGTGATGGTCTGTGAACATGATGGTTTCCTTACTCAGAGATCACCAAGGATGCCAACCTTCATCCTCAATCTATAGATGTGCAGAATGCAGGATAACAGAACTGGAAGGGACCTTGGAGGTCTTCTAGTCCATCTGGAGGCAAGTCCTCCCACCAATTAATTGTTGTTACTGTACATTCAAGTTGAATTGTGGAGAACGGAATTGATGTTCTGCTCCAACATTTTGAGCCCAGCTCAGTTTTTGCTGCTGTAGGTAGTTAGCACCCACCCCTCTTCTAGGAAAATGAAATACTTTAGGATATATTAAAAGGGCAGAATATTTCACCTAAAAGGGAAGCAGAAACTCACCCCCCCCACACACCTTTGTCAATGGGCCATTAAGGCTTGGGTCGGTCTATTCTACATAACAAAGATCTACATCCTTCAGGCAGAGCCAATTGCCCGAAACCCTTTCATAACATCATCACCTAGCAAGAGTCAACCAAGCCTGGGACTCAGGACAGCCTACAGAGTTGCCCCTGCATGGCCCCATGGGAGTCTGACAAGCAATCAGAATACAAGCTCAAATTCAAAAGTCCAGAGAGGTCATAAAACCGGGGCACTCCCAGCATCTCTGCCCTTCTCCCTTCCCCCTCCCAGGACCTCAAACTATGTGGTCCTGTCCATCATCCATTAACCTTCTTCCCAAGCAATCTCCATGAATCTAGTGTCTTTTCCCACTACTTGGAACCGAACCTAGGTGGACATTTTTTCCAACACTGCCGAGTCCTATGTTCCCCCCCGCCACTTCTCCTACCCCATGTCTGCTTCTTCACGGGAGTTTCTGGCCTGACCTTGGTCTCCAACAAAGACGCATTGAAGGCCATGCGGTCTTTCCACCCAGCTCATCCCCATCTCAAGGAAGTCAGCTCTTACTAAGGTGGACCTACAACGACGTCAGTTTGGGCTTTGGCCAAGTCCTGGCTGGCACTGGAAGAACAGAATGACAGTTTTGTCTCCTGCCCACCCACCCACGAGGGGGGCTGTTTACACACCGCCTGGTAGGTAAGAACCAATTAAGGATGTGCGTTGCCTCCACTTTGGTCTTTGAGAAAAGTCCTCTTCTCCCCCCGCCTCCGTTCCCAAGCTGTCCTTGGAAAAGTCTCAGGATACCAGAGCTCATGTCTGTCATCAGAGGAATTGTCACCTCACCGTTAGCCAAACAAGTGAGGTCACCCACTTTCAGAAACCTGCTTCCCTTCCTGATGGTGGAAAGTATAACGCATGCGACTTTGCCCCTCTGCCAAATCTCCTACTACCTTTCACATCTGGCGTGGCTTCGTCCATGGGGTGGAAAAATCCATCCTTGAAGCGTTTTAACCAGACGTGGGTCCTTCTCACCGCATCGTAAACGCTCCTTAAATGAGCCCGGTTGAATTCTACTCTCTTGTTTTCCTTGGCGGACAGCTAACGGGGAGCCCACCACACCTCCCATCGAGAAGACCTCATAATTGGTATTACGCCAGCCACTCCACTTTGGATCATGAAGGTGTAGGAAGCAGTAGTTTTCAGAAGAAGAGGTGGGTGGGGAGGAGGTCTATTTTCAAGATCAGCTTGCAGGAGAAGAGAAGGTAGGACCTGGGGTGGAGAGGAGGAGTGAAAAGGGGACCAGCCAAGAATCCATAAGTAGTAACAAAAGAATTAAGTCTGATTTCCCTTGAGTGCTGCTGACCTTATTTAACTCCTGTCAAGTATCCACTGTGAGTTGAGAAGATTCCTGTATGTAGGCTGTCAGCAATAAAGCAGTTTAATTGGGCCTTCATGGGTGGGCTTGGTATTTCGTACCTGTGATAGTTAGACTTAGGGAACTGGTTTCCAGACAGAAGATGACCCAGCTTCCTTCAGATTAAAGGGTCCTCAGAAGGACGACGAAGCCTTGAAGATTCAGACTATGGAATAAATTCTTCCAGGCACTCAACAGTTCCTAGCCCTCATGATGTTAGCTAGTTTGGTAAGGTAACATCTGCAAGAAAACAATCAAGTTCAAGACCACCAAGACCCTGCAGTCCTCCTCCTCCTCCTCCTCCTCCTCCTCCTCCTCCTCCTCCTCCTCCTCCTCCTCCTCCTCCTCTTCTCCTCCTCTCTCCTCTTTCTCCCTCCTCCTCCTCCTCCTCCTCCTCCTCCTCCCTCCTCCCCTCCTCCTCCTCCTCTCCTCCTCCTCCTCCTCCTCCTCCTCCTCCTCCTTCTAGCACTGATGATGTTCCCGAGTTGGGTCACGAAATATCTGCAATTAACCAATCAAGTTCAGAGAGCACTAAAGACCACCACCTCCCCTCCCCCTCCCCTTTCTAACACCGATGATGTTGCCTAATTAGCTCATTAAACATCTGCAAGAAAACCACCCAGCTCAGAAACCACCAAGGACCCCTCATTTCAACCCTGAGCTACAAATATTCTTTTATTGGTGCTATGAGGTGTGCTGGTCGCTCATTGGCTGCTGGATGCAATTCAACTCCCAGAATTCCTCAGCCAGCAAAGACTTCCGGACTTCAACTCCCAGAATTCCTCAGACAGCAAAGACTTCTGGACTTCAACTCCCAGAATTCCTCAGCCAGCAGTTGAAGCCCACAAGTCTTAAAGTTGCCAAAGTTGGAGACCACTGCTCTGTGTCACATCAATTCAGTATGGCACTTGATAGGACCAAGATATGAGCTCCTTCCTTCTGGGACAACATCTCTCCATCCTGACCTGCTTTGAACAAACCTTAAAATAGTATTTAATACAAAACCACAGCATATCAAAAAGTAGGAGGAAGGAAGGGAGAGAAAAGAAAAGAGGGAAGGAATGAAGGAGAAAGGGAAGAAGAAAGGGAAGGAAGTAGAGAGGAAAAGAAATGAAGAAAGGTATGCAAGAGGGAAGGAGGGAAGGAAGGAAGGAAAGGAGAAAGAAAAAGAGAGGGAAGGAGAGAATGGAAGGGAAAAAATGAAGGAAGGTATAAAGAAGAAAGGAAGGAGAAAGAGAAGGTGAGATAGAAGGAAGGAGAAAGGAAAAAAATGAGAGGGAAGGAAGGAAAAGAAATGAATAAAGAAGAAAGGAAGGAGAAAGAGAAGGTGAGATGGAAGGAAGGAGAGAGAGAAGGAAGGAGGGAGGGAGGGAAAGGAAGAGCCATTTCAAACAGCTGCAGCCTCTGCCTGCTGCCTTATCTGCCCACCTTCTGCTCTCCATCAAGGCCCCCAAGGGACCCCTGCCCCTCTCTGCAGCCCATAACTACAGATGTTTGTTCTTTCTATGGGAGTCCCCCCATTTTTTAACAGTGCCCATCCCTCCCTTTCTGCTTGGACCCTCCTCTCATGGTTCTCCAGCCCATTCCCCCACCCCCACCCCCAAACTTCCTTCCTCTCTTTTTCACTCCGGTTCCCGTGTGCCACAGCCTGCCCACTTTGCCTCCAGTCAAGCGGGGTGGGGGCGGGGGCACAGAAAGACAATCTGCCCATTACACCTCCCTCCCAATGCCTGCCGATAAAGCTTGGGAAACGGCGGCGACCTCCGAAAAAATGAGTCATGAGAAGAGCTGATCTGGAGAAGCAGCTGTGCTAACACCGGCTAAAAAGGCTTATTAAAAATATTGGCAGCCAGAGGAGAATCTCACACCATCTGAGGGTCATTTCTTTCTCCCCCACCCCGTCTTTTTTTTTTTGTTGTTGTTGGGGCGGGGGTGGGTGGGGGACGGAGACAGGAGGAGTGTGGAGAGAAGAAGGAGTGAAACAATGCAGGGAGATTTTTGGGATGATATTGTTGAGGGCAAGATAAGGGGCCCTTGCTTTTTTCTTTTAGCTGTGCAACCTGGAATGGTGGTTAAGTGGAAATGAAAGAGGTTTATGGACTTCTGGGATCCGGGTTAATCAGTGGGGCTTCCCACAGCTTGTTGTTTCAGAGCGTTAGGCTGGGTCAAAGGGTTTTTTTAGGGGGCAAAGTGGGCGGGGGCGGGAAGGAACAATAAACTTCCTTGATTTCTAATCCAGAAAGGGCTGGGAACTGTAGGGTCCTCATGCTCTATGAGGTTGCTGGTTTCCTTGCACACGTTTTGTGACCCAACTAGGTTACACCATCAGGGCAAGAAGGAAGTGGGGGTTTGTGAAGAGGAGGAAGGGGAGGAAGAGGAGGAGAACCGAGGAGGAGTAGGGGCTCCTTGGTGCTCTGTAAGCTTGCCTGTTGTCTTTCAGATGTTTCATGACCCAACTGGAGAACAGTGTCAGTGCAAGAAGGAAGGAAGGAAAGAAGGAAAAGGAAAGATGGAAAGAAGCAGGAAAGAAGGAGGGAGGGAAGGAAAGAAGAAAGAAAGAAGGAAGGAAGGAAAGAAGGAAGGGAGGGAGGATAGAGGGAGGGGTCTTTAGTACTCTCTGAGCTTGGCTCATTTCTTGCAGACGTTTCAGGACCCAACTAGGGAACATTATCAGGGCTAGAAGGGAGAAAGAAGGTTTGAAGAGAGGAGGAGGACTTTAGGTCCTTGCTCTCAGAGCTTGATGATTTTCTCGCAGACATTTCAGGACCCAACTAGGTAACATCATCAGTGGTGGAAAGGAGAAGGGTTTGTGGAGAGGAGGAGGAGGGGGGGGAGCAGAGCTGGGTTGTTACTGGTTCAGCCCAGATCGGGCGAACCGGTAGTAGCGGTGGTTGGAGGCTCTGCCCACCTGCCTGGATGCTCCTGCACAGGAGTGTACCCGAACCAGTAGTAAAAAAATTGACAACCCTCCACAGCGGAGGAGGCTCATGGCATCCTTGATGATCTCTAAGCTTAGCTTGATTTTCAATATCAACGGGGGAAGCTGGGTTCACTTAACAAACCTGGCAAAGAAAGGCCCTAAGACAGGGGTGTCCAAACTTGGGAACTTTAAGACTTGTGGACTTCAACTCCCAGAATTCCCCAGCCAGTGCTGGCTGGGGAATTCTGGGAGTTGAAGTCCACAAGTCTTAAAGTTCCCAAGTTTGGACACCCCTGCCCTAAGATTAGGCACGAGTGCATCATATAACAACTGCCTTGCTTTTTCTATGTTTTACGCGTAGTCCTTGTCTTACAACGGTCCATTTAGCGACTGTTCAAAGCAGGCACCGAAAAAATGGGACTGTCTGACTGTTTTTCGCACTTACGACCGTTACAACATTCCCGTGGCCATGTGATGAAGATTCAGATGCTTGGCAACTGACTCATACTTACGACGGTCGTCATGTCCCGGGGTCACATGATCATCTCCTTTTGCAACCTTCTGACCAGCGAAGTCAACGGGGAAGCTGGATTCACTTAACAACCGTGTCACTAACTGAACAACCGCAGGGATTCGCTTAACAACAGAGGCAGGAAAGTTTGTCAGATGAGCCCCAAACTCACTGAACAACTGCCTTGCTTAGCAACGGGAACACATGTGGTCGCAAGTCGAAGACTTCCTGTATTCCCTATATCCAAAGTAAAATGGCATAACGAAATACGACTTTAACGCATGCCAACCAACCCCCACTTGAGGACTGGAGCTGCCGTCTTGTCCCACAGTTGTGAAATAAATCTTTTAGGGGTGGACACCGGCCTAAGATATATACAGCCCGGGTTCTAATCCCAGTAAGGGTATGGCTAGCTGATGAGAGCTAATTAGCTCGAAATAGATCTATCCTAGTCTCCCTTTATTTATTTATCAGTACAATTACAACACACACACACACGCACATATATATATGCAAATCCTGCAAAGCCCACTCCTCCAAACTTTTCATTTAATTTCCCCATGCATGCTGTGCATGGGGTGATCTTTGGCCGCCTCTGTTTTATTTCATTTAAAAAAATAAAAAAAATAACTGCCTGGGAATGTGATATTAAGCTTGTCTGATGCAGCATTGAAAATTCCTTAACAGCTCCCCGAAGCCGCCTTCCCTCCTGGCCTCCCTCCCTCTCTTCCGATTCCTCTTTTCTATCTTCATATTCCGTCTTCTCACACCCTGTTGCTTTTCCTAATGAAAAAAAAAAAAAAAAAAGAGAGAGGAGATTTAAGAACAAGAAGGACCTCCCCCACCACCCCGAAAGGGAGAGAAAGCATTGTAAAAAAATCCAGAAATCCCTTGCCCTGCAGGTTAAACCCCACCGTCTCTACGAGAAAGCTGGCAATGGGGTAATTAATCCATTCCGCCAAACACAACTACCCACGGTTTGCCATATTTGCTAATGGAATTCAATCAGAGTTTGCGTCCGCGGGGGTGGGGTGGGGGGGCAGCATGTTGTTCTCACAATGGACATAGCTGTTTGGGCTTGGCAGGAAGGGGGGAACTGAGAGGGGAGCTTCCCCACTGCCAGGAGAACGTCAAGAGGCCGCTGATGGGAATCTTGCCCGCTTAATACTGCCCCCTCCCACCCGATATTAGCTGGGGAGAAGTTAATCCTCTGACATTTCGCGCAGCCAACGAGATTAAGGGTGGCAGATCAAGAGAGGCTTAACCAGAAGGAAGAAATACACACCACATAAGCCCATTCCCCAGACGTCAGAGATGAAAATTGTCTCCAAATTATGACATGGTGTAGGCATCTAGCTATACGTTGGACGTGATCCCTGCTCCGGCTAACTACTAAGATAAATCCTACAAATCCAATCCCCCAACATTTGGAAGGAATCAGGCTGGCTCAAACATTTGGGAAGTCAGAAATCTCTAGGCCGGACTACTTATTACACTCCCCGCCAAAGCTATGATGGTGTAGGCATCTAGCTATACGTTAGGTCTGATCTTTGTCCCAGCGAATGTGACTAGGTTAGGAGGCATTATGGGATCTACAAAGGCAGTTTTTCAATATTTGGAGGTCAGGATAGTTTTAGGTGTTTGGGAAGTCAGAAATCTCTAGTCCGAGCTACTTATTACACTCCCCGCCAAAGCTATGACCTACTGTAGGCATCTAGCTATACGTTGGACATGATCCCTGTTCCAGGTAACTACTAAGGTAGAGGAGATTCTAGGAGCTACAAATCCAATTCCCCAACATTTGGAAGAGGTCAGGATAGTTTTAGATGCTTGGTGTTTCAGAAGTCTTTAGGCCGGGCTACTTATTACACTTCCCATCAAGGATTCTTCCTTTCCCTGTCATGGAACCCCGGGACTCTGCAAGTGTCATAAATCTGAGTCCATTGCAAAGCTTTTGATCATGTGGCCATGGGGATGCTGCAACGGGCATAAGTGTGAAAATGGTCCGTTTTTCAGTGCCATTGTAACATTGAACCATCACTAAACGGTTGTTAAGTCAAGGAGTAGCTATAGTAGTGGCTGAGATGGGATGGAGGAGAAGAACTTGGCTTACAGGCCTATCTTAGGAGCTTCCAGTTCTGACCGAGACTTCCCAAGAGCATGAAGGAAACTCCTGGTCCCAACAAAAACACCTTTTATTAATTGACTGTGAATTCTGCTCCTTCACCTCCAGCAAAGTCTTTCAAGGGAGGATTTACAGTCACAGAACTTCTCTGGCTTGCAGAGGCAGATATCCAGGCAGATATCTACAAAACTTGGCAAGGAGTCTCGGAGGGTCACAAACCAATGAAGCAAACTAATTGTCTCCTGCAAACTCCACTCCCCTTTCGCTCCTTTTTTATTTCCTCTGGGAGGGGCCATTCATCATCCACCTGTGGCCTTACTCCCAAGTTGACCCCTGTTCTTTAGCTGTTCCCTTCCTCTAGCAACTCTGCACATGCGCACACTGGGAACAGGCTCCAGCTGTTCTTCTGCCCCACTGATGTTTGACTCTGAAGGCAGCTGATAACTGTCAGACGGCTCTGGCCCCCTCTCTGCCTCTGACACAGAGCCCTCATCAGAGCCTTCCCCAGACTCCAGGACTGGCCCAGGTTCCTCCCCAACCCTCCTCACTGTCCGAATCTGCTGCCAGTTCTGCTGGCCGCTGGCAAGCCACAACACTTCCCAAATGCCAGCTGGTTAGGATATCAGATGTTGAAATAAGCAAGCCCAATCCACCAGGCTTCATCCCAAGGTCTTAGAAGGACCTTCTCCAACCTTGGGTCCTCCAGATGGATCTTCAGGGGATTAACACATTACATCGCAGGCTTTGCGTCACCAGGGACTAATCCTGCTCCAGAATGACGACTACACAAGGGATTGAAGGTAGATTGCAAAACAATCTTCTTTTGGCCTTCAGAGCAGACGCTTCGGCCCAACTGTAATGTAGCTGGATTAGAGCTCAGGTTGCATAGGGTCCAGGTCCCAAGTCCCAACTGTGGAGGGTTATCGACTCATAAAATCAGCTTCTCCTTGTGAACACGGAGGCAAAGAGGCCCCATTCCTTGGTAGGTTTCCCTTCAGCTCCCTCATGTCTTGACCATTTCTCATCAGAGTTGCTAGGAAGACTTTTGATTGTCCACTCCTATCCAGTGGTGAAATTCAATTTTTTTTTACTACTGGTTCTGTGGGCGTTGGTGTGGCTTGTGGGCGTGGCTTGGTGGGCGTGGCAGGGGAAGGATACTGCAAAATCTCCATTCCCTCCCCATTCCGGGGCCAGCCAGAGGTATAGCATTTGCCAGTTCTCCGAACTACTCAACATTTCTACTACCAGTTCTCCAGAACCGGCCAGAACTGGCTGGATTTCACCCTTGCTTCTGTCCCATGCAATGCTGGCCAGTTTTGGACGACTGGGCCTGGATCCTGCCCAATGATCTCTCTTTTGTGAAGCCAGACTCATTCCCTTGAAAGGCCGTGCTGGTGAGGAGGAAGAGGAGGTGGGAGAAGAGGTCAAGAGAAAGAGAGAGGCATTTGAGGGGGGAAATGATCTCCACCCCGCCCAATCTTGCAGAAATGTTTAGTGCAATGAGCTTCCCAATGGAGCAACACTCGTGCGCATGAGTTACCGAGAGAAGAGAATAATTTCAGGACTTGGGGGTCTCCGAGCTGGGTGGTTTCCTTGCAGACGTTTCATGACCCAACTAGGGAACATCATCAGGGCTAGAAGGGAGGAGGAGGAAGAAGAAGAAGAATGTGATTGTGGGGTCTTCTGTGCTCTCTGAACTTGGTGGTTTCCTCGCAGGTGTTTCATGACCCAAGTAGGTAACATTAACAGTGCTAGAAAGGGGGATTGCAGAGGTGAGGGGGGAGGAGGAAGGGTAAGAGGAAGAGAGGAAGAGGAGGATGATTGTGGGTCCTTGGGGCTCTCTTAGCATTCACAACTAGCACAGATGATATTGTCCAGTTGGGCAGGAAAACAACCAAACTCAGATAGCATCAAGGACCTAAAGTCCTCCTCCTCCTCCTGCTGATAGTTGGGGATCACAAAATGCCTTCAAGCAAACCACTAAGGTCAGGGAGCACCAGAGATCCCACAATGTGTGCGTTTGTACATGTGTGTGAGAAACACGCCAAAGCAGAGAGCTTCAGACATTTTAGTCCATATTTTTCCCCTCTCTTTTGCAAAAGCTCAGAAGCAATGCTACATTTCGCTCCAAACGTTTCTTCAAAACGGGGTCCTGTCCCCCCCCACCCTCATGATTTAATAGCAGTCTCTCTCGGTAACATAATTCTTCTTCTTTTAAATAGCATTCATTGAGTGATGATCTAAAAGGCCAAGGGAAAACCTCCATACCGTCTGGAGAAATCAGCCAGAATGATATATAAGCATAAATATCTGGGCACGAGGCCACTGGGATATCACCAGATAGAAACCTGCCCAAGTGGAATGCTGTGGAAGATGTATTTTTAAATTCCATCTCTCTCTGTCTCTCATTCTCTCTCTCATTGTCTCTCTCATCCTCTCATTTTCTCTCTCTCTCTCTTCTCTCATTCTATCCTTCATTTTCTTCTCTCTCCCTCTTGCCTTCTCTGTCTCATTCTCTCTCTCATTTTTTCTTTCTCTCTCTCTCATTCTATCCTTCATTCTCTCCCTCTCTCTCATTCTATCCTACCTCTTTTTCTCATTCTATCATTCATTACCCCCTCTCTCACTCTCCCTCGCATTCTCTCCCTCTCGTCTTCTCTCTCTTCTTTCATTCTATCCTTCATTTTCTCTCTCTCTCATTCTATTATTCATTCTCTTTCCCTCTTTCCTTCTTTGTCTCGTTTTCTCATTGTCACTCTCATCCTCTCATTTTCTCTCTCTCATTCTATCCTTCATACTCTCTCATTCTTTCTCTATTCTCTTTCTCCCATTCTATCCCTCACTCCCTCTACTGCTGTTTTCTCTCTCTGTCATTCTCTCATTCTCTCTTGTTGTCTCTCTCATTCTCTCCCTCCCTCTTATTATCTCACTAGTCCTCTTGCTCATTCTCTCATCCTCTCACATTTTTTTCTCTCTCACTATTCTTCATTCTCTCTCTTGCTCTCATTCTATCATTCATTCTTTCATTCTCTCTCTCCCATTCTATTCCTCTCACTCCCATTTTTCTCTCTCATTCTCTCTTTCGATCCCCCCCTCTCTTTCCCTGTCTCTCTCATTCTCCCTATCTCTCTCTTTCTCCTCTTCCATCTCTGCAATGCTGAAAGTATGTGCAATGGGATTTATTTTATTTTTTAAAGAAATAAACTTGCACCCATTGATCTGCAAAGATCTATTTTGATATACTACGGAAAACGTTAAAAGTCTCCAGAGAACTGTTAGAAATGGCAACAGAACCAAAAACTCTCCTTCAAAAGTTAAAATAGAAAAAATTCAGCTAGGATTTGAGGAACGGAAGGGAGGGTGATCCACATTGCTGCCCCTCCCCCTTAAAAATAAAATAAAGCCCCAATTAGTGGGGGAGACCTTTAGTGGGAGGCAGAAAAATCCCGATGTCAGGAATTTGTATCCTTGGTCACATTAATTGTAAAAACGGGGGCTACTTACTGCCATTTGTGTAAATGAACTATATCTCAAAGATTACAATGGCATTGTGGAAAAAAGGAACCTTATGTACCGCTTTTTCTTTCTCATTACTGTCAGTCTGTCTGCAGGCAGCCTCCCTAGGGTTATGTGATAAAAATTCGGATGGGTTGGAAAACGGACTGTAGTGTTTGGTTATGTTTTTTTGATAGGTAGTGACGATGGCTAAATGGGAAGTGGGTGGCCGGGGGGGAAGTTGTGTTAGACGGGGCGGAGCGGCAAGTACTAGATTTGGCATTGGGGGATTGAATGGGGGATAGGTTTCGGTCAGGGGGTTAGTTGGGGTATTAGGATGGGTGGCTCTTTTATATAGTGGGAAATGTATTGGGAGGCAGTCGCGGAGGGGAGGGGGCGTATAGGGCGTGGAAATAGGGGGAGTAGAGTAGAGTGGAGAGTGGAGGGGAGAGGAATGGAAATACGAAAAGAGTGGAGAGTAGAGGGAGTGGATGGGGAAGGGGAGTGGAGAGGGAGACGGAGGGGGGGCGTCGAGTAGAGTGGAGAGTGGAGAAGAGGAATGGGGGCGCATGGAATGGAAGAGAAGAGAAGAGAGGATAGAATCGAATAGAGTGGAGGTAGAGGGAGTGGAATGGGGGGAGTGGAGTGGAGGAGGGGAGTGGAGGGGGGGAGTAGAGTGGAGTGGAGGAGGTGAGTAGAGTGGAGAGTGGAGGGGAGAAGGAATGGAATGGAATAGAATAGAATAGAATGGAGAGTGGAGAGTGAGGGAGTGGCAACTGGGGAGGGGAGTGGAGAGGCGAGTGGCGGGGGGGGAGTAGAGTCGAGTAGAGTAGCGTAGAGTAGAGTAGAGTCGAGTAGAATGCGTAGCGTCGAGTCGAGTGGTGAGTGTTGGGGCGCGGCATGGCGCGGTACATGGACTGGCTACACGCGCTCAGCCTACGACTCGACGCAAAGGAGTGGAGAGACGATGCAGTGGATGGGGTTATATTCCATTTTTTCTATTCTATTCTCTTTCTATTCTGTTTTTCTACTCTATTCTATTCTTCTCTACTCTACTCTATTCTCTATTCTTTTCTCTTCCATTCCATTCCACTCCACTCCACTCCATTCTCTATTCTCTACTCTTTCTATTCCATTTTTCTGTTCTATTCTCTTTCTATTCTGTTTTTCTACTCTACTCTATTCTCTATTCTTCTCTCTTCCATTTTCTTCCATTCCATTCCTCTCCTCTCCACTCTTCACTCCACTCCACTCTATTCTCTACTCTTTCTATTCCATTTTTTCTATTCTATTCTCTTTCTATTCTGTTTTTCTACTCTATTCTATTCTTCTCTACTCTACTCTATTCTCTATTCTTTTCTCTTCCATTCCATTCCACTCCACTCCACTCCATTCTCTATTCTCTACTCTTTCTATTCCATTTTTCTGTTCTATTCTCTTTCTATTCTGTTTTTCTACTCTACTCTATTCTCTATTCTTCTCTCTTCCATTTTCTTCCATTCCATTCCTCTCCTCTCCACTCTTCACTCCACTCCACTCTATTCTCTACTCTTTCTATTCCATTTTTTCTATTCTATTCTCTTTCTATTCTGTTTTTCTACTCTATTCTATTCTTCTCTACTCTACTCTATTCTCTATTCTTTTCTCTTCCATTCCATTCCACTCCACTCCACTCCATTCTCTATTCTCTACTCTTTCTATTCCATTTTTCTGTTCTATTCTCTTTCTATTCTGTTTTTCTACTCTACTCTACTCTACTCTACTCTACTCTACTCTACTCTACTCTACTCTATTATCTATTATTTTCTCTTCCATTCTCTTCCATTCCATTCCACCCCACTCCTCTCCACTCCACTCCACTCTATTCTCTACTCTTTCTATTCCATTTTTTCTATTCTATTCTCTTTCTATTCTGTTTTTCTACTCTACTCGACTCTACTCTACTCTACTCAACTCAACTCAACTCAACTCAAGTGAGTCCGCCTTCCCCATTGACTTTGCTTGTCAGATCACAAAAGGGGACCGCGTGACCACAGGACGCTGCAAGCATTATAAATATGAGTCGGTTGAGAAAGGGATCCGAATTTTGATGACGGGACCATAGAAACTCTGCTATGGTCGGAAGTGTGAAAAATGGTCCGGTCACATTTTTAAGCAACGTTGCAACTTTGAACAGTCACTAAATGAACTGTTGTAAGTTGAAAATTATCTGTATCTGCAGGTAATTTGTATTCTGTTATCTTCTGTCTTCAGGTATTTCTGCATTCTTATTATACTTTCATGCATGTTAAGACCCAAATGGCCTTCCTCTTGTCTGAAAGAAGAGGGGGGGGGGTCAACCTATTCTCCAATGGCATAGGGTTTGACTTGAGCAGGGGATTAGGATAGATGACCTCCAAGGTCCCTTCCAACTCTGTTATCCTGCAATTCTATCAGGGTCTCCTGCTTGAGCAGGGGCTGGACTAGAAGACCTCCAAGGTCCCTTCCGATTCTTATTCTATCAGGGTCTCCTGCTAGAGCAGGGGGTTGGACTAGAAGACCTCCAAGGTCCCTTCCAACTCTGTCCTTTGGAAAGCTGGATGGCCTCACTCGGCAAAATGGTGCCGCGGCAAAGAACTCTAATGAAAGATCAGCCGATATCATTTGCCAGACGAGGGGGGGGAGGGAGGGAGGGAGGGAGGGACTGGGGGAGCAAAGGCAGCAGTTCAGCCCTTGTGATGGGTTGGCACTCAGCCCAGCATACCTGCAAGGCAGCTTGGCTAACCCAAATCCTCGGAGGATGGGGAAACTCGGGTTCTGCTCAGGTCCAAGCCGCTGCCCTGAGATGAATGAGGCTGGTGATCTCATTTTGGCCTCGAGGTTGTAAGACAGGGCGGGTTGCCTTTCTGGCTGCCATAGGATTTGGACATACTGGGAGGGAAAGAGAAAAGGGGTGACCCCACCCCACCCCCAAGCTCCTGAGTCCTTTTGACTTGTCCTTCTCGTTCTGAATTCCTCTCCTTCCTTTAGATGCCCTCTTCCTCTTTATTTTATCCTCCCTCCCTCTTTATCCATCTTCTTCATCTCTCCCTCCTCCTCTTCCTCCTCCTCCTTCCCAACTTCCTTCTCCCTCCTTTAAAGGCCATTCCCCTTCTCTTTCTTTCCCTTCTCCATATTTATTGTATGTTTGTCTACATTTATCTGTCTGTCTGTCTGTCTGTCTGTCTGTCCATCCATCCATCCATCTATCATATCTATCTCTATTTCTCTATATTTCTCTATATCTCTATTATCTATCTATATCTATCTATCTATCTATCTATCTATCTATCTATCTATCTCTCTATATCTCTATATCTCTATATCTCTATTTCTCTCTCTATCTCTATTATCTATATCTCTCTACCTAGCTATTTTTCTAACATCTATCTATCTATCTATCTATCTATCTATCTATCTATCTATCTATCTATCTATCTATCTATCTCTATCATCTATCTATATTTCTCTCTATATCTCTCTATCTAGCTATTTATCTATCATCTATCTATCTTCTATTGTCTCTCTCTCTCTTCTACCTACCTGTCTGTCTATGTCTCTCTCTATTTGTCTGTCTGTCTGTCTGTCTGTATATCTATCTATCTATCTATCTATCTATCTATCTATCTATCTATCTATCTATCTATCTATCATCTATATCTATCTATCTATCTATCTATCTATCTATCTATCTATCTATCTATCATCTATCTATCTATCATCTATCTATCATCTATCATCTATCTATCTATCATCTATCTATCTTCTATTGTCTCTCTCTCTCTCTTCTACCTACCTGTCTGTCTATGTCTCTCTCTATTTGTCTGTCTGTCTGTCTGTCTGTCTGTCTGTATATCTATCTGTCTGTATATCTATCTATCTATCTATCTATCTATCTATCTATCTATCTATCTATCTATCTATCTATCTATCTTTCTATTATTTTTCTCTCTTATACCCACCTATCTGTGTCTGTCTGTCTGTCTCTCTCTCTTCTGCACACTGAATTCTTCCTTTTTCTCTATTTTCCTCCATTCTTCTCCATTCTCCTCCTCCTCCTCTTCACAAACCCCCACTTCCTACTAGAACTGATGATGTTCCCTAGTTAGATCATAAAACATCTGCACAAAAACCACCCAGCTCAGAGAGCACCAAGGACCCACAGTTCTCCTCCTCCTCCTCTCCAGGGACTCTTTGGCTCAAATGCAGAAAGTCACCAAGCTTTTGCTCATCACAAGTGGATGTTGTCTCCATATTCTGTTTTCCTACCTAGAATATGGAATTGGCCTTTAAAAGGAGGAGGGGGGAGGAGGAGAACAATGAGGAGGAAGAGAATAGAAGAAGGAGAAGATGAGGGGAGGAAAAGGAGAGGGAGAAGGAGAAGAAAAAAGAAAGAGAGGAGGAAGAGAAGGAAGAGAAGGTAGAGAAAGAGGAAGAGGAGAGAAAGGAGAAGATAAGAGAATAAGATGAGGAGAAAAAGGAGGAGGAGATAGAGAATAAGAAGGAGAGAGAATGAGAAGGAGAAGAAAAAAGAAAGAGAGGAGGAAGAGAAGTAGAAAAAGATAACGAGAAAAAGGAGGAGAAGATAGAGAATAAAAAGGAGAGAGAAGAAAAAAGAAAGAGGAGGAGAAGAAGAAGGAGAAAATGAGGAGAAGGCAAAGGAGAGAGAAGGTGAAGGAAAAGAAAAAAGAGAAAGAGAGAAGGGAAGAAGAAGATGGAGAAGGAAAAGATGAAGAGAGAAAGGAGATAGAGAATAAGAAGATGATGAAAAGGAGAAGGAGAAAATGAAGAATAAGATGAAGATGGGGAAAAGAAGGAGAAGATAAAAGGAGAAAGAGGAGGAGGAGGAAGAGGAGAAAGGGAAGATGAGAAGGAAGTACCAGCCTGACATATAAACCAGCCATGAAACTACATCTCCCAGAAATTAGATGGGATCCCAACCTGCCCTGGATCCATCCCGAGAACAGAAGGTGGTGGGAAACTAAAAAGGGTCAAATTCTACACAAAGAAGGAGAAGAAGAAGGAGATAACAAGGACCAGGAGGGGAGACGATACCAACCTTCCAGTATTTGAGGGGTTGGCACGAAGAAGGTGAGGGAGTCAACTTGTTCTCCAAGTTGAAGGCAGGACAAGAAACAATGGATGGAAACTAATCAAGGGGAGAAGCAACTTAGAACTGAGGAGAAATTTCCTGACAATCAGAACATTTAATCCGTGGAACGGAAGTTGCCTCCAGAGGTTTCTGGGTGCTCCATCACTGGAAGTTTTAAAGAGACTGGACAGTCAATTGCCTGAAATGGTAGAGGGTGTCCAGCTGGAACAGGGGGTTGGACTAGAAGACCTCCAAGGTCCCTTCCAGTTCTGTTATCCTGCATTCTGCACATCTATAGATTGAGGATGAAGGTTGGCATCCTTGGTGATCTCTGAGTAAGGAAACCATCATGTTCACAGGCCATCACCGAGTCTTAAAACGTCATCTGGAGGGCTTTTGACTATACAGGTAGTCCTCACTTAGTGGCTTCTTGTTCAGCAACCATTCGAAGTTACAACAGTGCTCAACAAGAAGACTTATGGCCGGTCCTTGAAGTTGTGGCTGTCACAGTGTCCCCACAGTCACAGGATCAGGATTGGGGCACTTGGCAACCGGGACACAGTTCCAAGGGTCACAGCTTCCCACAATCACAGCATTACCCCTTGGGATCTTCACTGCCAGCTTCCAATAATTCAAGTCAAGGAGGAAAGCAGCCGTCCCTTGAGGTTGTGCTTAATGACTGCACAAGATTCCTTAACAACCACAACCTGAACTGTCATTGCACACTGAAGATCGCATTTAATTCCGTTGTCTATCATCCTGTCTGTCTGTCTGTCTGTCTGTCTGTCTGTCTGTCTGTCCTCTCTCTCTCTCTCTTTCTCTCTCTCTCTCTCTCTGATCTATCATGTGTGTGTGTGTGTGTGTGTGTGTGTCTGTCTGTCTATCTATCCATTGATCTATCATCTATCTATCCATCCATCCATCCATCCATCCATCCATCCATCCATCCATCCATCCATCCATCTATCTATCTATCTATCTATCTATCTATCTATCTATCTATCTATCATCTATCTATCATGTGTCTATCGGCCTATGTGTCTGTCTGTCTATCTATCTATCATCTCTCTCTCTCTTTCTCTCTCTCTATTCATCTTTCATCTGTCTGTCTATCTGCCTATGTGTCTGTCTCTGTCTGTCTATCTGTCTCTATCTATCTATCATCTATCTATCATCTATCTATCTATCTATCTATCATCTATCTATCATCTATCTATCTATCATCTATCTATCTATCTATCTATCTATCTATCTATCCATCCATCCATCCATCCATCCATCCATCCATCCATCCATCCATCCATCCATCCATCCATCCATCCATCCATCCATCCATCCATCCACCCACCCACCCACCCACCAACTGTTGGTCAAGAATTAAAACAATATTAAAATACCTTCCAATTTTTCATCATTGTCCTGTTATTGCCTTCTTTTAAAAGTAAGAGTTGTGAAATTCTGTCTATCCTTCCATCCTCTCTCTCAATCCTTCTATCCATCTCTTTCTCTCTTTAAATTCATTTATCCATCTATCTATTCAACCATCTCTCAATCCTATTCTTCCATCTCTCACTCTCTTTTTATCCATCTCTGCATCCTTTTATCCTTCCATCTCTCTCTCTCATCTCTCTTTCTATATTTCATAATGTAGTTATTATTAGTTACATTCTCATTATTAATCATTCCATTATTATTATTGGGAACATTATCATTAATGCTATAATTATTATTAATGCCTTCTTCATTATTGTTAGTCATCGTAAAGAGAGAAAGAAGGTGGCTTGGATATGTTTGTAAAAATAATAGAAGTGGGGATAAAAATAAGGAAATAAACTATTAAAGTAATCTTCATTATTGTTAATAAAGCCATTATGATCATTATTAATGATAATAACATTATTATTGTTAATGGCCATAACTGTTATTATTGATGTCATCATTGTTATTATTAAAGGTGTCATCATCATCATTATTATTCTAATGGTAACCACAATGGAACCCCAAATTTATGTTGCTAAGCGTGACATTTGTTGAGTTTTGCTCCATTTTATGACCTTGCTTGCCACAGTTGTTAAGTGAATCACTGCATGTGTTGAGTGACACAGTTGTTAAGTGAAACTGGCTTCCCCTTTTGACTTGGCTTGTGGGAAGGTCGCAAAAGGGGATATATGCGACCCCAGGACACTGTGACCGTCATAAATACGAGTCAGTTGCCAAACGTCTGAATTTTGTGATGGAATGCTGTGATGGCTGCAAACTCACGGTCATTTTTTCCCCCAGCCCTGTTGTAACTCCAAACGCTCACTAAAGGAACCGTTGTAAGTCGAGGATTGCCTGAATTAAAAAACTCCGACCGGGAGCGCTGACAAATCTATCCAGGCTCCACCCGTCTCTCTTCCTGAATGTCGGAGCGTGATGTTCCCTGCAAATTCTTCTTCCATTCCTGTGGTTTTTCAGACATCTGCAAAGGATGGAAAGCGAAGCTGCTTCTGGTGTGCAGATCAGACCATGCCAGAAACCCCTTTCTGTAGAGTGGGGGGGGGGGATAAATCGGAGGGATGGGTAGGCAGACCCCCTCCCCTCCTCATTTTGCCAGCAGCCGCAGAAACAACAACACCAAAACGAGGGAAATATTGAATTTCGACCGCCAGAAGACGGTGGGTTGGCCATGCTCTCTCTCTCTCTCTCTCTCTCTCTCTCTCTCTCTCTCTCTCTCTCTCTCTCTCTCTCTCTCTCTCTCTCTGTGTGTGTGTGTGTTGTATTTGTGCTGATAAATAAATAAAGGGAGACTTTGGGCATACCAGGGGTTGTAACACAAATACATATATATATATATGTATGTATGTATGTGTGTGTGTGTGTGTATGTATGTATGTATGTATATATATATATGTGTGTATATATGTATGTATGTATGTATGTATGTATGTATGTATGTATTTGTGTTACAACCCCTGGTATTTTATCAGCACAAATACAACACACACACACACACACACACACACACACACAAATCCATGCCAAGAAATGGTCTTGGCATGAAAAATAAGGATTTTTTCCGCCCACTTAGCCTGAGGAAGGGGGAGGTTTGGAGCTAAGAAATTCCCCCAGCAATGCAAGTCCTTAATGGAGAATAACAGAGTTGGGAAGCGACCTCAGAGGTCATCTAATCCAACCCCCTGCTTAAGCAGGCAAATCTATACAAAGGGCTGTCCTACTTATAATGACTAATAAATAACCCATTTTTGGGAGAACTTGGGGAGAGGAGAGGAAGAAAAAAAAATCACAGGGTTTCCCCCTTCTTATAACATAAGGTTTATTTATTTTTTTGCCCACACGTGAAAAGTTGTACAGGCAGTCCTCAATTTACAACCGTTCGTTTAGTGACCTGTTCTGCGACCTAGGCCAGCATGCCACTACCAGTTTGACTGAACCGGGCCGAACCAGTAGGAACCCACCACTGCAACTGACTCGTATTTATGACGGTTGCGGTATTCCAGGGATCCCCTTTCGCGACCTTCTGATGAGCAAAGTCAACGGGGAGACCAGACTCACTTAACGACTGTGTGAGTAGCTTAATGACAGTTGTGGCAAGAAAGGTGATGAAATGCACTCACTTGACAACTGTCTCACTTAGCAACAGATCAAAATTCACATTTACAACCATTGTGCTGTCCTCCTATGATCCCCTTTCGCGACCTTCCGGTGAGCAAACCAGATTCACGTAACAATCGCGCGACTAATTAACAACCGCAGCGATTCGCTTAACAACGGTGGCAAGAAACGGTTGTCCAATGGGGGAAAACTTACTCCAAAACCCCGTCTTGCTTAAGCCACAGAAATGACGGGCTCAATTGTGGTCGTAAGTCGAGGACTGCCTGAACCCTCTCTGGACTACAGTAGCAGAGTCGGAAGGGACCTCGGAGGTCATCTAGTCCAACCCCCTCTCCTCGCACAGGAGACCTGTACGAACCGCCAAACCATCGACTTTTCTGATCGACAAGCTCGCACATTGATAGTGAAAACTTGTGTAAGACTTCACACGCTCGTGTTCGATCCTCGTTTTCCCCTGAAAGGGATGACGCAGCCCAGTCCCTCCGAGAAGGATTAGGCATCCTACCCACCGCGGAGGACGCCCCACGCCGGTTTTTCCACGGCCCGTGGCCCTGTCCCCGAGACACACCACCCACCCCTCCTCCTGTAAACAGAGAAGATTTTGCTTCTTTCTCAGCTCAACTATCTCCGTTTTTAATTACTGGCTGTGTCGGAGACCCCGGGGTTTGTCCCCCTTAAGCTGCGCGTCCTGTTCCTCACTTTGCAGCATGCAGATTACAGGAGACACCAACACAGACCGCGGCGAGCTGGTCACACAAGTATTGGATTTTGCCTCCGGCGGTCTATGGTTTCATTCACACCGTCGGGACGCAGCCAAACGGCGCTAGGAAGAATGGGCTCATTCACGTCTCAGAGAGAGGCAGGCTCATTCCGATGGTGTACGCCACGGCCGGACAAATTAGCATCTGTTTTCAGGGCTCAAGGGCAGGTTTTAGGGGTGTGGACCGACCAGGCTGGCTGAGAAGAGGGCAGCGGTCAAAGGCCGGCAGAAAATCCCAACCTGGATGGCCAAAGGATGATCTTGCCGAATCGGGACAATTGCAGGTCTCCTGAGATATTTGCTCCTGGAGATCTATACAATAATACAATACAAAGAATAGCAGAGTTGGAAGGGACCTTGGAGGTCTTCTAGTCCAACCCACTACTCTAAACAAGAGGAAATACACATGATGGATAAATGGCTGTCCAATCTTTTACAATACAATACAATACAATAGCAGAGTTGGAAGGGACCTTGGAGGTCTTCTAGTCCAACCCCCTGCCTAGGCAGGAAACCCTATACCGTTTCAGACAAATGGCTATCCAACATCTTCTTAAAGACTTCCAGTGTTGGGGCATTCACAACATCTGGAAGCAACTTCTGTTCCACTGATTAATTGTTCTCACTGTTAGGAAGTTTCTCCTCAGTTCTAAGTTGCTTCTCTCCTTGATTAGTTTCCACCCATTGCTTCTTGTTCTGCCCTCAGGTGCCTTGGAGAATAGTTTGACTCCCTCTTCTTTGGGGCATCCCCTGAGATATTGGAAGACTGCTATCATGTCTCCCCTAGTCCTTCTTTCTCTCAAGCTAAACATACCCACATAAACTAAACATACCCCATCTAAGTTAGCATAGGAAGTCCTTGACTTAAAACCTTTCCTTTAAGGACGAAGCCACTGGCTTATGTGGCCTTGGGGGATGCTGTTGCGGTCGTATGTGTGAGGACAGGTCACAAGTCCCTTTGCCATCATGACTCCTAACCAGAGCTGGGTTTCAGAGTTTACACAGGGCTTCGAAAATGTGGTTAAATAGGACAGCATAGAGCCAGGGCAGGGGAGCTGGGCAGACGAACGGGGTGGGGGGTGGGAGGGGGGCCCACTGCAAGTCACCACTACCAGTTCACCAGAACCCGTCAGAACCGGCTGGATACCACCTCTGCTCTTAACGGTCACTAACAATAGTTGTACATTTTCTGTCGGTTACTTACGACCCCAATTCAGGCCGACATTTCCATGGCTAAGCTTGTTAAGTGAAATTTGCCGCCGCTTGATGACTTTTCTTGACACGGTCATTAAGTGAATCACTGTAGTTGTCAAGGGAATCCCATGATTGTTAAGTGAATCCGGCTTCCCCCTTGACTTTGCTTCTCAGAAGGTCGCAAAAGGTGTGTGTGTGGGTGTCATGTGACTGTCGTAAATGTGAGTCACTTCTCAAGTATCTGAATGTAAATCATGTGACTATAGGGCAGGGGTCGGCAAACTTAAAACACTCAAAGAGTCATTTGGGCCCGTTTCCCACAGGAAAGAAAACACCGGGACCCCCAAAGGCCCTAACCGGAAGCCCCCTGTTCAGTTCTGGAGCTGACCGGAAGTTCAGTTCCCCCACCATAGAGTCTCCTCCTAGCGCGGCATACTTTTTCCTCTACCTGTCCTAACCGAAAGCCCTATCAATGGTGGAGACGACTGGGAAACCCTCCCCTTGCCATAGAGTCTTCTCCTGGCGCACTCTGCTTCTCTCACACACCCCTCACCCCTCCACCGGAAGCTCCTCTCAAAATTGTGACCGGTGACGGAGCTGCAGCAGAGGGAGGAAAGGGCCACATGTGGCTCCAGAGCCACAGTTTGATGACTCCTGCTATAGGAGATGCTGCAACGGTCATAAGTGTGAAAAACGGTCATAAGTCTCTTTTCCCCCCAGTGCCCTTGGAACTTTGAATGGTCCCTAAACGAACGGCTATATGCCAAGGACTACCTGCAATTGCTCTATTGGAGAATTGCTACTGGGGCTAGGAGCCAATCCTCAACGACAGTTTTCATTTAGCAACCGTTCAAAGTTACAATGGCACTGGAAAAAAAAAAGGGGGGGGACTTATGACCATTTTTCACACTTACGACCATTACAGCGTCGCTATGACCGTGTGATTTGCATTCGGATGCTTAACAACGATGTTCATAATTACGACGGTTGCAGTGTCCCAGGGTCACGTGACCCCCTTTTGCGACCTTCTGACAAGTGAAGTCAATGGGGAAGCCCGATTCGCTTAACAACCAGATGACTGACTTCAGCGATTGGACTGAATGACTGAGGCAAGAAAGGTTGGAAAACGGGACAAAGCTCACTTAGCAAATGCCTCGCTTCCCAACAGAAATTATGGGCTCCAATGCGGTCGTAAGTCAAGGACTACCTATATCCAGAAAGGGGTGACCTTCTCGATTTAAATTGCATCCCTCATTTTTTTTCCCCCACTGCGGGAAAGCTCAGCAGGAAACTGCCGAAACTGTGAGACAGCAACAATAAGAAGAATGGCCAATTTTCCTCTCCCTCCTTCTCTCTCCTTCTCTCTCTCTCTCTCTCTTTCTCTCTCTCCCCCTCCTCTCTCTCTCTTTCTCCCTTCTTCTCTCTCTCCACCTCCTTTTCTCTCCTTCTCTCTCTCCGTCTTCCCCTCCTCTCTCTTTTTCCCTTCTTTTTTCTCTCTCCCTCCTTATCTGTCTCTTTCCCCCCTCTCCTTCTCTCGCTCTCCTTCTCTCTCTACCTCCCTCCCTCCCTCCCTCCTTCTCTCTCTCTCTCCTTCTCTCTCTTCCTCTCCCCCTCCTCTCCCACCTTTCTCCCTTCTTCTCTCTCTCCACCTTTTCTCTCTCCTTCTCTCTCTCCCTCTTCCCCTCCTCTCTCTTTTTCCCTTCTTCTCTCTCTCTCTCCCTCCTTCTCTCTCTCTCCTTCTTTCTCTCCCTCTCCCTTCTCTCTCTTTCTCTCTCTGTCCTCTCTCCCCCTCCTTATCTGTCTCTTTCCCCCTCTCCTTCTCTCTCTCTCCTTCTCTCCCTCCCTCCTCCTCTCTTCTTCTCTCTCCCTCCCTCCTTCTCTCTCTCATTCTTTCTCTCCATCCCTCCTTCTCTCTCTCCTCTTCCCTTCTTCTCTCTCTTCTTCCCCCTCTCTCTCCTTCTCTCTCTACCCCACCTTCTCTCTCTCTCCTTCTCTCCCTTCTTCTCTCTCCCTTTCTCCCTCTGTCCTTCTCTCTCTCTCCCTCCTTCTTTCTCCCCCTCTCCCCTCCTCTCTCCCCCTCTCCCCCTCCTCTTTCTCTTTCTCTCTTCTTCTCTCTCTCCCCCTCCCCTCCCCCTCTCTCTTTCTCCTTCTCTCTCCCCCTCCTTCTCTCTCTCCTTCTCTCTCTCCCTCTCCCCTTCTCTCTCTCTTTCTCCCTCTGTCCTTCTTGCTCTCTCCCTCCTTCTCTCCCTCCCTCCCCCTCTCTTCTTCTCTCTCTCTCACTCTCCCCCTCCTTCTCTCTCTGTCCTTCTCTCTCTCCTCTCTCTCCCCCTCCTTCTCTCTCTCTCCTTCCCTCTCTCTCTCCCTCCTTCTCTCTCCTTCTCTCTCTCCCTCTTCCCCTCCTCCCCTCTCATTATTTTGATTTTTCAACGGGCGGATGGGCTGTTTGGCAGCGCTGCAGAGTGCCTGGCCCCGTCAAAGGATTTAATGAGTACCTCATTAAGGGGGAAATCAGAGATACGAGACGGCTTCCTGCAGCCGCAAAAAAAAAAAAAAAAAAAAAAAAAAATCTAATTTTTTGTCCTTCTAGGATTTTTTTGCAAATCCTCCTTCAACCTCCCCCATTTATTCGTACCCATTTCATACGTACTCATGTTGCTTATTCTTCTACCTATTATCTTGCAAACGGTTGACAAATAAAATAAAATAAATAAAATTATCACATTTTTGGCCGTGTTTTACACCCATTTTGAAGGAGTTCTGGTCAACCGTCCGACCTAGGAACACCGAAAAGAAATTTGGCTGGGAGGTAAACAGACCGTCTTCAACTTACGACCCCAATGGAGCCCAACGTTTCCTTGGCTAAGCGAGTTAAAAGTGAGTTTTGCCCCGTTTAGCCCCGGTGGTTAAGTGAATCACTGCCATTGTTCACTGATCGCGCAGTTGTTAAGTGAATCTGGTTTCCCGACAATAGGAAACCAGATTTGTGTGATTCACTTAACAACTGCAGTGGTCCACTTAACAACGGTGGCAAAAAAACTTGTAAAATTGGACATGACTCACTTAATAACTGCCTTGCTTAGCAATGGGAATTCTGGTCCAGATTGTGGTCATAACTCAAGGACTAACTGTGTTTATCACATTTCACTTAAACTTAAATTATCGCTTTATTTGTGTTTCTAAAGTATAGAATTAAAAGCATCTGAAGGCTGCAAGGTTCTCTGTTTTTATCGCATTTGCTCCTTCCCAGCACATGATAGGAAGCATTTTAAGATGTTGATTGTCTTTTGATATTTACTGCATTAATTTATTGTTATATTTGATAGTCTGGATCTGCTTAAAAATTCTAGTAAGCAGTTTATTGGCTTTTAGGAAAAAAGGGTATGACCATTGGGGAGCCCCAAGTTTTTGTTGCTAAGTAAGACAGTTGTTAAGTGAGTTTTGCCCCCATCTGATGACGTTTCTTGCCACAATTGTTAAATGAAACACTGTAGTCATTAAGTTAGTAACATGGTTGTTAAGTGAATCTGCTTTCTCCATGGACTTTACTAATGAGAAAGTCGCAAAAGGGGATCACATGATCCCGGGATACTACAACCATCATAAATACGAGTCAGTGGCCAAGCACCTGACGGCAGAACAAGAAGCAATGGGTGGAAACTAACCAAGGAGAGAAGCAACTTAGAAATGAGGAGAAACTTCCTGACAGTTAGAACAATGAATCAGTGGAACAGAAGTTGCCTCCAGAAGTTGTGAATGCCCCAACACTGGAAGTCTTTAAGAAGATGTTGGATAGCCATCTGTCTGAAACGGTATAGGGTTTCCTGCCTAGGCAGAGGGTTGGACAAGAAGACCTCCAAGGTCCCTTCCAACTCTGCTATTGTATTGTATCCAAATTTTCATCATGTGACCGTGGGGATGCTGTCATGGTCATAAGTGTGAAAAACTGTCATAAGTCACTTTTGTAACGGTGAATGAATGTTCGTAAGCTGAGGGCTACCTACATGCAGGACTATAAAGTCAGTAAGAAACAAATATGGCTTCTCTATCTTATAAGCACAACAACCTTGCAAGGTAAGTTACAGGGTGCAAAATCTAGGTGAACTTCAGAAAAAAAAATACTTTTTTCTTCTTCTTAGGGTTTTACATTACTCTTTTACCAGTTTCCTCGCTGAGCAAATGGAAATCTTTGGGTTGATTTAACAAACATGAGTGCCTTACCGATTCTTGTTGTCGAAAGATTTTCACCAAAACTATCTTCTGCCAGGCGGATAATAAGCATCCTGTAAGGTCAACCCATGTTAGAATTAGCATTTTCACATGCTGACTTGATAGGCAGGAGTACAATTTAAGATGGAAAAAGCCAAACTTCAGAATCCCCCATCCAGAGTGCTTTAAGAGGGGAGAACTTCTACTCCCAGAATCCCCCATCCAGCATGCTTTAAGAGGGGAGGACTTCCACTCCCAGAATCCCCCAGCCATCATGCTTTAAGAGGGGAGACTCCAACTCCCAGAATCCCCCATCCAGCTATGCTTTAAGAGGGATGGACTCCAACTCCCAGAATCCCCCATCCAGCATGCTTTAAGAGGGATGGACTCCAACTCCCAGAATCCCCCATCCAGCATGCTTTAAGAGAGGAGGGCTTCTACTCCCAGAATCCCCCATCCAGCATGCTTTAAGAGGGATGGACTCCAACTCCCAGAATCCCCCAGCCAGGATGCTTTAAGAGGGGAGGACATCTACTCCCAGAATCCCCCATCCAGCATGCTTTAAGAGGGGAGGACTCCAACTCCCAGAATCCCCCATCCAGCTATGCTTTAAGAGGGATGGACTCCAACTCCCAGAATCCCCCATCCAGCATGCTTTAAGAGAGGAGGGCTTCTACTCCCAGAATCCCCCATCCAGCATGCTTTAAGAGAGGAGGGCTTCTACTCCCAGAATCCCCCAGTCAGCATGCTTTAAGAGGGGAGGACTCCAACTCCCAGAATCCCCCAGCCAGCATGCTTTAAGAGAGGAGGGCTTCTACTCCCAGAATCCCCCATCCAGCATGCTTTAAGAGGGATGGACTCCAACTCCCAGAATCCCCCAGCCAGGATGCTTTAAGAGGGGAGGACATCTACTCCCAGAATCCCCCAGCCAGCCTGCTTTAAGAGGGGAGACTCCAACTCCCAGAATCCCCCATCCGGCTATGCTTTAAGAGAGGAGGGCTTCTACTCCCAGAATCCCCCATCCAGCATGCTTTAAGAGGGGAGGACTCCAACTCCCAGAATCCCCCAGCCATCATGCTTTAAGAGAGGAGGACTTCCACTCCCAGAATCCCCCAGCCAGCATGCTTTCAGAGGGGAGGACTCCAACTCCCAGAATCCCCCAGCCATCATGCTTTAAGAGGGGAGGACTCCAACTCCCAGAATCCCCCAGCCAGCATGCTTTAAGAGGGGAGGACTTCCACTCCCAGAATCCCCCATTCAGCATGCTTTAAGAGGGATGGACTCCAACTCCCAGAATCCCCCATTCAGCATGCTTTAAGAGGAATGGACTCCAACTCCCAGAATCCCCCATTCAGCATGCTTTAAGAGGGATGGACTCCAACTCCCAGAATCCCCCAGCCAGCATGCTTTAAGAGGGGAGGACTTCCACTCCCAGAATCCCCCATTCAGCATGCTTTAAGAGGGATGGACTCCAACTCCCAGAATCCCCCAGCCAGCATGCTTTAAGAGGGGAGGACTTCCACTCCCAGAATCCCCCATTCAGCATGCTTTAAGAGGGATGGACTCCAACTCCCAGAATCCCCCATCCAGCATGCTTTAAGAGGGGAGGACTTCCACTCCCAGAATCCCCCATCCAGCTATGCTTTAAGAGGGGAGGACTCCAACTCCCAGAATCCCCCATCCAGCATGCTTTAAGAGAGGAGGACTTCCACTCCCAGAATCCCCCAGCCAGCATGCTTTCAGAGGGGAGGATATCCACTCCCAGAATCCCCCAGCCATCATGCTTTAAGAGGGGAGGACTCCAACTCCCAGAATCCCCCAGCCAGCATGCTTTAAGAGGGGAGGACTTCCACTCCCAGAATCCCCCATTCAGCATGCTTTAAGAGGGATGGACTCCAACTCCCAGAATCCCCCATTCAGCATGCTTTAAGAGGAATGGACTCCAACTCCCAGAATCCCCCATTCAGCATGCTTTAAGAGGGATGGACTCCAACTCCCAGAATCCCCCAGCCAGCATGCTTTAAGAGGGGAGGACTTCCACTCCCAGAATCCCCCATTCAGCATGCTTTAAGAGGGATGGACTCCAACTCCCAGAATCCCCCAGCCAGCATGCTTTAAGAGGGGAGGACTTCCACTCCCAGAATCCCCCATTCAGCATGCTTTAAGAGGGATGGACTCCAACTCCCAGAATCCCCCATCCAGCATGCTTTAAGAGGGGAGGACTTCCACTCCCAGAATCCCCCATCCAGCATGCTTTAAGAGAGGAGGGCTTCTACTCCCAGAATCCCCCATCCAGCATGCTTTAAGAGGGGAGGACATCTACTCCCAGCATCCCCCATCCGGCATGCTTTAAGAGGGGAGACTCCAACTCCCAGAATCCCCCATCCAGCTATGCTTTAAGAGGGATGGACTCCAATTCCCAGAATCCCCCAGCCATCATGCTTTAAGAGGGGGGACTTCCACTCCCAGAATCCCCCATTCAGCATGCTTTAAGAGGGATGGACTCCAACTCCCAGAATCCCCCATCCAGCATGCTTTAAGAGGGGAGGACTTCCACTCCCAGAATCCCCCATCCAGCATGCTTTAAGAGAGGAGGGCTTCTACTCCCAGAATCCCCCATCCAGCATGCTTTAAGAGGGGAGGACATCTACTCCCAGCATCCCCCATCCGGCATGCTTTAAGAGGGGAGACTCCAACTCCCAGAATCCCCCATCCAGCTATGCTTTAAGAGGGATGGACTCCAATTCCCAGAATCCCCCAGCCATCATGCTTTAAGAGGGGGGACTTCCACTCCCAGAATCCCCCAGCCATCTATGCTTTAAGAGGGGAGGACTTCCACTCCCAGAATCCTCCATCCAGCTATGCTTTAAGAGGGGAGGACTTCCACTCCCAGAATCCCCCATCCAGCTATGCTTTAAGAGGGGAGGACTTCCACTCCCAGAATCCCCCATCCAGCTATGCTTTAAGAGGGGAGGACTTCCACTCCCAGAATTCCCTATGTGGAAAACGTAAAAATGTGTAGATTTTAAGTCTCAGAATCTGCTTGCCGACTGGAGAATTCTGGGAGTTGAAGTCCCCCCCTCTTGAGATGCACCGATATACATAGGAAGAAGACAAGTACCAAGAACTTTGTTCTGCCGAACTTGACACAAACCTACCATAAAATCCAGTTTTTCATTTTGGAAAAAAAAAGAGAGAGGGGAAAATGGCAAAATTCCCCAAGCCTCGTGTCTCTTGACTTCAAACCGTGACGCACATAACGGCCAGTAATCTTTAACCAAGTTTGTGCGTCAGAAAAAGAGACTTTTATCCCGTACCAAATGATTAATACAATTATGAACATGCGGGAAAGGAAGAAGAATGGTAGGGGGTGATTGCAAAGGTTACAATAGCGCTCAATTCCCCCAAATATTCTTAGTAATAAGTTCCTGGCATGCAGGCTGGCTGCAAAAAAAATTATATTAAAATTACCACCGCGATCCGAGTTAGTGCTAATCTTGATGATTGGGGGCCCCGAAACGAGACTCTTTGCATTTGTTCGGTGTATTTATTCATATTTTTGCTTGACAGGGAACTGGACTTTGATCTTCCTTTCCTCATTAGAAGAGGATCAGTCACAACCCATCAACTCAAGATCCTGATGAAATTAAATTAGATTAAAGCCCAAGACATTGAGCCCTTACCTAGCAAAATGAAATTCAATGGTGAAAAGAGTAAGGTTCTGCATTTAGGCAACAAAAGCGAAATGCACAGGTACAGTGAGAGAGATCTTGGAGTCCTAGTGGACAACCATTTAAATATGAGCCGGCCGTGTGCAGCAGCTGCCAAAAAAGCCAACACAGTCCTAGGCTGCATAAACAGAGGGATAGAATCAAGATCATGTGAAGTGTTAATACCACTTTAGAATGCCTTGGTAAGGCCACACTTGGAATACGGCATTCAGTTCTGGTCGCCACGATGTAAAAAAGATGTGGAGACTCTAGAAAGAGTGCCGAGAAACACTTTTCTTATGAAAGATTTAGGAACATAAAGTCACTTTTTTCAGTGCTGTTATAATTTCAAATGGTCATTCAGTGAACCGTTGTAAGTTAAGGACTATCTGCATTGGGTGATCGATTGGTCCTTTTTAAGAGGAGAGCGCTGATCATTGGGTTTAGATTGTGATAGATTCGTTTCACCAGTGAAGATGACAGGTTATTGCAGATAATATAAAAGGAGTCCTTGACTTACAACGGTTTGCTTAGTGACCGTTCAAAGTTGTGACATTGAAAAAATAATCGAATAGTAAACTACAAAAGCAGAATATATACATGCTGATACGGGAAACTGTAAAGTGATATTATATTGTTATGTTGTTTGTGTTTTTATCTGTTTTGTTTTTGTATTTTTTTCTTGTTTTTTTTTCCTTTTTCTCTTTTCTTTTTTTCTACTTGTGGTTTTTAAACTTGAAAATGTTCAGTAAAAACTATTTCAAAAAAAAAAGAAAGAAAAAAAAGTGGCCTGTGATTGTTTTTTTAACACTGATGACTGCTGCAGTATCTCCACAGCCACGTAATCAAAATTCAAACCCTTGGCAACTGACTCATACTTATGACGGTGGTAGAGTCTTATGGTCACTTTTGTGACCTTCTGACAAGTGAAGCCAATGGGAAAGCCACTTTCCCTTAATATCCGTATGATCAAGTTAACAAGCGCTGTGATTCGCTTAACAACCGGGGCAGAAAAGGTCATAAAACGGGGCAAAACTCACTTAAGAACTCTTTTGCTTCCCAGTGGAAATTTGTGACTCAATTGTACTCATAAGTCGAGAGACTACCTCTAACATGTTCCTGGGTTCTTGTTTTTTTTTTAAATTGTTATTTGTTTATTATTCTTCACCTTTCATTCTCTTCGTTTAGTTTCCAGCTTGGTGTGGTAAGGTTTGTTATTCCAATTTTGCAAATTCCCACAGTTTGCAATCAAATAGTTTTCAGGAGAAAAAAGAAAGAAATCTGGAAAGCACTAATCCAGGTGGTACTTTTTGCAGGGCGGGGGTGGGGGGTGATATATAGAAAAAAGTCTCTAGTGAAAATTATTTCTGATTTTGGATAATCCCAGGGAACAAAATGGTTGCGAATTGCACCTTTCCCTCCCTGCGTGGCTTCTCAAACTGCAACAAACAATACAATGAAACACACACACTCACACAAATCCACAATGGGTGTCCTGCCCTTGTGGGTCCTGCAAATAGACTCGCAAGCACAAAAATCAAGCTGGTTTGTTTTTCACTAGAAAAATCAACCCGATTCGCAGAAACAACCTGTAATTCATTTAATGCAGGGGTGTCCAAACTTGGCAACTTTAAGACTTGTGGACTTCAATTCCCAGAATTCCCCAGCCAGCTGGCTGGGGAATTCTGGGAGTTGAAGTCCACAAGTCTTAAAGTTGCCAAGTTTGGACACCCCTGATTTAATGACAGCAGCAGTTCACTTAACAGCTGTAGGCAAAAAAAAAGTGACCGAACAAGGCGTGACTCACTTAACGACTGCTGGCTGATCCACAGAAATCCTGGTCCTGATTGTGGCCGCCTTTCTTTATTGGTGCCAGAAGCATCACAATTTAAAAAAATTGGCGTACTGTACTGCACACAGTTAAACTATAAAATGTGGAGTCCTTGACTTAAGACCACAACTGCGCCCAAAATTTCTGCTGTTAAGCGAGATATTTGTTAAGTGAGTTTTGCCCCATTTTACAACCTTTCTTGCCACAGTTGTTAAGTGAATCCCTGCAGTCACTAAGTTAGTCACACGGTTATTAGATACGTCCATGGACTTTGCTTGTCCGAAGGTCGCAAAAGGAGGGGGAGGGGGTCTGAATTTAGATCACGTGACTGTGGAGAGGCTGAAAGCGTCATAAGTGTGAATAACAGTTTTGAGTCTCTTTTTTCAGGGCCCTCATGACTCATTATAAGGGTCCTGACATGAAGTGTTGCAAGTTGTGAACTATCTGCACATGATTAAAATACGTAGAATAGAATTCTGAATAGAATAGTATAGAATAGAATAGGGCAGAATAGGGTAGGGTAGGATATGGAACAGAACAGAATAGAATAGAATACAGTAGAGTATAATAGAATAGAACAGAATAGAATAGAATACAGAGTAGAGCAGAGTAGAATAGAATAGAATAGGTTAGAATAGGGTAGGGAAGGATATGGAACAGAAAAAACAGAACAGAACACAATAGAATAGAATAGAATGGAATGGAATACAGAGTAGAGTAGGGTAGTGTAGAATAGAATAGAATAGGGTAGAATAGAGTAGGGAAGGATATGGAACAGAACAAAACAGAACAGAATAGAATACAGTAGAATAGAATAGAAGAGAACAGAATAGAATAGAATAGAATACAGTAGAGTAGAATAGAATAGAACAGAATAGAATAGAATACAGAGTAGAGCAGAGTATAATAGAATAGAATAGAATAGAATAGGTTAGAATAGGGTAGGGAAGGATATGGAACAGAAAAAACAGAACAGAACAGAACACAATAGAATAGAATAGAATGGAATACAGAGTAGAGTAGGGTAGTGTAGAATAGAATAGAATAGGGTAGAATAGAGTAGGGAAGGATATGGAACAGAACAAAACAGAACAGAATAGAATACAGTAGAATAGAATAGAAGAGAAGAGAACAGAATAGAATAGAATAGAATACAGTAGAGTAGAATAGAATAGAACAGAATAGAATAGAATACAGAGTAGAGCAGAGTAGAATAGAACAGAACAGAACAGAACAGAACAGAATAGAGTAGGGTAGAATAGGGTAGGGAAGGATATGGAACAGAAAAAACAGAACAGAACAGAACAGAACACAATAGAATAGAATAGAATAGAATGGAATACAGAGTAGAGTAGGGTAGTGTAGAATAGAATAGAATAGGGTAAAATAGAGTAGGGAAGGATATGGAACAGAACAAAACAGAACAGAATAGAATACAGTAGAATAGAATAGAATAGAAGAGAACAGAATAGAATAGAATACAGTAGAGTAGAATAGAATAGAACAGAATAGAATAGAATACAGTAGAGTAGAATAGAATAGAACAGAACAGAATAGAGTAGGGTAGAATAGGTTAGGGAAGGATATGGAACAGAACAGAACAGAACAGAATAGAATAGAATAGAATAGAATAGAATAGAATAGAATACAGAGTAGAGTAGAATAGAATAGGGTAGAATAGGGTAGGGAAGGATAGGATAAAAGGAACAGAACAGAACAGAACTGAACAGAACAGAACAGAATAGAGGTGGAAGGGACCTTGGAGGTCTTCTAGTCCAGCCCCCTTCTCAACCAGGAGACTTGGCCTGTACCATATCAAAGAAATGGCTATCCAACATCTTCTTAAAGACTTCCAGTGTTGGGGCATTTACAACTTCTGGAGGCAGGTTGTTCCACCGATGAATTGTTCTCACTGTCAGGAAGTTTCTCCTCAGTTCTAAGTTGCTTCTCTCCTTGATTAGTTTCCACCCATTGCTTCTTGTTCTACCCTCAGGTGCCTTGGAGAATAGTTTGACTCCCTCTTCTTTGTGGCAACCTCTGAGATATTGGAAGACTGCTATCATGTCTCCCCTAGTCCTTCTTTCTATTAAACTTAGACCGGCCCAGTTCCTGCAACCGTTCATCATATGTTTTAGTCTCCAGTCCCCTAATCCTCTTTGTTGCTCTTCTCTGCACTCTTTCCAGAGTCTCCACATCTTTTCTACATTGTGGCGACCAAAACTGGATGCAGGATTCCAAGTGTGGCCTTACTAAGATAGTACAAGTTAAACAGATGTTGCCCAGAAACTGAGCAACGTTACTTGTATTCTGTTGTGCTTCCATGAGGTCCCCACCCCAGGTGTGCACGGATAAGGTTGCAAAAGACAGGTGTCTGCATATCACCACAATCGCAAAGGGCAGAAGCCATCAGATATCCCCCCAAAATTTTCAGTGTTATCTCTGGCCCTGAAGCATCCATGCGCCATCTACTCAATGTTGTAAGTCGAGGACCATTCACTGAATTGAGTGACAATGTGTTATTTCATGAAGGGAGTCCTCAAACTTACAATGTTCAGTCAGCAACCATTCTAAGTTACAACAGCATTGGGGAAAAAAAGTGTCAGGATTGTTTTTCACACTTACGACCGTCGCACCCTCTCTATAGTCACAGGATCAAAATTCAGTTGTGCTTGGCAACTGACTCATGTTTATGACGGTTGCAACATCCTCTTTTTGTGACCTCTTAACAAGCGAAGTCTATGGGGAAACCTGATTCACTTAACATCTGTGTTCCTAACGACTCAGCGATTCGCTTCACAACGGTGGCAAGAGAGGTTGCAAAATGGGGCAAAACTCCCTGAGCAACTTAACACTCAACAACCAAAATTTGGGGCATCAATTGCGGTCGTAAGTCGAGGTCTAACCATATGTGTATTTGACACCCCCCCCCCCCCCCAACGGTCCCTTTTAATTAAACCCCACTGGCATGTTTTTCACCTCCACAAATCTTTTCCGGAAGCGCAGATGGAGGATCCCTCTCGATTGCGTCTCCAAGAAATACCAGGTTTAATATTGAATTAATTGGTTTGGGATTAAAGGGAGGGATTTTGATCTCCGGCTGGGCTTAGCATCTAAGGCTGGGCTCAGGCTGGGAAGCTGCTGGGAATGTCAAATTTGGAGGTGGCAAAAGCCTCTCGGACAGTCAGGCAGCATTCGGGCCCCTCCTGGCAGCTGCCCATGAATCTCCTTTTTTTAGACCTGGGGAGGAGGCTGAAGGTTGGATCACCCAGAAATAATTCAGCTTTGATTGTCTCCTGGATCAGCAGCCCTCCTACCTTCCTTCCTTCCTTCCTTCCTTCCTTCCTTCCTCCCTCCCTCCCTCCCTCCCTCCCTCCCTTCTTCTCGTCTTCCTGTCTCTTTCCTCCCTCCCCCTTCCTTCTTCTTACCTTGTCTCTTTCCTTCCTTCCTTCCTTCCTTCCTTCCTTCCTTCCTTCCTTCCTTCCTTCCTTCCTCCCTCCCTCCCTTCTTCTCGTCTTCCTGTCTCTTTCCTCCCTCCCTCCCTTCTTTCCACATTCCATCTCCTTCCTTCCTCCCTCTCTCCCTCCCTTTTTCTCACCTTCCTGTCTCTTTCCTTTCTTCCTTCCTCCCTCCCCCTCCCTTCTTTCCATCTTCCATCTCCTCCCTCCCTCCCCTCCTTCTCACCTTCCTCTCCTCTCTTCTCCTCCTCCTTCCTCCCTCCCCCTTCCTTCTTCTCACCTTGTCTCTTTCCTTCCTTCCTTCCTTCCTTCCTTCCTTCCTTCCTTCCTTCCTTCCTTCCTTCCTTCCTTCCTTCCTTCCTTCCTTCCTTCCTCCCCCTCTCTTCTTTCCCACTTCCGTCCTCCTCCCTCCCTCCCCTCCCTTCTTCTGACCTTCCTGGCTCCTTCCTTCCTTCCTTCCTTCCTTCCTTCCTTCCTTCCTCCCTCCCTCCCTCCCTCCCTCCCTCCCTCCCTCCCTTCCTTCCTTCCTTCCTTCCTTCCTTCCTTCCTTCCTTATTTCCCAACCCTCACCACTTAGACAAGGTCATTTATCAGCGATAACTCACTGCACCCCATTTAGGTATCTTTCTTTTCCTTTCTCTTTCCTTGCCTCTCCTTTTTCCTGTTCTTCTTTCATCCCACTCTCTCTTTTCGACATTTCTCTTTATGTTTCTGCAGTTTTTTTTTAAAAAAAACCCTTATCTTCTCCCAAAAATTATAGATGCCCAAAATAAATGGCCCAACACCGCCAGGAATGGCTCGGCCATGGAAGAGGCAAAAAAGCAGACAGACGCACAGGCTTTCTCTGCTCCTCAACCCAGAGGATTATTTTTCCTTACAAAATAAATAGCATTATTTCATATGTGTGGGCCACGCCTGGCCATGTTCCCAGAAGCAGAGAGAGAGATGCATCCATAAACAGGCTCATTGTTAAGGAGCAGAGCTCATATTTCAGCTTCTTTTCTGAGGAGGCACCTGCACCAGTCCTGCTTCTTCCTTACGCTCCGTCTTCTCTCTTCTCTCTTTTCTTTCCCTCCCTCTCATTCTTTCTCACATTCTCTCTTTCCCTCTTTCATTATCTCTCTCTTCTCTCTTTCTCCCCTCCCTCCCTCCATCTGTCCCTCTCCTCTCTCTTTCCCCCTCCCTCCCTCATCTCTCTTTCTCTCTCCCTCTTTCTCTCTCCTCTCTCCTCTCTCCCTCCCCCCTCTCTTTCTCCCCTCCCCCTCTCTCCCTCCCCTCTCCCCCCTCCGTTTCTGTCTCTCTCTTTCCTCTCTCTCTTTTCTCTCTCCCTCCGTCTTTCTTTCTCTCTCTCTCTTCCTCCCTCCGTACTCTCTACCTCCCTCTCTCCGTCTCTGTCTCTGTGTCTCCTCTCTCTCTCTTCTCTCCCTCCCTCTTTCTTTCTTTCTTTCTTTCTTTCTTTCTTTCTTTCTTTCTTTCTTTCTTTCTTTCTTTCTTTCTTTCTTTCTTTCTTTCTTTCTCTCCCTCTCTTCCTCCCTCCCCCTCTCTCCTTCTCTCTCTCACACACACACATCGGGAAACGGACACAATGTGGGTCTTCCTGGCTTGGTTCTCCAGGAGACCAAGTGGATGGCCAATTGCATTTTGTGTGTTTGTTGATTGTGAAGGATTCCTCTTTTCTTCCAGGACGGTTTTGAGATCTTTCTCATCAGAATCTTTTTGGGACATTATGAGCATCCAAATTCCCTTCTATCACTGATGGTGTTACCTTGTTGGGTCATGAAACGTCTGCAAGAAAACCACCAAGCTCAGAGAGCATCAGGGACCTCACAGTCTCCTCCTCCTCCTCCTCCTCCTCCTCCTCCATAAATTAATTGAACTGATATGCCTCCCCCTCCCACATTATCCACGTGAGTCTAATCATTGCCTTGAAAGCCATAGGGGAAAACACGCATAAAAAGCTCTTTAAAAATAAGGCACGACATTAAAATTGGCAGGCGTGGGCATGGGGTGGGGTGGGTGGGTTTCAAAGAAAGATGCTTCCTTGATGGAATTAGGCAATATATCTGCATTTTGTTTGCCCTCCCCCCCCATTGTAACCCCTCCCCCCCTGGGCCATTCTTTAGAGAGGAGTGGCCCATCTGCAAAGGGGACTTTTATCAGAAAAATACAATGTCTGCTGCAAAGATGATAAGCTTTTCTCTTTCTTATAAAGATTGTTTATTTCCCGTTTTCCCTCCCTGCTGTCTAGAAAAGATTCGGGCAGACGGTTAACCGCAGAGAATTTTAACTCCACCCTAGGAGGAGCTCTCGCAAAGCAAGATTTAAAATAAAAAAAACTTTGCAAAAAGTTAGCCAAACCCTTAAAAAAAAAGTTTTCTTAACAAGGTTCACACCAACTGTGGTGCCTGCAAAAGGAAAGCAAAAAATGTAATAAAGTCTGGATGAATAGATTTGTTTAAAATAATACAGAAAAGAATACAGAAATATTCTGTATGTTGTTAAACTCGAGAGTCAATTATTGTTTATGGGACTTTTAATGTAGAGTAAGAGTTCATCTGGTTATATTCAGGTAGTCCTTGATTAACGAGTTGCGCCCATAATTTCAGTTGCTAAGTGAGACATTTGCTAAGTGTGATTGCCCCATTTTATGACTTTTCTTGCCACAGTCATTAAATGAATCACTGCAGTTGTTAAGTTCGTCACACGGTCGTTAAGTGAATCTTTCTTCCCCCCCATTGATTTTGTTCGTCAGAAGGTGGCAAAAGGGGATCACATGACCCCGGGACACTGCGACCGTCATAAATACGAGTCAGTTGCCAAATGTCTGAATTTTGATCACATGGACATAGGGAGGCTGCAACGGTCGTAAGTATGAAAAATGGTCATAAGTCACTTCTTGCAGCGCCGTTGTAACTTCGCTCACTAAATGAATTGTTGTAAGTCGAGGACCGCCTGTCGAGAAAAAGAGTTTAATTCAAAAAGAGTATGTCCACTGTTTTAATGACGTCTGCTAAAATAATATAAATAATAAAATCTAAAATAATAAGTCCTTAACTTATGAACGTTAAATTGGGCCCAACACAGTTATTACGTGAGTTGCAATAGATTTTGTGGTCTTTTTTAGCCATGGTTGTTAAGTGAATCACAAGGTCATTAAGTGAATCTGGCTTCCACGGTTGACTTTTGCTTGTCAAAAGCTGGCGGCGATTATGTGACGCCAGCTGGCTGAAAATTCTGACCATCTGATCGCTCAGAAAGCTCATATTATACAATTAACTTTACATATAGAGAAAACCGCGCGGCCGGCTAGCAACGCCTCTGAAACCTGACAGTTGTTTCCAAAACGGGACAAATCCGCCCCCCCCCCCGCGCGATCTCGCTTCAACGGTCTCCCCAAACCGACAGTGCTGAAAATAGACAGGCTGCGCAAAACCAAAATTGCCCATTTGCTCTTCTCTTAACTCAAACAATATTTCGCCCCGAGGCTATGACGATTCTTGGAGAGTCACAGAGAAAGGGGAGGGGCTAAAATGGCAGCGCCTCAAAGGATTGGGATGAAAAAAAAATGGGGCAAAAACTCAGTAATAATAACAATAATAATATTCATCATCATCATCATCATCAGATTAGAGCTGGAAGGGACCTTGGAGGTCTTCTAGTCTAACCCCCTGCCTAGGTGTAAAACATTGCTTTTTTCCACATTAAATTTCATTTTGTTGGGTAGAGCCCATTGTTCAAGTTTGTCTAAAATCTTTTTGGATCCTCAGCTTGTATTTTTGGGGTGTTGGCTATTCCTGCCAGCTTGGTCTCATCTGTAAATTTGCAGATTTGATGAGTTCCCCTTCTATTCCCCCAGCCAAGTCATTTATGAAAATATTCAAGAGTATTGAATCCAAGATATTCAAGATATCTTAACTTAAGAACGGTTAAAGCTCGCTTATCATCTCTGGGTGTGATGTGATCATCATTTGTGATCTTCCCAGCCAGCTCCCTGGGGAAGCAAAGTCCCTGGGGAAAGCCAGATTTGCTTAACAACTGTAGACTTTTGCTGAAAAACCATGGGAGAAAAAGGCCATAAAATGGGGCAAAAGTGAGCTTTGGGCTTCTATTGTGGTTGATAGTCAAGGACCATCTGTAGGTTTTGGGTGGGGTTGATAAGCAATCAGTAGTAAGTCCAGGACCACTTTGTAATATCCTACCAGGTGCAGCAATACCCCATTCATTTGTCACCTTGGAAGCGGTGTGTGATGCTTCAAAGATATCGCTTAGATTTTCACCTGGGGGATCCACTGGATTTCCTCCAGGGATCCTTCACCGCCTGATTAAAGGGACCCCCTTCCTCCGACATTTCCGCCTCTCCCTACCCATTCCCCCCCCCATCCTTCTTCCTTCCTTTTCTCCACCTATGAAACGATAGCATTTTTCATGAGAATGTTTACAAAAGCGAATACCACGCGGGCTGATGTCTCCATCCAGATGTTTTTCATTTAGCTACATTGCACGCCCATCACACACACACACACACACACACACGAGAGAGAGAGAGAGAGAGAGAGAGAGAGAGAGAGAGAGAGAGAGAGAGAGAGAGAGAGAGAGAGAGAGAGAGAGAGAGACTCGCGGCCTTTGCAAATCAAAAGCACCTGGTTTGCAAAAGCCGCGCCCTAAGGGGGAAAAGGAAAGGGAGAAATGGTCGAATTAAGAAAAGTCCCCCCAAAAAAGCAGATTTAAAACATTTTTGGCGTGCCGATGGGTTTCCCAGCTGGAAGACGTTAGCAGCACACTAGAAAAGATTTTGTTTTTCCTGCAGAGGGCTTGTACCTGAAGCCGGCGGGTCAAAGGAAAAACAGAAGCCAAGATGATAGTCAAAACCTTGGCAATTTTAAGACTAGTGGACTTCAATTCCCAGAATTCCCCAGCCAGCTGTGCTGTATGTATAATTAGCTGATAACCCGTCGCTGCCCGGGTGTTTATTTATTTATCCCAACCCTCCTTCCGTGAAACATCGCCACAATTTCTAATGTTGGATTTTCCTTCCTTACCAGAGGGAGCCTCCTTGTGGAGTACTGTGAAGCCGTTACCATGGCAACTCCACAGCGCTGCACAGTAGAAGCCATTTTAAGAGAGTACAGTAGAAGCCATTTTAAGGCACAACAGGCTGTATCTTAACAGAACACACACCCTGAGAGGTGTTATCCCCATAATATTTTTTTTTTAACAGAGTAAGTAATCGATGTTCCAAGTTTGGTTGAAATTGCTCGAAGCGTTCCAGAGTTATGTTGGAACAGACACATACACACACACATTTATATATGCATGTTTGTGTATATATATATATAAAATGATAATGCAAATCCATATTTATTTTGTTTTTTATTTGTAAGCCGCCTTTATGACTCTGATAAATAACTCAAGGCCGCGAACCTACATTATAGTGAACTTTTGGGTCCTCCTATTTTCTTCACAACAGCAACCCTGTGAGGTAGGTTGGATTGAGAGAATTGGATTGAGGATTGGCCCCAAATCACCCAGCTGGCTTTCATCTCTAAGGCGGAACTAGAACTCCCTGTTTCCTGGTGATTGTTGATCCTTTTTTACGACCTTCTCACAAGCAGAGCCAATGGGGAAGCCAGATTCACTTAACAACTGTGTGACTGACTTAACAACTGCAGTGGTTCAATTTAACCATTGTGGCAAGGAAGGTCCTAAAGTGAGGCAAAGCTCGCTTAACAAAGGTCTCGCTTAACAACAGAAATTTTGGGCTCAGTTGTGGTCGTACGTCAAGGACTACCTTTATCTGCAGACAGCAGAAGAGAAGAGAAAGAACTGGATAAAGTCACAAAATGGATTGCAAACAGAAGTCGAACAAATTTGACAAAAGGAAGCGAAGGTGGGACCAATTGTGATAGCGCCTTGGGTGCCTTCCCAAAACATCTGGAGGATCCCTTGAACACTATCCGCATTGACAAACTCCTCGAAAGGCCAAATCCATCTAGCTGGCTGTGCAACCAGCCCTAATAATAACATCTGGATGGATGGAGCTCCGTTGGCATTGACAACATCTCCATCAGTCAATTGCGAAAGGCAGCTTCACTCGGAAGAGCTTAAATCCTGTGGTGAGATTTTTAACCCCATCAAACAACCACACCTGGCTCTCCGAGTTCCATGGGAAGGGCTCCAGAGGTGGACTTAAAGGCCCAATCCAGTCTCAACATCTGGCTGGCTGGGCAATGAACCATAACAGACATCTTTGCAAATTTGCTGCTGTTTAGTTTGGGGAGAGTTTTCCTGCTGTTGCTCTGACCCCACCCAGTCTCGCCTTAATGGGTTTCCAATTTTCTAATGTGTTGGAAAAGGGGGGGGAAAAAGTTTTACGAAGTTTTGGTTGGACCTTTGAGTCCAGACAAAACCCAGTCTTGCATAATAAAATCTGACACACACAACGCAGAAACTCCACAAAAGTTTGAAAAGAAGTTTCTTGAGGATGGGCAGCCAAAGTTAGGAAAGTCAAAAGGAAGACCGCAGTGTCTGCAGCTGAAATTTAAGACATGTGGACTTCGACTCTCATAATTTCCTAGACTTATCCTCTGGCAGAAGAATTCTGGGAGTTGAAGATCACCCATCAACAAATTGCTAAATTTGGGGAATCCTGTATACAGGTAGTCCATAACCACAACTGAGCCCAATATTCCTGTTTAACAGATTAACAGAGTTGGAAGGGACCTTATAGGTCATCTAGTCCAACCCCCCCAGCTCAAGGAGTAGAAGTGTTGCTAAGTGAGACATTTGTTAAGTGAGTTTTGCTCCATTTTACGATCTTTCCTGCCACAGCCATTAAGTGAATCACTGCAGTTGTAAATTAGTCACAAGGTCGTTAAGTGAATCTGATTTCCTCATTGACTTTCCTTGTCAGAAGGCAGCCAAAGGGGATAAATTGAAACCGGGACACTGCAACCGTCATAAATATGAGTCAATGTCTGAATTTTGATGATGTAACCATGGGGAAGCTTCGACGGTCATAAGCATGAAAAATGGTCATGTCATTTTTTCCAGTGCTGTTGTAACTTTGAACGGTCATTAAATGAACCATTGTAAATTGAAGACTACCTAATATTGAAATGCCACAATGTCACTCAATTTTAGCAATGTTAAGATGGGTGGACTTCAACTCCCAGAATTCCCTAGGTTGTCCACCTGGCATCTTTAAGAAGAATTTTGGGAGTTGAAGTCCACATCTTATACAGTTGACAAGGTTGACCAATTTTGTTTGACAGCTGTGTTCCTCCACCTTTCCAACTTTAGGAGGGGTGGACTTCAACTCCCAGAATTCAATTCAACTCAAGCTCAACTCAACTCAACAGACTCAAGTCAAACGCAACTCAATTCAACTCAAGCTCAACTCAAGCTCAATTCTTCTCAACTCAAGCTCAACCCAGGTCAAGCTCAATTAATCAACTCAACTCAAGCTCAATTCTTCTTAACCCAAACTCAATTCAGCTTACGTCAAGCTTAACTGACTTAAATGTTTTGCCCTATCTTGCCACAGTTGTTAAGTGAATCTTTGCAGTTGTTAAATTAGACATTAAAGGAACCTGGCTTCCCCATTGACTTTCTCGTGGGAAGGTTGCAAAAGGGGATCATGTGATCCCAGGGTACTACAAGTGCCATAAGTATGAGTCAGTTGCCAAGCGTCTGAATTTTGATCATGTGACCACAGAAATGCTGCAATGGTCATGTGAAAAACAGCCATAAGTCCCCTTTTTCAGTACTGTTGTAACGTCAAACGGTCGCTATATGAACTGTTGCAAGCTGAGGACTATCTATAACCAGCTTGCATTTAACTGGCAATCTAATACGATGAAGAAACTGCTTTCTTTTGAAGCTGACTTGGTTATCTGCTACTCCAGCCTTTTTTTCATCTGAATATTCTCAGGAGCCTCACATTCAAACATTTATTGCTCTTCCAACTGTTTAAATTCTTCCACACCATTCAGCTTTTAAAACACCGTCAACTGTTGGCCTCCAATCTAAATCACTGAACTGTCAGCTTCAAACACTGAAGCTCTCTTGTCTCACCCATCTCCTGATGGGACAAGCCATGCCATTTTCCATGGTGGGTAACGTGCAGAGTTCTCCCTTCAAGGGTTTGGATTTCATGAGGTGGGACTTCTTCTTTGCTGTGTTCATGGAAAGGGGATGCTTCAAATCCCAGAAACAGGAGAGGAAGCTGGTGTCCACCATTTTGCCTACGAGAATTGATGGTCTCTAGAGCATTTTCTGTTTGGGCGACTGACATCCATTCCTTTCATAAGTGGAGGTTTGCTTCGGGAAAAGTGATGGAACCCAGGTTTTGCTTGTCTCTTAGGCTAAAGAGGTGGTGAACGGTCTTCTCCAGAGATATGAGGATGGAGAACTCAGAAACTCCTGGCGATTGGCCCAAAGTCACCCAATACGCTTTCATGCCTAAGGCGGGACTAGAACTCACTGTCTCCTGGTGATTGGCCCAAAGTCACCCAATATGCTTTCATGCCTAAGGCGGGACTAGAACTCACCGTCTCCTGGTGATTGGCCCAAGGTCACCCAATATGCTTTCATGCCTAAGGTGGGACTAGAACTCACTGTCTCCTGGTGATTGGCCCAAAGTCACCCAATATGATTTCATGCCTAAGGTGGGACTAGAACTCACCGTCTCCTGGTGATTGGCCCAAAGTCACCCAATATGCTTTCATGCCTAAGGCGGGACTAGAACTCACCGTCTCCTGGTGATTGGCCCAAAGTCACCCAATATGCTTTCATGCCTAAGGCGGGACTAGAACTCACCGTCTCCTGGTGATTGGCCCAAAGTCACCCAATATGCTTTCATGCCTAAGGCGGGACTAGAACTCACCGTCTCCTGGTGATTGGCCCAAGGTCACCCAATATGCTTTCATGCCTAAGGTGGGACTAGAACTCACCGTCTCCTGGTGATTGGCCCAAAGTCACCCAATATGCTTTCATGCCTAAGGTGGGACTAGAACTCACCGTCTCCTGGTGATTGGACCAAAGTCACCCAATATGCTTTCATGCCTAAGGCGGGACTAGAACTCACTGTCTCCTGGTAATTGGCCCAAAGTCACCCAGCTGGCTTTCATGCCTAAGGTGGGACTAGAACTCACCGTCTCCTGGTGATTGGCCCAAGGTCACCCAATATGCTTTCATGCCTAAGGTGGGACTAGAACTCACCGTCTCCTGGTGATCGGCCCAAAGTCACCCAATATGCTTTCATGCCTAAGGTGGGACTAGAACTCACCGTCTCCTGGTGATTGGCCCAAAGTCACCCAATATGCTTTCATGCCTAAGGCGGGACTAGAACTCACCGTCTCCTGGTGATTGGCCCAAAGTCAACCAGCTGGCTTTCATGCCTAAGGTGGGACTAGAACTCACTGTCTCCTGGTGATTGGCCCAAGGTCACCCAATATGCTTTCATGCCTAAGGTGGGACTAGAACTCACCGTCTCCTGGTGATCGGCCCAAAGTCACCCAATATGCTTTCATGCCTAAGGTGGGACTAGAACTCACCGTCTCCTGGTGATTGGCCCAAAGTCACCCAATATGCTTTCATGCCTAAGGCGGGACTAGAACTCACTGTCTCCTGGGGATTGGCCCAAAGTCACCCAGCTGGCTTTCATGCCTAAGGTGGGACTAGAACTCACCGTCTCCTGGTGATTGGCCCAAAGTCACCCAATGTGCTTTCATGCCTAAGGTGGGACTAGAACTCACTGTCTCCTGGTAATTGGCCCAAACTCACCCAATATGTTTTCATGCCTAAGGCGGGACTAGAACTCACCGTCTCCTGGTGATTGGCCCAAAGTCACCCAATATGCTTTCATGCCTAAGGCGGGACTAGAACTCACCGTCTCCTGGTGATTGGCCCAAAGTCACCCAATATGCTTTCATGCCTAAGGCGGGACTAGAACTCACCGTCTCCTGGTGATTGGCCCAAAGTCACCCAATATGCTTTCATGCCTAAGGCGGGACTAGAACTCACCGTCTCCTGGTGATTGGCCCAAAGTCACCCAATATGCTTTCATGCCTAAGGCGGGACTAGAACTCACCGTCTCCTGGTGATTGGCCCAAAGTCACACAATATGCTTTCATGCCTAAGGCGGGACTAGAACTCACCGTCTCCTGGTGATTGGCCCAAAGTCACCCAATATGCTTTCATGCCTAAGGCGGGACTAGAACTCACCGTCTCCTGGTGATTGGCCCAAAGTCACCCAATATGCTTTCATGCCTAAGGCGGGACTAGAACTCACCGTCTCCTGGTGATTGGCCCAAAGTCACCCAATATGCTTTCATGCCTAAGGCGGGACTAGAACTCACCGTCTCCTGGTGATTGGCCCAAAGTCACCCAATATGCTTTCATGCCTAAGGCGGGACTAGAACTCACCGTCTCCTGGTGATTGGCCCAAAGTCACCCAATATGCTTTCATGCCTAAGGCGGGACTAGAACTCACCGTCTCCTGGTGATTGGCCCAAAGTCACCCAATATGCTTTCATGCCTAAGGCGGGACTAGAACTCACCGTCCCCTGGTGATTGGCCCAAAGTCACCCAATATGCTTTCATGCCTAAGGCGGACTAGAACTCACCGTCTCCTGGTGATTGGCCCAAAGTCACCCAATATGCTTTCATGCCTAAGGCGGGACTAGAACTCACCGTCTCCTGGTGATTGGCCCAAAGTCACCCAATATGCTTTCATGCCTAAGGCGGGACTAGAACTCACCGTCTCCTGGTGATTGGCCCAAGGTTACCCAATATGCTTTCATGCATAAGGCGGGACTAGAACTCACCGTCTCCTGGTGATTGGCCCAAGGTCACCCAATATGCTTTCATGCCTAAGGCGGGACTAGAACTCACCGTCTCCTGGTGATTGGCCCAAAGTCACCCAATATGCTTTCATGCGTAAGGCGGGACTAGAACTCACCGTCTCCTGGTGATTGGCCCAAAGTCACCCAATATGCTTTCATGCCTAAGGCGGGACTAGAACTCACCGTCTCCTGGTGATTGGCCCAAAGTCACCCAATATGCTTTCATGCCTAAGGCGGGACTAGAACTCACCGTCTCCTGGTGATTGGCCCAAAGTCACCCAATATGCTTTCATGCCTAAGGCGGGACTAGAACTCACTGTCTCCTGGTGATTGGCCCAAAGTCACGCAATATGCTTTCATGCCTAAGGCGGGACTAGAACTCACCGTCTCCTGGTGATTGGCCCAAAGTCACCCAGCTGGCTTTCATGCCTAAGGTGGGACTAGAACTCACTGTCTCCTGGTGATTGGCCCAAGGTCACCCAATATGCTTTCATGCCTAAGGTGGGACTAGAACTCACCGTCTCCTGGTGATCGGCCCAAAGTCACCCAATATGCTTTCATGCCTAAGGCGGGACTAGAACTCACCGTCTCCTGGTGATTGGCCCAAGGTCACCCAATATGCTTTCATGCCTAAGGCGGGACTAGAACTCACCGTCTCCTGGTGATTGGCCCAAGGTCACCCAATATGCTTTCATGCCTAAGGTGGGACTAGAACTCACCGTCTCCTGGTAATTGGCCCAAACTCACCCAATATGTTTTCATGCCTAAGGCGGGACTAGAACTCACTGTCTCCTGGTAATTGGCCCAAAGTCACCCAGCTGGCTTTCATGCCTAAGGTGGGACTAGAACTCACCGTCTCCTGGTGATTGGCCCAAAGTCACCCAATATGCTTTCATGCCTAAGGCGGGACTAGAACTCACTGTCTCCTGGTGATTGGCCCAAAGTCACCCAGCTGGCTTTCATGCCTAAGGTGGGACTAGAACTCACCGTCTCCTGGTGATTGGCCCAAGGTCACCCAATATGCTTTCATGCCTAAGGTGGGACTAGAACTCACCGTCTCCTGGTGATCGGCCCAAAGTCACCCAATATGCTTTCATGCCTAAGGTGGGACTAGAACTCATCGTCTCCTGGTGATTGGCCCAAAGTCACCCAATATGCTTTCATGCCTAAGGCGGGACTAGAACTCACCGTCTCCTGGTGATTGGCCCAAAGTCACCCAGCTGGCTTTCATGCCTAAGGTGGGACTAGAACTCACTGTCTCCTGGTGATTGGCCCAAGGTCACCCAATATGCTTTCATGCCTAAGGTGGGACTAGAACTCACCGTCTCCTGGTGATCGGCCCAAAGTCACCCAATATGCTTTCATGCCTAAGGTGGGACTAGAACTCACCGTCTCCTGGTGATTGGCCCAAAGTCACCCAATATGCTTTCATGCCTAAGGCGGGACTAGAACTCACTGTCTCCTGGGGATTGGCCGAAAGTCACCCAGCTGGCTTTCATGCCTAAGGTGGGACTAGAACTCACCGTCTCCTGGTGATTGGCCCAAAGTCCACCCAATGTGCTTTCATGCCTAAGGTGGGACTAGAACTCACTGTCTCCTGGTAATTGGCCCAAACTCACCCAATATGTTTTCATGCCTAAGGCGGGACTAGAACTCACCGTCTCCTGGTGATTGGCCCAAAGTCACCCAATATGCTTTCATGCCTAAGGCGGGACTAGAACTCACCGTCTCCTGGTGATTGGCCCAAAGTCACCCAATATGCTTTCATGCGTAAGGCGGGACTAGAACTCACCGTCTCCCTGGTGATTGGCCCAAAGTCACCCAATATGCTTTCATGCCTAAGGCGGGACTAGAACTCACACCGTCTCCTGGTGATTGGCCCAAAGTCACCCAATATGCTTTCATGCCTAAGGCGGGACTAGAACTCACGGTCTCCTGGTGATTGGCCCAAAGTCACCCAATATGCTTTCATGCCTAAGGCGGGACTAGAACTCACCGTCTCCTGGTGATTGGCCCAAAGTCACCCAATATGCTTTCATGCCTAAGGCGGGACTAGAACTCACCGTCCTCCTGGTGATTTGCCCCAAAGTCACCCAATATGCTTTCATGCATAAGGCGGGACTAGAACTCACCGTCTCCTGGTGATTGGCCCAAAGTCACCCAATATGCTTTCATGCCTAAGGCGGGACTAGAACTCACCGTCTCCTGGTGATTGGCCCAAAGTCACCCAATATGCTTTCATGCCTAAGGCGGGACTAGAACTCACCGTCCCCTGGTGATTGGCCCAAAGTCACCCAATATGCTTTCATGCCTAAGGCGGACTAGAACTCACCGTCTCCTGGTGATTGGCCCAAAGTCACCCAATATGCTTTCATGCCTAAGGCGGGACTAGAACTCACCGTCTCCTGGTGATTGGCCCAAAGTCACCCAATATGCTTTCATGCCTAAGGGCGGACTAGAACTCACCGTCTCCTGGTGATTGGCCCAAGGTCACCCAATATGCTTTCATGCCTAAGGTGGGACTAGAACTCACCGTCTCCTGGTAATTGGCCCAAACTCACCCAATATGTTTTCATGCCTAAGGCGGGACTAGAACTCACTGTCTCCTGGTAATTGGCCCAAAGTCACCCAGCTGGCTTTCATGCCTAAGGTGGGACTAGAACTCACCGTCTCCTGGTGATTGGCCCAAAGTCACCCAATATGCTTTCATGCCTAAGGCGGGACTTGAACTCACTGTCTCCTGGTGATTGGCCCAAAGTCACCCAGCTAGGCTTTCATGCCTAAGGTGGGACTAGAACTCACCGTCTCCTGGTGATCGCCCAAAGTCACCCAATATGCTTTCATGCCTAAGGTGGGACTAGAACTCACCGTCTCCTGGTGATTGGCCCAAAGTCACCCAATATGCTTTCATGCCTAAGGCGGGACTAGAACTCACCGTCCTCCTGGTGATTGGCCCAAAGTCACCCAGCTGGCTTTCATGCCTAAGGTGGGACTAGAACTCACTGTCTCCTGGTGATTGGCCCAAGGTCACCCAATATGCTTTCATGCCTAAGGTGGGGACTAGAACTCACCGTCTCCTGGTGATCGGCCCAAAGTCACCCAATATGCTTTCATGCCTAAGGTGGACTAGAACTCACCGTCTCCTGGTGATTGGCCCAAAGTCACCCAATATGCTTTCATGCCTAAGGCGGGACTAGAACTCACTGTCTCCTGGGATTGGCCGAAAGTCACCCAGCTGGCTTTCATGCCTAAGGTGGGACTAGAACTCACCGTCTCCTGGTGATTGGCCCAAAGTCACCCAATGTGCTTTCATGCCTAAGGTGGGACTAGAACTCACTGTCTCCTGGTAATTGGCCCAAACTCACCCAATATGTTTTCATGCCTAAGGCGGGACTAGAACTCACCGTCTCCTGGTGATTGGCCCCAAAGTCACCCAATATGCTTTCATGCCTAAGGCGGGACTAGAACTCACCGTCTCCTGGTGATTGGCCCAAAGTCACCCAATATGCTTTCATGCCTAAGGCGGGACTAGAACTCACCGTCTCCTGGTGATTGGCCCAAAGTCACCCAATATGCTTTCATGCCTAAGGCGGGACTAGAACTCACCGTCTCCTGGTGATTGGCCCAAAGTCACCCAGCTGGCTTTCATGCCTAAGGTGGGACTAGAACTCACTGTCTCCTGGTGATTGGCCCAAGGTCACCCAATATGCTTTCATGCCTAAGGTGGGACTAGAACTCACCCGTCTCCTGGTGATCGGCCCAAAGTCACCCAATATGCTTTCATGCCTAAGGAGGGACTAGAACTCACCGTCTCCTGGTGATTGGCCCAAGGTCACCCAATATGCTTTCATGCCTAAGGCGGGACTAGAACTCACCGTCTCCTGGTGATTGGCCCAAGGTCACCCAATATGCTTTCATGCCTAAGGTGGGACTAGAACTCACCGTCTCCTGGTGATTGGCCCAAACTCACCCAATATGTTTCATGCCTAAGGCGGGACTAGAACTCACTGTCTCCTGGTAATTGGCCCAAAGTCACCCAGCTGGCTTTCATGCCTAAGGTGGGACTAGAACTCACCGTCTCCTGGTGATTGGCCCAAAGTCACCCAATATGCTTTCATGCCTAAGGCGGGACTAGAACTCACTGTCTCCTGGTGATTGGCCCAAAGTCACCCAATATGCTTTCATGCCTAAGGCGGGACTAGAACTCACCGTCTCCTGGTGATTGGCCCAAAGTCACCCAATATGCTTTCATGCCTAAGGCGGGACTAGAACTCACCGTCTCCTGGTGATTGGCCCAAAGTCACCCAATATGCTTTCATGCCTAAGGCGGGACTAGAACTCACTGTCTACTGGTGATTGGCCCAAGGTCACCCAATATGCTTTCATGCCTAAGGCGGGACTAGAACTCACCGTCTCCTGGTGATTGGCCCAAAGTCACCCAATATGCTTTCATGCCTAAGGCGGGACTAGAACTCACCGTCTCCTGGTGATTGGCCCAAAGTCACCCAATATGCTTTCATGCCTAAGGCGGGACTAGAACTCACCGTCTCCTGGTGATTGGCCCAAAGTCACCCAATATGCTTTCATGCCTAAGGTGGGACTAGAACTCACTGTCTCCTGGTGATTGGCCCAAGGTCACCCAATATGCTTTCATGCCTAAGGCGGGACTAGAACTCACTGTCTCCTGGTGATTGGCCCAAGGTCACCCAATATGCTTTCATGCCTAAGGCGGGACTAGAACTCACCGTCTCCTGGTAATTGGCCCAAACTCACCCAATATGTTTTCATGCCTAAGGCGGGACTAGAACTCACTGTCTCCTGGTAATTGGCCCAAAGTCACCCAGCTTGCTTTCATGCCTAAGGTGGGACTAGAACTCACCGTCTCCTGGTGATTGGCCCAAAGTCACCCAATATGCTTTCATGCCTAAGGCGGGACTAGAACTCACTGTCTCCTGGTGATTGGCCCAAAGTCACCCAATATGCTTTCATGCCTAAGGCGGGACTAGAACTCACCGTCTCCTGGTGATTGGCCCAAAGTCACCCAATATGCTTTCATGCCTAAGGTGGGACTAGAACTCACTGTCTCCTGGTGATTGGCCCAAGGTCACCGAATATGCTTTCATGCCTAAGGCGGGACTAGAACTCACCGTCTCCTGGTGATTGGCCCAAGGTCACCCAATATGCTTTCATGCCTAAGGCGGGACTAGAACTCACCGTCTCCTGGTGATTGGCCCAAAGTCACCCAATATGCTTTCATGCCTAAGGCGGGACTAGAACTCACCGTCTCCTGGTGATTGGCCCAAAGTCACCCAATATGCTTTCATGCCTAAGGCGGGACTAGAACTCACCGTCTCCTGGTGATTGGCCCAAAGTCACCCAATATGCTTTCATGCCTAAGGCGGGACTAGAACTCACCGTCTCCTGGTGATTGGCCCAAAGTCACCCAATATGCTTTCATGCCTAAGGCGGGACTAGAACTCACCGTCTCCTGGTGATTGGCCCAAAGTCACCCAATATGCTTTCATGCCTAAGGCGGGACTAGAACTCACCGTCTCCTGGTGATTGGCCCAAAGTCACCCAATATGCTTTCATGCCTAAGGCGGGACTAGAACTCACCGTCTCCTGGTGATTGGCCCAAGGTCACCCAATATGCTTTCATGCCTAAGGCGGGACTAGAACTCACCGTCTCCTGGTGATTGGCCCAAGGTCACCCAATATGCTTTCATGCCTAAGGCGGGACTAGAACTCACCGTCTCCTGGTGATTGGCCCAAAGTCACCCAATATGCTTTCATGCCTAAGGCGGGACTAGAACTCACCGTCTCCTGGTGATTGGCCCAAGGTCACCCAATATGCTTTCATGCCTAAGGCGGGACTAGAACTCACCGTCTCCTGGTGATTGGCCCAAGGTCACCCAATATGCTTTCATGCCTAAGGCGGGACTAGAACTCACCGTCTCCTGGTGATTGGCCCAAAGTCACCCAATATGCTTTCATGCCTAAGGCGGGACTAGAACTCACCGTCTCCTGGTGATTGGCCCAAAGTCACCCAATATGCTTTCATGCCTAAGGCGGGACTAGAACTCACCGTCTCCTGGTGATTGGCCCAAAGTCACCCAATATGCTTTCATGCCTAAGGCGGGACTAGAACTCACCGTCTCCTGGTGATTGGCCCAAAGTCACCCAATATGCTTTCATGCCTAAGGCGGGACTAGAACTCACCGTCTCCTGGTGATTGGCCCAAGGTCACCCAATATGCTTTCATGCCTAAGGCGGGACTAGAACTCACCGTCTCCTGGTGATTGGCCCAAAGTCACCCAATATGCTTTCATGCCTAAGGTGGGACTAGAACTCACCGTCTCCTGGTGATTGGCCCAAGGTCACCCAATATGCTTTCATGCCTAAGGCGGGACTAGAACTCACCGTCTCCTGGTGATTGGCCCAAGGTCACCCAATATGCTTTCATGCCTAAGGCGGGACTAGAACTCACCGTCTCCTGGTGATTGGCCCAAAGTCACCCAATATGCTTTCATGCCTAAGGCGGGACTAGAACTCACCGTCTCCTGGTGATTGGCCCAAGGTCACCCAATATGCTTTCATGCCTAAGGCGGGACTAGAACTCACCGTCTCCTGGTGATTGGCCCAAGGTCACCCAATATGCTTTCATGCCTAAGGCGGGACTAGAACTCACCGTCTCCTGGTGATTGGCCCAAAGTCACCCAATATGCTTTCATGCCTAAGGCGGGACTAGAACTCACCGTCTCCTGGTGATTGGCCCAAGGTCACCCAATATGCTTTCATGCCTAAGGCGGGACTAGAACTCACCGTCTCCTGGTGATTGGCCCAAGGTCACCCAATATGCTTTCATGCCTAAGGCGGGACTAGAACTCACCGTCTCCTGGTGATTGGCCCAAAGTCACCCAATATGCTTTCATGCCTAAGGCGGGACTAGAACTCACCGTCTCCTGGTGATTGGCCCAAGGTCACCCAATATGCTTTCATGCCTAAGGCGGGACTAGAACTCACCGTCTCCTGGTGATTGGCCCAAGGTCACCCAATATGCTTTCATGCCTAAGGCGGGACTAGAACTCACCGTCTCCTGGTGATTGGCCCAAAGTCACCCAATATGCTTTCATGCCTAAGGCGGGACTAGAACTCACCGTCTCCTGGTGATTGGCCCAAAGTCACCCAATATGCTTTCATGCCTAAGGCGGGACTAGAACTCACCGTCTCCTGGTGATTGGCCCAAAGTCACCCAATATGCTTTCATGCCTAAGGCGGGACTAGAACTCACCGTCTCCTGGTGATTGGCCCAAAGTCACCCAATATGCTTTCATGCCTAAGGCGGGACTAGAACTCACCGTCTCCTGGTGATTGGCCCAAAGTCACCCAATATGCTTTCATGCCTAAGGCGGGACTAGAACTCACCGTCTCCTGGTGATTGGCCCAAAGTCACCCAATATGTTTTCATGCCTAAGGCGGGACTAGAACTCACCGTCTCCTGGTGATTGGCCCAAGGTCACCCAGCTGGCTTTCATGCCTAAGGCGGGACTAGAACTCACTGTCTCCTGGTGATTGGCCCAAAGTCACCCAATATGCTTTCATGCCTAAGGCGGGACTAGAACTCACCGTCTCCTGGTGATTGGCCCAAGGTCACCCAATATGCTTTCATGCCTAAGGCGGGACTAGAACTCACCGTCTCCTGGTGATTGGCCCAAAGTCACCCAATATGCTTTCATGCCTAAGGTGGGACTAGAACTCACCGTCTCCTGGTGATTGGCCCAAAGTCACCCAATATGCTTTCATGCCTAAGGCGGGACTAGAACTCACCGTCTCCTGGTGATTGGCCCAAAGTCACCCAATATGCTTTCATGCCTAAGGCTGGATTAGAACATATTATCTAATTTTAGTTTAATTTAGTTTAACTCACTACCTATCCTGTAATGGACTCTGCCTATGATGGTCGTATGTTGAATGTTGTAATGTGTCATATACTTATTCAATTTATTACCTTTTCCCGGTGATCATTAAGTAAACGAACGGCTCACAACTAATGGCGCAATTTTGCTGAAAACCGGATGTAGGTTCCTGTTTTCAGAAAAACCGTCATAAAATGTGACAGTGAGAGGCTGAAAACGGTCAGAACTGCGGACATATTGCCACATATAAAATCACATGATTGCAGAATGTCAGAATTTGGAATTCGGGTGGCAAATGCCCTTTTCAAGGTTCCGTTGTAACTCCGAACAGTCAATAAGCAAGAAGACGTAAATTGAGAACTACCTGTACAGCCAGCATACAGGTATTCCTTGACTTACAGCAGTTTATTTAGTGACTGTCCAAAGTTACAAAGGCATTGAAAAAAGTGACTTATGAATGTTTCTCACACTTACGACTGTAGCAACCGACCCACGGTTGTGAGATCGAAATTCAGACGTTTGGCAACTGGCTTGCATTTATGACGGGAGCAGATTCTGGGATCACGGAATCCCCTTTGGTGACCTTCTTACTCAATGGGGGAGACAGATTTACCTCGCAACTGTGTTACTCATTTAACAACGGCAAAGATTAACAACCACTGCAAGAAAGATCATACAATGGGGCAAAACCCCACTGAACGACCATCTCCTTACCCGAAGAAATTTTGGATTCCATTGTAGTTGTAAGTCAAGGACTACCTTTGCTCAAGTTCTCTGAAACTCACTTAAAACCAGCATTTCGCCTGTAACCGTTTCAAGATGTTTTATCACCCGACATGTGATGTATCTTTGGCTCAAATATTGCTTTGCTGTGGCGCAATCCCTTCCCAGATCTGCGTTTGGCACATTCGCACGCCCATCTCTGGCGTTTGCGGAAAACGGAAACCTTTGCTCAGTGCTTCGATTCTGCATTTTGCACGCCACGCCACACCCGTGGTTCAAAATAGGATAGGCCTGAGCATCAAGGAGAGCATATGCACTGCACATGGCATTGAACAGCGTGGTATATGCAGTACAATGGAGTAAGACATGGGCAGATCTGTACATTGGGGGAAACAAAACAACCACTTCACAAATGTGCGACATAGGAGAACAAACCCATCGGGATGAGATTCAGCACTTCCACTTGCATTTGAAAGACAGAGGCCGCCCTTTTGAAGACAGCAAAGTCCACATTTTGGACAGAGGGGACCTCTGGTTTGAAAGGGGGGTCAAAGAGGTCATCTATGTCAAAATTGAACCCTCTCCCAACAAAGGAGGTGTGGGGGATACGACATCACCTATCTCCTGTCTACAACACAGGAGTCCTTTCAGCAGTTCCAAGAAGGCCCCACCCCCATTTGCCCCACTCAGGTGACCCCGAGGACACAGGTAAGCCTCCAAGTGGCCTCAATGACCCTCTCAGAGGATGCAAATGACCAGCTGTCTGCAAGGAGTATAAATCCTTCCGTTCCCACTCAGAGCTGAAGAAGCTTCTTGGATGAGAAGTGAAACATTTCAACAGGAAGTCCATTTGCCTTGAATAGAGGTAGTCTTCGGCTTATTTGTTTAGTGACCAAAGTTACAGCACTTAAAAACTGCGATTTATGACCATTTTTCACAATTACGACCGTTGCAGCAGCCCCACAGTCAGGTGATCAAAATTCAGGGGTTTGGGAACTGACTCGTATTTATGACCAACCGTTACAGGTGGTGGTTATGTGATCCCCTTTTGCGACCTTCTGACAAGCAAAGTCAATGGAGAAGCCAGCTTCACTTAGCAACCGTGTGACTCACTTAACCACTGCAGTGATTCACTTAACAACAGTGTTAAAAAAAAGGTGATACAACGGTCTCGTTTAGCAACAGAAATTTCGGGCTCCATTGAGGATTGCCTTGAATCCTAATTTTGAACTGAGAGAAATCTGAATTCTTATGTTTTTGTAAAAATTGCCGGTCCAAGTTTGCCCCATGTGGACATTTGAATTACAGGTTAGTCTTTGGCTTACAGCAGTTCATTTAGTGACCGTACAAAGTTACAAAGGCACTGAAAAAAGTGACTTGTGGCCGTTTTCACACTTATGACCGTGGCAGCACCACCAATGATCAAAATTCAGACGCCTGGCAACTGACTCTCATTTACGACGGTCGCTGTGTCCTGGGATCACGTGATCCCCTTTTGTGATCTTCTGATAAGCAAAGTCGATGGGGAAGCCAGATTCACTTAACAACCGTGTGACTAGGTTAACAACTGCAGAGATTCACTTAATGACTGTGGCAAGAAAAATGGGGCAAAAAGCTCTTGCTTAGGAACAGAACCTTTGGGGCCAATTGTGGTCATAAATCGAGGACTACCTGCATTTAAAGGGGAGAGAGAGGGGGCAGAGCATGCATGGAAACAAATTCCCTGGGGTCCCTGTGTTGTGCTAAAAAAAAAAAACCTCCAGAGATGTTGAAGATCTTTCCTTTTTAGAGAAGCTCCAGAGATATTTAGTCTTATCTAGCTGATAAGTCAGCATTGCCTGTGTATTTATTTATTTATAGATAGGAAATGTCCAGACCAGATGTAATTTCTAATGTTTCTCCTTTCCAGAGGGAGCCCCCTCGTGGAGTACTGTGAAGCCGTTACCATGGCAACTCCACTGCACTGTACAGTAGAAGCCATTCTAGGACGGTACAGTAGAAGCCATTTTAAGGCACAACAGACTGTATCTTAACAGAAGACACACCCCGAGGGGTTTTAGGGGTGTCTCCCCCCCGCCCCAGTATTTGTCTCCAGAGAGTAAGTCATCTGTGTACCAAGTTTGGTTGAAATTACTTGAGGCGTTCCAGAGTTATGCTGGAACAGACAAACACACATACACACCATTTTATATATATATAGATTGATCTGGAAAGCATGGTCCACTTTCTTGCAAAGCTTAAAACCGATCTCCAAATCCTTCTGAAAGCAGTGGAAAGGAAGGGAGTACGTTTATGTTGGTTCTTTTTTTGTTGTCCGAATGGCCTGTTGGCAGGAAGTGGGAAGTTGTTGCTGCTTTCAAGACTATTTTGCCCACCTGTGGTCATTCTATTTCTCTCCCTTCCCTTCCCTTCCCTCTCCTTTCCTCCCTTCTTTCCTTTCCTCTCCTCCCTTCCCCTTCCTTCCCCTTCCCTTTTCTTTCCTCCCTTTTCCTCTCCTCTCCGTTCCACTCCTATCTTCCCCTCTCCTCTCCTTTCCTCCCTTTTCCTTTTCTTTCCTTCTCTTTCCTTCCCCTTCCCTCTCCTTTCCTTCTCTTCCCTTTTCCTTCTCTTTCCTTCTCTTCCTTCCCCTCTCTTCTCTCCTCTCTTCCCCTCCCCTCCCCTCCCTTCCTCCTTTCCTTTCCTTTCCTTTCCTCCCCTCTCCCTCCCTTCCTGTCTCCTTTCCTTTTCCTATGTCTTTCCCTCCCTCTCCCTCCTCTCTCTCTCCTTTCCCCCTCTCCCCTCTTTCCTTCCCCCTCCTTCTTTGTCCCCAACCCCTCCCTCTTTTTCCTTGCAACAGGTGCCAGGCCTCTTGTCTTCCCTCCTCCTCCTCCTCCTCCTCCTCCTCCTCCCTAGACCAAACTTCTCTCTGTTGTTTCTCTACACACATCTGATGTTGATCAAAGCCGAAGCCCTTGCCATCCATGTGCTAGACTAACGCCACATCCTGCGAGGACGGCACACAGAGAGCCTTTGAAGTTTGGCCCTTCTCTCTGTCTACGTTTCTCTTTCTCTCTTTCTCCCTCTCTCCCCCCTTTCTCTCTTTTCTCCCTCCCTCTCTCTAACTTTCTCTCTTTCACTCTCTCTTTCTCTCTTTGTTTCTCTGTGTGTGTGTGTTTTTCTCTTTCTCTCTTTTCCCCCCTCCCCCTTTCTCTCTTTTTCTCCCTCCCTCTCTCTAACTTTCTTTCTCTCTCTTTCTCCCTCTCTCTCTTTCTCCCCTGTACCCCTCTTTCTCTCTTTCTCTTTCTTTCCCCCCCTCCTCCCTCTCTCTTGACCCTTGCTATTGTCATTTCCAAGCTAAGCCTCCTGGGCCAGAAATCTGTTTGAATGTGCAGAGAAGGGCCAGTTTTTTTCCTCCAGATGCGGCCTCTGCACATGTTCAAAGCAGAGAGAAGCAATTAACATCCCCCGCTGCCTCGTTCTTTGGAGGAGGATGAAGGCAGGAGCCGAATCAAACGGCAGCCCAGGATCATCTGGAAGGATCCCAAAAGAGGCCAGTTACACACAACAGGCTGCAGGATCCCTCCTGTCAGACCCAATCAAAAAGGAAAAATAGGTCCCCGCTGCTCTCTCTCTCTCTCTCTCTCTCTCTCTCTCTCTCTCTCTCTCTCTCTCAGTCCCGGAGGAAAGGTGTTATGGGAAACCAGGAACATCTCCTCCTCCTCCTCCCCCCTCCTCTTCCTCCTTCTCTTCTTCCTCCTCCTCCTCCTCCTCGTCTTCCTCCTCTTCCTCCTCCTCCTCCCCCTCCTCCTTCTCCCCCTCCTCTTCCTCCTTCTCCTCTTCCTCCTCCTCCTCTTCCCCCTTCTCCTCTTCTTCCTTCTCCTCCTCCTCCTCTTCCTCCTCCTCCCCCTCCTCTTCCCCTTCTCCTCTTCCTCCTCCTCCTCTTCCCATCCTCCCCCTCCTCCCCCACCTCTTCCCCCTTCTCCTCTTCTTCCTTCTCCTCCCCCTCCTCTTCCTCTTTCCTCCTCTTCCTCCTCCTCCTCTTCCTCCTCCTCCTCCTCCCCCACCTCTTCCCCCTTCTCCTCTTCTTCCTTCTCCTCTTCCTCCTTCTCCTCTTCCTCCTCCTCCTCTTCCCCCTTCTCCTCTCCCCCCCCTCCTTCTCCTCCTCGTCCCCCTTCTCCTCTTCCTCCTCCTCCTCCTCCCCATCTTCACGGTAGCCCAGTGGGACATGTTTAAGCTCATGTCAGAAGGAAAGGAGAAGGCCTCTGTGGGGATTAACCCCCCCCCCCAGAACTGGAGAGCTGGGCCTCAAATGAGAAGTCAGGATCCAAGAGGGGGAAGGGATAATCTTCAGAGGGCAGGTGGATGAAATGCAGGTGCTTTGCTCGGATTTTAAAAATAGAATTGAAAAGAGGTTGGCCATGAATCAGTTTTCCTTCCTTCCTTCCTTCCTTCCTTCCTTCCTTTCCTTCCTTCCTTCCTTCCTTCCTTCCTTCCTTCCTTTCCTTTCCTTTCTTTTTTTTCTTTTCTTTTCTTTTCTCCCTCCCTCCATCCTCCCTCCTTCCCTCCCTCCCTCCTCCTTCCTTTTCCCTTCCTTCCTTCCCTTTCTTTCTTCCTGCCTGCCTCTCCTTCCCTCCTCCCCGTCTCCCTCTCTTCCTCCCTTCCCTCTCCACCACCCACCTCCTCTCTCTCCCCTCGTCCTTCCTTTCTTTTTCTCACCCTTTCCTTCCATTCCCCTACCCCCTGCCTTCTCCTCCCTCATCCTCTCCTCTCCTCCTCCCCACACCTCTCCCTTCCTCCCCCCCCTCCCCCCTCTTTTTCTTTTCCTCCTCTCCCTCACCTCCCATCTCCTCATCCCTCCCCCTCTTCCTCTTCTTTTTTTCCTTTCCCTCCCTTCCTTTCTCCCCCCCTCTTACCTCTCCCCTCCTATCTCCCTCCCCTCTTCGCTCCTCCCTTCTCCTACTCCCTCTCCCTTCCCTTCCCCTCTCCTTTCTCTTTCCTCTCCTCCCTCCCTTCCCCTCTGCTTTCCCCCTCTTTTTGTCTTTCATCTTTTAACCTCATCCTCCCTTCACCTCCTCTGCCAACCCTTCGCAAGATCAATGGAGATCTCATGGCTCCACATACTGACGGGTGGTGGTGGCCTGACTGCGAAGTAACCGGACGCGAAGATGGATGTAACATAGTCGGGGGAGGGCTGTGCCACCAAGCCCAAAGACCCCCCCCTCTCCTGTGCCCAGGGCACCCTTGGGCTCAGACAGCCAAGTCTGATTCTAGCCTCTTCTTCTTCCCTTCAAAGGAATTAATCCCCCCCTCCACTCTTTTTCCAAGCAAACCAATTTCATCTTTATTTTTTTCCCCTTCCACTAAAACATCTGGTTTGAAATCCAGGCTTGTAAACACAACCTTTTCCTTCTCTTCAAACACTTCGAGATCTTCATAATGAAATTAAAAACCCCTCGCATTATTCAAAGGTCGCCTCCCCCCGCCCTGCCCCGCCCCGAAGGGGAAAATTTGCCTCGCTCGGCCAACCGAACTGCTTTCATGTCTGAAATTAATTGATGCTGGAAACTTCACTCCAGTCCATCAGAACTGAGGCACACACACACACACAGACACACAAAACACAACGCAAAGAGAGAACAAAATAGCTGCAAAATTGTGAAACGCAACGGAGTCACTTGGAGGTTGACCCAAAACAACACAATTTCAGGAAACAGCTCAATGCAAAACTTGTCCTAAATCAACCGTCTCCCATCTTTTACCTTTCGGAGGGTCTCTATTCAGTTTTACTTATATTTTACTTTATTATTTTATTATTTGTAGTCCACCTTGAACCACAGCAATTCGTTTAGTGATTGTTTGAAGTTACAACCAGGGCCTAGTTTTTCACACTTACAACCGTTGCAGCATTCCCCAGGGCCACGTGGTCAGGATTCAACCACTTGGCAAATGGCTTGGATTTGGATTGGATTTCTCGGATTTATATGCCGCCCTTCTCCCAAAGGACTCAGGGCGGCGTACAACATTAAAAAACACATATCACGAAAGTTAAAAGGAAATTAGATAAGTATCCAAAAAAAACCAAACCCAATTAATATGACACTAACATTAAAAAAATGAGTTGAAATTAACAGGCCAGGCTGGCTTCCTGGAAAAGCCAACTTTTTAGGGCGCTTCGGAAGGACCGGAGGTCAGGGATTATGCGAAGCTCCGGGGGCAGCTCATTCCAGAGGGAAGGTGCTCCCACAGAGAAGGCTCTCCCCTTGGGGGTCGCCAGCCGACACTGCCTGGCCGACGGCACCCTGAGGAGGCCAACTCTGTGGGATCGTACTGGACGGTGGGAGGCTACTGGTGGCAGTAGGTGGTCTCGCAGGTACCCTGGGCCTAAGCCATGGAGTGCTTTAAAGGTCATAATTAATACCTTGAATCGCACCCGGAAAACAACCGGCAACCAGTGCAGGCCGCCTAAAAGGGGTGTAACATGGGAGCACCTAGGTATCCCCATGAAAACCCACGCGGCTGCATTCTGGACCATCTGAAGCCTCCGGGTGCTCTTCAAGGGCAGCCCCATGTAGAGAGCATTGCAGTAGTCCAGGCGAGAAAGGATGAGGGCATGAGTGACTGTGCATAGAGCATCCTGATCCAGGAAGGGGCGCAACTGACGTACCAGGCGAACCTGGCAAAAGGCCCCCCTGGTCACGGCCGTCAGGTGTTCTTCTAAACTAAGCCACGTGTCCAGGAGGACTCCCAGATTGCGGGCCCTCTCTGAGGGGGCTAAAATTTCTCCCCCTATCGTCAAAGATGGAACAAGATGCACAAATCAGAATGACGGAAACCACAGCCACTCAGACTTGGAGGGATTGAGCTTGAGCCTGTTCCTCCCCATCCAGATCCGCACAGCCTCCAGGCATCGGGACATCACGTCGAGGGCATCGTTTGGGTGGTTTGGGGTAGAGATGAAAAGTTGGGTATCATCAGCATATTGATGATATCGTACCCCAAAACCACGGATGATCTCGCCCAGCGGTTTCATGTATATGTTGAACAGGAGGGGTGAGAGAACCGACCTCTGGGGCACCCCACAAGTGACGTGCCTGGGGGTCGATCCCTGCCCTCCAATCAACACGAACTGCGACTGATCCAACAGGTAGGAGGAGAACCACCATAAAACAGTGCCCCACTGCCAACCACCTGAGTCGTCACAGTAGGATACCATGGTCGATGGTATCGAAAGCCGCTGAGAGGTCTAATAGGACCAGGACAGAGGAGCAGTCCCTGTCCCGGGCCCGCCAGAGATCATCGACCAACACGACCAATGCCGTCTCCGTGCTGTACCGGGGCCTGAAACCCGACTGAAACGGATCCAGGTAGACAGCTTCATCCAGGTACTGGGGAAGCTGATGTGCTACCACACTCTTGACAACCTTTGCTACAAAGCGAAGGTTGGAGATGGGACGATAGTTGGCTAAAGAAGCTGGGTCCAGGGAAGGCTTGTTAAGGAGGGGCCTCACCACCGCCTCCTTCAAGGTGGTGGGAAAGAACCCCTCTCTCAATGAAGCGTTGGTAATCGCCTGGAGCCAGCCTCATGTCACCTCCCGGGAAGCCGAAACTCACCAAGAGGGACACGGGTCCAGCACACAAGTGGCAGCACTGAGTCTCCCCATAATCCTGTCCATGCCTTTGGGGGTCACAGGGTCAAACTCATCCCAGATTGTCTCCTCAAGATTCATCCCCATCGACTCGCCTGAATCTACCCAGTCAGAGTCCAAGCCTGTCCGGATCTGAGCGATTTTATCCTGCAGATACTGAACAAATTCCTCAGCCCTACCCTGCAAGGGGTCCCCCCCAGTTCCTTGGTTAAGTAAGGAGCGGGTCACCCTAAACAGGGTGGCTGGGCGGTTATCTGCGGACGCGATAAGAGCAGAAAAATGTTGCCGTTTTGCCGCTTTTATCGCCACTAAGTAGGATTTAATATGAATTCTTACTAGTGTTCGATCAGATTCAGATCGGCTGGCCCTCCAGCCACTCTCTAGGTGTCTTTTCCGGCGTTTCATCTCCCGGAGCTCCTTGGTAAACCAGAGAGCCACCCGGGATCGACACCAGGTCAGAGGCCGCAAAGGCACAACGCGATCCAAGGCCCCAGTGGCTGCCCTATCCCAGTCTTCCACTAGGGCTTCGGTCGAGTTGTGAGCAAGGGATTCAGGAAAAGTCCCAAGCTCCATCAGGAACCTTGACTTGAACTTATAACGGTTGTAGCGTCTTGCGATCACACTATCCCCTTTTGCGACCTTCTGATAAGCAAAGTCAATGTGAATGCTAGATTCACTTAACAACCGTGTGAGTAACTAAACAATAATTTGCTTGTGGCAGGAAAGGTTGTAAAAGCAGGCAAAACTCACTTAAACAACTGTCTCGCTTAGCAACAGAAATTTTGGGCTCAATTGTGGTTTCTGTGTTTTGTTTTGTTTTGTTTTTATTTTTATTATTTTTCCCTTTGGAAGGATCCCAAAGGTGTTTTTTCAAGAGGCAACTGGACTTACTGGTTTTTTTCTTTGAAGACATTTCACTTCTCATCCAAGAAGCTTCTTCAGCTCTGACTGGATGGTGGGGAGCAGAAGGATTTAAAGTCCTTGCAGACAGCTGATCATTTACATCCTTTTTAGAGAGTCTTATCTTTGGAAGAAGAAAACAAAATATAGAAAGCAGAGCAGCCTTGCAATCTTTTTCTTCCTGGCTCTCTGAGCATCAATTTTCTCTGTTCCTGGAATGTCCCTTGACTTTTCTGCAGGTAGTCCTTGACTTACGACTGCTTGTTTAGTGACCAAAGTTACAAAGGCACTGAAAAAAAGAATTTATAACCGGTCCTTGCGCTTACAATCGTCCCAGCCATCCCCAAAGTCATGTAATGATTTTTTATTTTATTTTTGCAACTGTACATGTACAGGTAATTCTCAACTTACAACAGTTCATTTAGTGACGCTCTGAAGTTGCAATTGTTCTGACTGAGGATTCCCAAGAGCCTGAAGGAAACTCCTTGTCCCAACAAAAACCCTTTTTATGTGAATTCCTCCCATTCACTTCCAGCCCAAAGTCTTTCAAGGGAGGACAAGGATTTACAATCACAGACCTTCTCCTCGGCTTGGCGAGCTGCCAGCCGATATCTGCCAAAACTTGGCACAAGGAGCCTCAGGAGAGTCAGCGATATCCAATGAAGCGAACTAATGGTCTCCCGCAAACTCCACCTCCCCTTTCGCTCCCCTTTAATTTCCTCTGGGAGGAGGCCATTCATCGTCCACGCTGTGCCTTACTCCCAGGTCGACCCCCTGTTCTTTTAGCTGTTCCCTTCCTTTGGCAACTCCTGTGCATGTGCACACTGGGGAACAGGCTCCAGCTGTTCTTCTGCCCCACTGATTTTGTGCTGACTCCGAAGGCAGCTGCATAACTGATTCAGATGGCTCTGGCCCACTCTACTAGCCTTATGACACAGAGCCCTACACTCTAGTGTGCCTTCCCCCCGACTCCAGGATCTGGCCCATGTTTCCCTCCCCAAACCTCCTCACCTGTGCTGAATCTGCTGCCAGCTCCACTGGTGAAGTCCACAAACAAGTCTAAAGGGTGACATGACCGTTTTTCACACTTACAACCATTTCAGCATCCCCCATGATACATGATCTAAATCGAGACACTTAGCAACTGACTTGTATTTATGATGGTTGCAAAGTCCCGGGGTCAAGCGATCTCCATTTGTAACCTTCCCAGCCAACTTCAGACAAGCAACGTCAACACGAGGAGCTGGATTCACTTAACGACCACTTGATTCACTAAACAACTTCAGCAATTCGCTTAGCAGCGTTGGTGGTTCATTTAACAACGGTGGCAGAGAAGCTTGTAAAATGGGGCAAAACTCACTTAACAGCAGCCTTGCTTAGCAACCAAAATTTTAGGCTCAATCCTGGTTTTATAAGTCAAGAACTAACTGTATTTGCAGGTGGTCCTCAACTTACGACCAGCCACTTAGCAGAGATTCAAAGTTAGGTATTGCCAGAAAATGTGGGCTTAACGCCCTTGGATCTGAATTTCTAAAGGTCACTGCACTTTGACCACTAAGTAACACAGCCGAATTTATGGCCTTTGGAAGCTTCCCACAATATACACAGGCAGTCCTCAACTTACGAGCACAACTGAGCCCAAAACTTCATGTTGCTAAGTGAGACATTTGTTAAGTGAGTTTTGCCCCATTTTGCCATCTTTGTTGGTTATATACACGGTCGTTAAGTGAATCTGATTTTGCTTAGCAGAAGGTCACAAAAAAGGGATCACATGATCCTGGGACATGGAAACCATCATAAATATGAGTCAGTTGCCCAGTGCCTGAATAACGATCACGTTAAGATGAAGATACTGCAACGGTCATAAGTGTGAAAAGCGGAAAGAACAGTCATTAACCAAATGATCGTAATTCAAGGACTCCTTGCACTGACTAGGTGGCTCAGTGGCCAAGACACTGAGCTTGTCAATCAGAAAGGTCGGCAGTTCAGTGGTTCGAATCCCTAGTACAGGTCTCCTGCCTGAGCAGGGGGTTGGACTAGATGATCTCCAAGGTCCTTTCCAATTCTGTTACTGTTTACTTCCAATTTTCAGCCAAACCACGCTTGTAGCAAGAAACGTTCGTAGGCCATGTCTGAAGGCTGAAGTTTTTGCATGGATGTCCCTGGTGTTCATGCTTACGGCCACATGTTCGCTTAATGACCGCTGCAAAAAAACTGTTGCAAAATCAGATGGTTATGATGACAGTTCTCTCTGAATGAGTACGAATTGAATTTTTCACTATTTTGAAAATGTTTTATGTCCTGAGAGCTGCACCCCACCCCCGCCCCAATTTAACCAGAGGGGCTTCAGGGAAGATGCATCCTCTGCCCACCCTCCCCACCTCCTCTGTGTCAGGGCCCCCCCTGAGAGGCCTTCCTTCTTTGGGGGTCTCCCTGAAAATAACCAGATAGAGGCAGAAAACACGGAGCAGATGAGACCCCCGAAGCAGCCCACGAGCGAAGGCATCAGGGAGTTGCAAAGCGCAAGGCACAGCAGTCATAAATCTGCCCTTCTGTCTGAGAGCCAAGCCCTGGAGACCCCCACCATCTGGAGGGTGGGAGGCAGGCAGGCAGGCAGGCAGGCAGGCAGGGGGGCTTGGCTTTCTCAGGCCAAAGCTGTGGTGGGCAGAAAGGAGGATCAGCCCGGGATACGAAGGAAAGAGAGGAGGAGGGAGGGAGGGAGGAAAGGAAAGAGAAAAAGTAGGAAGGAAAGAAAGAAAGGAAAGGAAAGAAGGAAGGAAGGAGAGGGAGGGAGGGAGGGAGGAAGTGGGAAGGACGGAGGGAAAGAAAAAAAAGAACGGAAGGAAGGGAGGAGAGGGAATGAGGAAGGAAGGAAAGAAGGAGGGAAGGAAGGAGGCTGGGAGGGAGGGAAAAAGGAAGAGAAGGAAGAAGGAAGAAGGGAAGAAGAGGATGAGGGAAGAAGAAAAAAGGAATGAAAAATGAGAAAAATAGGAAGCAGAGAAAAAAGAGATAGGAAGAAAAGAAAAGGAGGGAAGAAGGAAAGAAAAAGGAAGAAAAGATAAAAATAAGGAAGGAAATAACAAAGGAAAGACAAGAAAGAAAGTCTTTAAGAGCAGGTAGAGAGATCCACCTGCTCCTCCCCCCACCACCACCCCAAAGCCTATAAATCTTTGGCAAGATCCTGGAGGGGTCTAGTCGGCCTTCCCCCTCCTCTCTTCTCTCATTAAGCCGATTTCATCTCTCTTCTGCTGGGAGAAGGCTTTGGTTTGATCTGTCCGATCGCCTCCCCCTCCCCTGCAGCTGCATTTTCCAAATTCCTCAGTTTAAGTCTGTTGACTGCACATCTTGCAATAAAAAAAAACAGCATGGAAACTGGTTCTAGGCCCCAGATGAGCCTGAAAATTCCCCCTTCGCCTGTCGGAGGGGAGAGAAACCCCTCCCAATAACCTATGGAGTTGCGTGTGTGTGTTTGTGTGTGTGTGGGTCTTCTGATCGTGTTGACTTTTATTTTATTTCTTTAGTTACATTGAAATGAGTTGCTAGCTACCAGTTAGTTTCACAACTGGCTTTTGCATCTTTTGGAGAAAGTGTTTCCAGCAGCATTTCTCTACCGTGGCAGTTTTAAGATGTGTGGACTTAAATTCCCATAATTCCCCCAGAGTTGAAGTCTTAAATGCACTGTACACTGTAAGAGGGAGGAAGGGAGGGAGAGAGGGACGAAGGAAGGAAGGAAGGAAGGAAGGAAGGAAGGAAGGAAGGAAGGAAGGAAGGAAGGAAGGAAGCCATCACGAACAAACCACAATATGTCCTACATTCCATGTAGAAAATAATGTCAGTTATGGAATTGACAAGATTCCTTCTTTCTTTCCTTCCTCCTGTCCATCTCCTATTCCTTCCTTCCTTCCTCCTTTCCCTCCCCCTCTCCCCTTCATTCCTTCGTTCCTTCCTTCCCCCCTCGCTCTATTTCTTTCTCTCCCCCCTCTTTCTTTCTTTTTCTTTCTTTCTCTTCCTCCACTCCTCTCCCAGGTGATGTCATCGGTCAGGAGCTGTCACTCCCATTCAGACACATACACAAACACAGCCATCCACGCTCCCCAAGACAATAGCAAATGAAAACCCTTCACAAGTCCCACCGTTTCATCCCTTCCTCACATTTCGCCAAGCGTGGGGCTTTTGCAAGTCACCAAACCTTCTGCAGAACATCTGTGGAAGCCAGTGGGGGGTGGGGAGGGGGAAAGGGACATCATCTTGGTCCACCGAGGGCCCTACTTGGGATTGAACAGGCCTAACATCTGCATAAATAATAAGCAAACACATCCGTCTTCTCTGCAGAAAATCTCCCAGCTCTGTCAAATGCTCTACAAGAGGGTTATTGCCGGGCTGATGTTTCCCAGATGTTTGGGATTGCAGTTTTCATCCCTGCTTGGAGATTTTGGGGGACTCGCCACCAGCAAAAAAAGTCCTTTGGTCTCCATTTGGCTGAGCAAAAATCACCTCCGGTTTACTTCGTTGGCTTGATCTGTGCCTCGCCTACCTGCTTCTACCTCCAGATGTTACACGGTGACCTCTTTTGTCACAGGCAGGTTTGAGGTGGGTTGGAACCTTGGCTAAGGTTAAAGAAGTCGAGACGGCGACCTCAGACGTTTTACCTGTTTCTGTTCTGACCTAAAACCTCTCCGGGACTATTTTTTTGTGCAGAGTTTTGACTGTGGAGGCAAAAGATGAAATTCACTGGAACTTAGCTTTGACAAGCTGCCTTTCCTGGCTTGATTTATAGGCTATCCAGAAATTACATATGGCTGAGTTTGGAAATGTGTCTTCCTTCCCCACCCCCACCCCCACCCCCCACAATCCTTCGCCTGCCTTTTTGGCAAGAGGTCTTGTGAGCTGCCTTGCACATCTGTCTTTATTATTGATGCTGTTGAGAGTCCTGTTCTCTGTGGACCAACTGTCCGTGGAGTCTAAAAAATGCCAATATTTCATCTTTTGGCCCCCTAAAGATGGTCCTGTCAGCCTTCAAGTGGGTATGGATAAATATTTCCCTTGGCAAAGGTTGGGTGGGCCCTTAAAGCAAGCTGTTTTGTCTTCACTGGTTAATAATAATAATAATAATAATGTTGAATTTATTAGCCGCTCCCTTTCCAAGCAGGACTCGGGGCGGCGTACACTAGAAACATATAAAACATAACACATGTGTACAAACACATAAACATACATATATACAAAGACATACGCGTACGGAGGAGGTAATAAATTACAACATTTAGACAATTAAAACCATTTGCATACCCCCATAATAAAACCCAATATACAATAAAAATTTAAAATTTAAAGGACAGTCGGGAAAAAATGGAAAAAAAAATTACGGTTGAGCCAGGCCAGATAGTTGGAAAAGGTGGGTCTTCAACTGTACACGGAAGGAGCGGAGATCGGAAATAATCCTGATGTCACGGGGGAGGTCATTCCACAGGGCTGGGCCCATCACAGAGAAGGCTCTGCTCCTGGGTGTCGCCCCCCGACACTGTTTGGAGGACGGCACCCGGAGAAGTCCCTCTCTGTGTGAGCGAATTGGTCGTAGGGATGTGTGGGGCAGGATACGATCCTGCATGTAACTAGGTCCTGAGCCATGAAGCGCTTTAAAGATCATAATCAAAACCTTGAAACGCACTCGGTAGACCACAGGAAGCCAGTGCAGCTCGCGCAGGAGAGGTGTTACAGGGGAGTATCTAGTCCTCCCCATAATCACCCGCGCGGCCGCATTCTGGACCAACTGTAGTCTCCGAGTGCATCTCAAGGGAAGCCCCATGTAGAGAGCATTGCAGTAGTCCAGGCGAGACGTCACTAGCGCATGGGTGACTGTGCGTAAGGCATCCCGGTCCAATAAGGGGCGCAATTGGCGCATCAGGCGGACCTGATGGAACGCCCCCCTTGCCACGGCTGTTACATGGTCATCCATGGACAGCCGGGCATCTAGGAGGACGCCCAAATTGCGCACCTGTTCCATGGGGGCTAGTTGCACGCCCCCAATGGCCAGAGATGGAAGCACCTGGTTGAACCGGGGGGCCGGAAGCCACAGCCACTCCGTCTTGGAAGGGTTGAGTTTTAGTCGGTTGCCATCCATCCAGACCCGTACGGCCTCCAAACACCGGGACATCATTTCGACGGCCTCATTGGGGTGGTTCGGGGTGGAAATGTATAGCTGAGTATCATCAGCATACAGATGATATCCCACCCCAAAACCACGGATGATCTCGCCCAGCGGTTTCATGTATGTGTTGAACAGGAGAGGCGAGAGCACCGATCCCTGTGGCACTCCACATGTGAGTGACCTCCGGGTCGAACTCTGCTCCCCTGCCAACACACGTTGCGTCCGGTCAGAGAGAAAGGAGCCAAACCACCGTAGAACGGTGCCCCTGACTCCCAACCCCTCTAGCCGGTGCAACAGGATACCATGGTCGATGGTATCGAACGCCGCCGAGAGATCTAATAGGACCAGGATAGAGGAACAACCCCTATCTCTGGCCCTCCAGAGATCATCCACCAATGCGACCAAGGCCGTCTCCGTGCTGTGCCCGGGACGGAAGCCGGACTGGCGCGGGTCTAGATAATCATTTTCCTCCAGGTGACGTGGGAACTGCTGTACCACCACACTCTCTACAACCTTCGCTAAGAAAGGAAGGTTTGAGACTGGACGATAATTGACTAGGTCCGTTGGGTCCAGGGAAGGCTTCTTGAGCAGGGGCCTCACCACCGCCTCTTTCAAGGCGGCCGGTAGAGACCCCTCACCCAACGAGGCGTTCACTAGGCCCAGGAGCCAGTCACGCGTAACCTCCCAGGATGCCAGTACAAGCCAGGAGGGACACGGGTCCAATAAACATGTGGTGGGTCGCAGACGTCCACGCAACCTGTCCAAATCCTCGATGGCAACCGAGTCAAACTCCTCCCAAAGCGGTCCCTCAAGACTCGCCACGGGCGTCTCTACTGGACCACTGAAAGGGGCCCATCCCATCCGGATTTGAGCGACTTTGTCCTGTAGATATTTCCCAAACTCCTCTGCTCTGCCCTGTAAAGGGGCTTCCCGCGGTCTCTCAGACAAGAGGGAGCGAGTCACCCGAAACAGGGCGGCAGGGCGGTTATCTGCGGACGCAATAAGAGCGGCGCAATGTTGACGTTTGGCCGCTCTTAATGCCACGAGGTACGTCCTCAAATAGGCTCGTGCCTGTGCTCGGTCAAATTCGGAACGGGAGGATCTCCAACGACTCTCTAGGCGTCTCTTGTGGCGTTTCATCACCCTTAGCTCCTCGGTAAACCAAGGGGCCAGGGTGGTTCGTCGCCGCAGGAGAGGCCGCAAAGGCACCACCCGGTCTAGGGCCCCGGTAGTCGCACTATTCCATGCGTCTACCAGGTCCTCCACTCGGGGGCGGGTCAGGTCCACAGGAGGTGGCCCAAGCTCCGTCTGGAACCTATCTGGATCCATCAGGCGCTTGGGGCGGAACCATCTAATACCTTCCGGTTCCGCCTCCCCGCAGCGGGGGGTAGCACCAGGGAAGTCAAGCCGGAGAAGTGAGTGGTCTGACCATGACAGGGGAGTAATAGTTGGATCCCCTATTCCCAGATCACTCGTCCACTGGCCAGAGACAAAGACAAGGTCCAGTGTGTGGCCTCCCTCGTGAGTAGGGCCCTGAATTAATTGGGTCAGGTCCATGGCTGTCATGGAAGCCATGAACTCCCGAACCCCCTCAGACGCTTCTCCCATCGACGGCAGGTTAAAATCCCCCATCACTAAAAGTTTGGGGGTCTCAACCGCCACCGATGAGATCAGCTCGAGGAGTTCAGGCAGGGCCGCTGATGTATAGCGAGGAGCCAGGTATACTATCAGCAGGCCCAACTGCCTCCCAGGGCCCCATCTCACGACAAGGGACTCACACCCGGATGTCTGCGGCACCGTGAACTCTCTCGGCTCCAAGTCTTCCCGGATAATCACTGCTACCCCACCGCCCCTTCCCTGGGCCCGAGGCTGGTGAAATGCTCGATAACCCGGCGGGCACATTTCCACGAGGGGTAAGCCTCCCTCGTGGCCCAACCAGGTCTCAGTTATTCCTGCGAGGTCCGGCTCCCCCTCCAAAATTAGATCGTGGATGAGGGGGGTTAAGCTACTACGCTGACCCAAAGGCAGGGGTGTCCAAACTTGGCAACTTTAAGACTTGTGGACTTCAACTCCCAGAATTCCCCAGCCAAAGGGGATGGAGTTCAACGGGATGTGGGAATTTAGCCCGGGTGTTTGCAAGTGTGACCTAAGTCTTCACACGAAGCCCTCTTCAATGCCACCAGGAAGTTGATGGACACGGTTCCTTGTCACAGTAGCTAAGCCGGGAGGGTTGGACTAGATGACCTTTGGGGGTCCCTTCTGAGTGTGCAATTCGGTGGTTCTGATAGAAGAGAATCTCTAGGGCTCTGGTTGAATTATAGAGTCCTTGGTGCTCTCTGAGCTGGGTGGTTTTCTTTCAGATGTTTCATGACCCAACTAGGGAACATCATCAATGCAAGTAGGGAGGAGGAGGAGGATTGTGGAGCCTTTCACTGCTAAGCAAGAGAGTTATTAAGTAAGTTGTACCTGATTTTATGACCTTTTTTTCCCGGTTTGTTAAGCGAATCACTGCAGTTGTTAAGTGAATTACGCAGTTGTTAAATCAATCCAGTTTCCTCATTGACTTTGCTTGTTGGAATTCAGCTGGAAGGTTGCAATTGGCAATCACATGACCTTGGGACCTTGGGACACTGCAAATATCTACCTACCTACCTACATCTATCTATCTATCTATCTATCTATCTATCTATCTATCTATCTATCTATCTATCTATCTATCTATCTATCTATCTATCTATCTATCTATCTACCTACCTACCTACCTACCTACGTCTGTCTGTCTGTCTGTCTGTCTGTCTGTCTATCATCGTCTGTCTGTCTGTCTGTTTGTCATCTAGATTATCTATCTATCTATCTATCTATCTATCTATCTATCTATCACCTACAGTATCTATCTATCAATCTGTCTATCTGTCATTGTCTGTCTGTCTGTCTATATGTCTGTCTGTCTGTCTGTCTGTCATCTACAGTATCTATCTATCTATCTATCTATCTATCTATCTATCTATCTATCTATCATCTATCTATCTATCTATCTATCTATCTATCTATCTATCTATCATCTATCTATCTATCAATCACCTACAGTATCTATCAATCAATCAATCTGTCATCGTCTGTCTGTCTGTCTGTCATCTACAGTATCTTTCTTTCTATCTATCCATCTATATCTATCTATCTATCTATCTATCTATCTATCTATCTATCTATCTATCTATCTATCTATCATCGTCTGTCTGTCTGTCTGTCTGTCATCTACAGTATCTTTCTTTCTATCTATCCATCTATATCTATCTATCTATCTATCTATCTATCTGTCTGTCTGTCTGTCTGTCTGTCTGTCTGTCTGTCTGTCTGTCTATCTATCTATCTATCTATCTATCTATCTATCTATCTATCTATCTATCTATCTATATCTATCTATCATCTACAGTATCTATCAATCAATCTATCTGTCATCGTCTGTCTGTGTGTCTATCTATCTATCTATCTATCTATCTATCTATCAATCTATCTATCACCTACAGTATCTATCAATCAATCAATCAATCAATCTATTTATCAATCAATCTATCTATCACCTACAGTATCTATCAATCAATCTATCTGTCATTGTCTGTCTGTCTGTCTGTCTGTCATCTACAGTATCTATCTATCTATCTATCTATCTATCTATCTATCTATCTATCTATCTATCTATATCTATCTATCATCTACAGTATCTATCAATCAATCTATCTGTCATCGTCTGTCTGTGTGTCTCTATCTATCTATCTATCTATCTATCTATCTATCTATCTATCTATCTATCTATCTATATCTATCAATCTATCTATCTATCTATCAATCTATCTATCACCTACAATATCTATCAATCAATCAATCAATCAATCAATCTATCACCTACAGTATCTATCAATCAATCTATCTATCTGTCATTGTCTGTCTGTCTGTCTGTCTGTCATCTACAGTATCTATCTATCTGTCTATCTATCTATCTATCTATCTATCTATCTATCTATCTATCTATCTATCTATCTATCTATCTATCTATCATCTCTCTCTCTCTGTAAAAAATCATTGATTGCCCAACTAACGAAGGCCAACTCTTGGAAAAACCCACCAGCTGCCAAGTGCTTGAATTTTGACTCCGTGGTCGTGCGAATGCTGCAACAGTCATAAGTGCGAGGACTGGTCATAAGTCCCTTCTTTCAGTGCCATCGTCACTTCAAATGGTCGCTAAATGAACTGTTGTAAGTCAAGGATTACCTGTAAATAGAACCAGGCCACGTTGAGCTGCCGCCAAGCCTTGTGGGTCAATTTTTCTGCTAAAACAGAGCAAAAATGAACGGAGCCAACGGAGCAGAGCAGCGCAGACCCCGAGGCGAAAATTCCCCGTCTTTTGATCTGGTTTTTCAAACAACGTCAAATCGGCTGCAGAAAAACACCGAAGCGAGGAGAATATTCAGCTGGCTTAAAATAAGCCTTGTGGTCAGCCCTTGATTACAGACGGCGAAAAATTAGATCTAGGCGTGAGAGCGTGTGCGTGCCTGGTTTTCCAACCCAAAGTATTCGCCCCTGGGAAAAAAGACGGAGAGAGAGAGAGAAAACTTGGGAGCCATCGGGAAGCAAATTACAAAGTCACCTCGCATCCAAAACCGACTTCCAGATTTGGGACGCATCGCTTTCACCCCAACCCCAAACCACGGGGAGGAATCGGCAGTCCTGAATGGCAGATGGGATGTAGAAGGACTCCAATTTGTGCTGAAGAAGCCCCGCCCACTTGCCCTCGGACAGGTACTCACCTTAAAGGAGCATCGTGGACATTGGTTATGGGCAGAGGTTTCCATGGGGACGTCTCTGTTGTGGCCCGTCAGCAGCCATCAGAGCTGGCAGCAGATTCGGACAGTGAGGAGGGTTGGGGAGGAACCTGGGCCAGTCCTGGAGTCTGGGGAAGGCTCGGATGAGGGCTCTGTGTCGGAGGCAGAGAGGGGGCCAGAGCCATATGCCAGTTATCAGCTGCCTTCGGAGTCAGACATCAGTGGGGCAGAGGAACAGCTGGAGCCTGTTCCCAGTGTGTGCATGCGCAGAGCTGCCAGACGAAGCGAAAAGATGGACCTCCTTAGGGGACTCATAACAAACTCTCCTCTCTGATTTGGTGGGTCAGATGGATGTAACCATGATGAGTTTTCCATCCCTGGAGACTTTGAAGAAAAGAGGGGCATTCGTTTCTCCAGAATGCTATAAAATCAGTGATGGCCAATCTTTTTCTTATGGTGTGACAAAATTGCACACATGTGCGACCCCTCCGCAGGTTTTGGAGGCTTTCTTGAAGCCCTGGGAGGGCAAAAACAGTCTCCCCTGGCCAGTGGTGAAATACAATTTTTTTAAACTACTGTGGGCATGGCTTGATGGGCATGGCTTGGTGGGCGTGGCAGGGGAAGGATACTGCAAAACAGTGGTAGATTCCGGATCTTGCTGCAACCTGTATGGTGCAACGGGGCCCGGCGTCCTTACCTCCTGCAACACCTCTGCGATGCTCCAGCTGCTTGGTGGAGCATCGCGCAGGCATTGTACACTCTGTGCACAGAAGCGCCAAAGAGCTGAAATACAGGTAAGGATGGCGGGCGAGTGGGTGGGGCCCTCCGGAGCACCATACCGAAACGGTACCCGGTGCTCTCAGCGGCACCGGTACGCCCATACCATACCAGGGCGTACTTCCTGCAACCCACCATTGCTGCAAAATCCCCATTCCCTCCCCACTCTGGTGCCAGCCAGAGGTGGCATTTGCCTGTTCTCCAAACTACTCAAAATTTCGGCTACTGGTTCTCCAAAACCTGTCAGAACCGGCTGGATTTCATCCCTGCCCCTGCCTCTCCAGAAGGGCGAAAAATCAGCTGGCTGGCGCACACATGCATGCCGCAACTTGCAGCTGGCATGCCACCAAATATGGCCCTGCATGCCACCTATGGCATACGTCCCATAGGTTTGCCATTGTCACGATGTTAAAAAGTTTGCTAGGCCTGAACTGCCTAAACTGACATTCAACAGTTAAACTAAGAAAGCTTTATTGCGCAGGTCATAAAACAAAATGTTATCTGAAAGTGATTTATTGCGCATGCGTTACACATTCCAAAAATTCCTTTCTTCTTTGTCCGGCTGCCAAGGCAGACGGAGCTTTCATTATCAAAATGTAACAATTAGTTTATTTTACTTTTATTTACTTTTATTAAAGTTTGTTTATTAATTAGAATATACTTGTCAAAGACTTTTATTTTATTTTTCTTAATATCTCAAAAGATATGCGGAAGGGGGAATCAGCCCGATCCATTGATCTCAGATATCAGGCGTTTTTTCCCCTGACAGCCATGATGGCTATAAGGATTCTTGCCTTGGACAGGAGGCTGAAGACCTCCAAGCAGTGGTGGGATCCTGCCTGTTGAACAACTGGTTCGGTGATCGCGTGCTCGCTCATGTCACCAGTTTTAACAAAACGTACCTTCCACGTTACTTCTGGGGAGGTGGGTGGGCCAACCTGATCTTCGGAGCAAGCCGGTTCATTCCCCAGCTGAGTGTCGATTCACCGGAACTGCTCCAAACTGGCTGAATTCTTGGATTGCAGTTGCCAAAAAAGCCAACACAGTTCTAGGCTGCATCAACAGAGGGATAGAATCAAGATCCCGTGAAGGGTTAATACCACTTTATAAGGCCTTGGCATTCAATTTTGGTCACCACAATGTAAAAAAGATGCGGAGACTCTAGAAAGAGTGCAGAGAAGAGCAACAAAGATGATTAGGGGACTGGAAGCTCAAACATATGAAGAACAGTTGCAGGAACTGGGTATGTTTAGCTTAAGAGAAAGAAGGACTAGGGGAGACATGATAGCATTATTCCAATATCTCAGAGGTTGCCACAAAGAAGAGGGAGTCAAACTATTCTCCAAAGCACCTGAGGGTAGAACAAGAAGCAATGGGTGGAAACTAATCAAGGAGAGAAGCAACTTAGAACTGAGGAGAAACTTCCTGACAGTCAGAACAATTAATCAGTGGAACAGAAGTTGCCTCCAGAAGTTGTGAATGCCCCAACACTGGAAGTCTTTAAGAAGATGTTGGATAGCCATCTGTCTGAAACGTATTGTGTTTCCTGCCTAGGCAGGGGGTTGGACTAGAAGACCTCCAAGGTCCCTTCCAACTCTACTATTGTATTGTATTGTAATTCCCACCCTTCGTCCAAGGTTCCTTCCAGCTGCAGGATTCTGTCTATCCAATGTATCTTCAAGAAAAAGGAAGATCTTGAGCAGGACTTCTTGAGGTCAACTTGATGGGAGATTGAAGGTGGACATGAAGGGAGAAAAGAGGTGGAGGCAAGAAGGGAAGGAGGGAGGGAAGGGAAGAAAAAAGAGGAAAGAATGGAAGGAAGGGAAGGCAGGGAAGAAAAAAGGAAGGGAAGGAGGGAGGAAAGGAGGGAGGGAGGGAGGAAGGAGAAAGTGAGTGAGGAAGGAAAGAAGGAGGGAAGGAAGGAGGCAGGGAGGGAGGGAAAAAGGAAGGGAAGGAGGAAGGAAGAAGGGAAGAAGAGGGGAGGAAAGAAGTAAAAAGGAATGAAAAAAAATAGGAAGGAAAGAAAAAAGAGAGATAGGAAGAAAAGAAAAGGTCATCTGCAGGACATGATCGATGGAGTCAAGGCCAATCCTATTTCCATAGGATGGTGTTTCCACAGGGAAGGAAACCACCATGGAGAAGGCCCTTCTTCTGGATCCCACCAAATGGACCTCCTTAAAAGATGGTCCCATAACGTTTCCTTCTCTCCATTCAGAGCAGAGGTGGGTCTCTAATGGTTCAAGCAAACCAATAGTGGTATTTTGGCCTTGGTCGCAGAACCGGCAGTGACCCAGGCTGGCCATGCCCCCAAAACAGTTCCCCGGTTGTCTCCACTGCCACTGCTGGCATGTTTTTTATTCGTTTTTCCTGGCCTTGGCGCATGCGCAGAGCGAACCGGTACTAACTCTGGTAGAAGCCCATCCCTGAGTTGGATGTAACTGGGAAAAGGCGGAAATGATTGGACATTAATTTATCTGGGATGTTAGAAGGACTCCTGCCATGAGCAGGAGGTTAGACTAGATGACCTCCAGGCTTCCTCCCAACCTTACAGATTTTATGTGTCTATGTATCTATTTGTCAATGTATCCATGCTTGCCCCCAACAAGCAAAATCCATTAGAGGAAGCTGGTATCCCTTAATGACCGTCTCTGATTCTCTTAACTGCAGTGATCTGGTTAACAAGCATGGCTGAGAAAGTCGTAAAATCAGGTGTGACTCTCTTAACAACCGTTCCTGATTAGCAATGGAAATTTGGACCCTAATTGTGGCCGTATGTTGAGGACTACCTGTATAGGACTACCTTAATTGGAGGCTGCCGGGTTTAACAGGCAAAAGCCATGCACCTGGGGTGCATAAACAATACAGGTAGTCCTTGAATTATGACCATTTGTTTAGTGACCGTTCAAAGGTACAACAGCACTGAGAAAAAAGAACTTAGGGATGTTTTTCACACTTACGACCATTGCAGCATGATCAGACGCTTGGCAACTGACTCCTATTTATGACGGTCGCAGTGTCCCGGGGGGTGTCAGGCGATCCTCTTTTGTGACCTTCTGAGAAGCTAAGTCAATGGAGAAGCCAGATTCATTTAACGACCATGTTACTAATTTAACAATTGCAATGATTCACTTAACAGCAGGGGCAAGAAAAGTCGTAAAATGGGGCAAAACTCACTTCACCAATGTCTCGCTTAGCAACGGATATTTTGAGTTTAATTGTGGCCGTAAGTTGTACATTTTTTTTTAGAGCTGACCTTGAAAATCCTTCATGAGGTGTGAAAAATATTTTTATTCAACTATCAAGTTTCTTGGCTGGAATTACCGCAGAGGAGGGAACAACATGGATCCCCAGATCTTTCGTGAGGATCTTCAGGGATCAAGGAAGATTAAAGGCTCAGAAGAAACTCCACCATCTCATTTTTTGGGTGACCAAGACGGCAGACAACAGCTGCAAACCTTGAGGCAGGAGTGTGCGTGTGTGAATTGTATAATTTTCTGTTTGCAAATGCTGAAGGATCTCTGCAGGATCAACTTTCTTTCCAAGCACGAAAACAACGGCTAGGTAGTCCTCGACTTACAACCACTTTAACAGACCAGTTCCTTTTTAAAAAAGCAGTTATTAAGTGAGGGGTGCCCGATTTTACGACCGTTCTCGCCATGGTTGTTAAGTGAAGTGCTGCAGTCATTAAGTGAATCATGTGGTCATTAAGTGAATCTGGCTCCTCCCCTCCCCCCCCAAATGGTGACCATGTGATCCTGCAACCGTCATAAATACATGCTGGATGTCAAAAGGCCTGAATTTTGATCATGTGATTGTGGAGAATGCTGCAATGGTCATAAGTGCAAGGACTGGACAAAAGTCCCTTTTTTCCGTGTGGTCGTAACTTGGAGTGGTCACTAAGCAAATGGTTGTAAGACAAGGACTACCTGTGCTGCTGTTGTCATGCAATCTCCGCCCCTTTTGTATACCTGTGTGACGTCATAGGATCTGGATACCAAAGGGGGCGTGGCTTGAATTGTAAGAGCAGAATATTGTTTTCACTTTTATCTTAATGGGAAAAATGAGACCAGTCAAATACAGGTAGTCCTCAACTTACGACCACAACTGAGCCCAACATTTCTGTTCCTATGCGAGGCATTTGTTAAGTGAGTTTTGCCCTGTTTTATGGTCTTTCTTGCCATTGTTGTTAAGTGAATCACTGCAGTTGTTAAGTGAATCCGGCTTCCCTCGATGATTTTGCTCGTCAGAATTTGGCAAAAGACCTTGACACACAAACATGGGGCACTGAGACCGTCATAAATATGGCTCAGTTGCCAAGAGTCTGAATTTGGATCACACGTCCCTGGGGATGCTGCAAAGGCCGTAAGTGTGAAAAATGGTTTTCAGTGCCGTTGTAACTTGGAACAGTCACTAAGTGAACTGTTGTAAATCAAGGGCAACCTGTATTTTAATGGGAAATGAGAGCTGTCAAATTTGTGAACTAATTTTATGGATGTAATTTTTTTGGGGTCTCTTCTCAACAAAATGACATCATATTCTGTTCCATCCCATCCCATCCCATCCCATATTCTATTCTATTCTATTCTATTCTATTCTATTCTATTCTATTCTATTCTATTCTATTCTATCCCATCCCATCCCATCCCATATTCTATTCTTTTTTATTCTATCCTATCCTATCCCATCCCATATTCTATTCTATTTTATTCTATTCTATTCTATCCTATCCTATCTTATCTTATCCCATTCCATATTCTATTCTTTTTTTATTCTATCCTATCCTATCCTATCCTATCCTATCCCATCCCATATTCTATTCTATTCTATTCTATCCTATCCTATCTTATCCCATACCATATTCTATCCTATTCTATCCCATATCCTATCCTATCCCATCCCATCCCATTCCATATTCTATTCCTTTTTATTCTATCCTATCCTATCCCATATTCTATTCCTATTCCTATTCTATTCTATTCTATTCTATCCCATCCCATCACATATTCTATTCTATTCTATTCTATCCTATCCTATCCCATCCCATATTCTATTCTATTTTATTCTATTCTATTCTATCCTAATCCTATCCTATCCTATCCCATCCCACTCCATATTCTGTTCTATCCCATCCCATATCCTGTCCTATCCTGTCCTATCCTATCCTATCCTATCCTATCCTATCCTATCCTATCCTATCCTATCCTATCCTATCCTATCTTATCCTATCCTAAAGAGAAGCCCAGGATATCTTCCAAAATAGCATTTCAACCTTGCTCAAAAAACGCTGCAGTTTAAAGGTAGGTGTGTGTGTGTGTGTTTGTGCGTGTGTGTGTGTTTATGCACATGCCTGGGATGGAATAAAGTCACAGGGGTTGTGACAAGGTTAAGTCTTGCTTGTTAACCCCCGAGGAGCTAATCCCCCCGGGGAGATTGTTCTGAGTCGCACGCTGCTCCAACTGCAAATTCGCACACATGTTTGGACAGAGGCTTAGCTGCGACGCTTCGGGGGTTAAGTCCTGTGACATCACTGCTGTTCTATTTCTGACAAATACAAACACACACACACACAGACATAAATATGTTGTTGTTTAGGGGGATGGAAAATCTAATCCCTCTCGGCTTCACACATTTGCTGGGCAGTTGTAACAGTGGGGTGGATGACTTTGGCCCTTTTTAGTGGACAAGAACATAAAATCATAAAGCGGGAAGGGACCTCAGAGGTCATCCAGACCAACCCCCTGCTGGAACGGGATATTTTATATACCAGCCCGGTCAAAAGGTGTTTTCTGGTCTATTTTTGAAAACCTGCAGCAGCGATGGGGAAAAACAGCGTTGAATTAACCACAGTTTGGCAAGCTCCAAGTCTTTTGGGAATCTAAGCTAGTCCTTGACTTAATTCATTTAGTGACCATTCAAAGTTGCAATAGCACTGGGGAAAAAAATGACAATTATTCAAACTTACGACTGTTGTAGCATCTCTAGGGTCACGTGATCTAATTCAGGCACTTGTCAACTGACTCGTATTTATGACGGCTACAGTGTCCCGGGTCACCTGATCCCCTTTTGCAGCCTCCTGACAAGCCTAGTAAAGGAGGAAGGCTGGATTCACTTAACGACCATGTTCCTAAGTTACCAACCACAATTGAACACAAATTTCCACTGTTAAGCCAGTCAGTTGTTTTGCTTCATTTTATGACCGTTCTTGCCACAGTTGTTAAACGAACCCCTGTGGTTAAGTTAGTCAGATGGCTGTTAAGTGAATCTGGTTTCCTCCTTGACTTGTCAAAAGGTCACAAAAAGGAATCACATGACCCTGGGACACTGCGAGCGTCATAAATACGAGTCAATAATAATAATAATAATAATAATATTTAATGCTTCTACACCGCCCCCTCTCCCGCAAGGGACTCGGGGCGGTGTACAGTTCATACAAAATATAACAGGATACAATAAAATTAAATTAAATATGTACAGTTGACAATTGACATGGAGGAGGTTAAAATGTAGTTAAAAGAACTGTACAAAGCAGATATAAAATAAATTCAAACCCCTAAAAACAAATACAGTAAATTAAAAAAACCCTAAAATAACCAGATATAATATATTTGCCAGGAGGGACAGTTGAATTATGCCAGGCCTGCCAGTCGGAACAGGTGGGTCTTCAGTTTTTGCCGGAAGGAGCGGAGGTCAGAAGTGGTTCTAATGTCGGGAGGGAGGTCATTCCAGAGGGTTGGGCCCATCACAGAGAAGGCCCTACTCCTCGGTGTCGCCCGCTGGCATTGCCTAGTGGACGGCACCAGGAGAAGTCCCTCCCTGTGTGAGCGTATTGGCCGCAGGGATGTATGTGGGAGGATGCGATCCCGCAAGTAACTAGGTCCCGTGCCATGGAGCGCTTTAAAGATGGTAATCAGCACCTTGAAACGCACCCGGAAAACCACAGGCAGCCAGTGCAGCTCGCGCAGGAGAGGTGTTACGTGGGAGTACCTCGTACTCCCCATCACAGCCCGCGCAGCTGCGTTCTGAACTAACTGCAGTCTCCGGGCGCGTCCCAAGGGCAGCCCCATGTAGAGAGCGTTGCAGTAATCCAGGCGGGATGTCACCAGCGCATGAGTGACCGTGCGTAGGGCATCCCGGTCCAGTAGGGGGCGCAATTGGCGCACCAGGCGAACCTGGTGGAACGCCCCCCTTGCCACGGCTGCCACATGGTCCTCCATTGACAGCCGGGCATCAAGGAGGACGCCCAAATTGCGCGCCCGTTCCACAGGGGGCAATTGTTCGCCCCCTATGGCCAGCGATGGAATCAGCTGGCTGAACCGAGGTGCCGGTAGCCACAGCCACTCAGTCTTGGAGGGGTTGAGTTTAAGTCTGTTGTCCCCCATCCAGACCCCGACGGCCTCCAAACACCGGGACATCACTTCGACAGCCTCGTTGGGGTGGTTTGGAGTTGAAATATACAGCTGAGTATCATCAGCGTAGAGGTGATACTCAACCCCAAAACCACGGATGATCTCACCCAGCGGCTTCACATATGTGTTGAACAGGAGAGGCGAGAGGACCGACCCCTGTGGCACTCCACAAGTGAGTGGCCTCGGGGTTGACCTCTGTCCCCCTGTCAACACACATTGCCTCCGGTCGGAGAGGTAGGAGCCAAACCACCGCAAAACGGTACCTCCGACTCCTATCCCCTCCAACCGGCGCAATAGGATACCATGGTCGATGGTATCAAAAGCCGCCGAGAGGTCTAATAGGACCAGGATAGAGGAACAACCTCTATCTCTGGCCCTCCAGAGATCATCAACCAACGCGACCAAGGCTGTCTCTGTGCTGTGCCCGGGTCGGAAGCCAGACTGGCGTGAGTCTAGATACTCGGATTCGTCAAGGTGTCGTGGAAACTGCTGCGCCACCACATTCTCTACAACCTTCGCTAGAAACGGAAGGTTGGAGACTGGACGATAATTAGCTAGCTCCATTGGGTCGAGTGAAGGCCTCTTAAGCAAGGGTCTCACCACCACCTCTTTCAAGGCGGTTGGTAAGGATCCCTCACCCAATGAGGCATTCACCAGGCCCAGAAGCCAGCCTCGGGTCACCTCCCAAGATGCCAGTACCAACCAGGAGGGACACGGGTCCATTAAACATGTGGTGGGTCGCAGCCGTCCACGCAACCTATCTAAATCCTCGGGGGCAACAGAATCAAACTCCTCCCAGGATGGTCTCACAAGACTCGCTGTTGGCGGCCCGTCTGGTCCACTGAGTGGGGCCCATCCGCTCCGGATCTGAGCGACTTTGTCCTGCAGATATTCCCCAAATTCCTCTGCTCTGCCCTGTAAGGGTGCCCCCTGTGTCCTCTGTGACAATACAATACAGTACAATACAATAGTAGAGTTGGAAGGGATCTTGGAGGTCTTCTAGTCCAACCCCCTGCCTAGGCAGGAAACCCTATACCGTTCCAGGCAAATGGCTATCCAACATCTTCTTAAAAACTTCCAGTGTTGGGACATTCACAACTTCTGGAGGCAACTTCTGTTCCACTGATTAATTGTTCTAACTGTCAGGAAGTTTCTCCTCAGTTCTAAGTTGCTTCTCTCCTTCATTAGTTTCCACCCATTGCTTCTTGCTCTGCCCTCAGGTGCTTTGGAGAATAGTTTGACTCCCTCTTCTTTGGGGCAGCCCCTGAGATATTGGAAGACTGCTATCATGTCTCTCCTAGTCCTTCTTTCTCTTAAGCTAAACATACCCAGTTCCTGCAACCGTTCTTCATATGTTTTAGCCTCCAGTCCCCTAATCCTCTTTGTTGCTCTTCTCTGCACTCTTTCCAGACTCTCCACATCTTTTCTACATCGTGACGACCAAAACTGAATGCCGTATTCCAAGTGTGGCCTCACCAAGGCCTTGTAAAGTGGTATCAACCCTTCACATGATCTTGATTCTATCCCTCTGTTGATGCAGCCTAGGACTGTGTTGGCTTTTTTGGCAGCTGCTGCACACGGCTGGCTTCTATTTAAGTGGTAGAAGACTTCCAATGATGGAGCAGCCACAACAGAACAGCAGAATAACAAAGTAGCAGAATAGAACAGAACAACAGAGATTTGGAAGGGGCCTTGGAGATCTTCTAGTCCAGCCCCCTGATCAAGCAGGAAACCCTAACCATTCCAGTCTCTTACTTGTTCAAAATCCTATTTCCCCCTTCCAAAGACATAACCCTCGCCTCTCCTTCCCACAGTCTGGGTTTCCCTCTTGATGCTGGGCCGAACATGGCTGGACCACATCTGTGGGCATGAGGACAGGGGTCTCCCACCCCTCTGAAGTATGCGCATTGTTAGCTATTAAAGAGGGAGTAGCACACCCATCCTCGGGCAGTGAGCTCATGTGTTCCTAGGATTCTCCAACAAAGGCAATTAATTAAACCGCCCTGTCGTTTCTGTTCCACCTCGAAATCCGGTTTCCCGTCGCGCTATCTTGGAAGATGGTTCCTTGAGGTTGTCTGGGATGACCACGAATGGGAGGTGGGGCGTGTGCGCACCCCGCAGTCAGAGAGGGAAAAATGTCCGTGGTCAGAGATGATTGTCTCTTGCTCCTAAACGCAGACCACACCGCAAGGCTTTGTCGACTGCATGGAAACAGGGTGGAAATGGAACCAGACCACAGAGAAAGGGATTCGTAAGTGCGTTGTGAGGATGTTGTGCTGAACACTTGGCCCGTGGAAAAGCAAGGAATGTCTGCTGGTAATGAAGATGGATGAAGCCAATGGCCAGGCAGCTACGTCGTCCTGGGGTTAAGGTTGGCTTGGAGTCAGTGGGGTGAGTCACTTGTCTGCAGTCTGGGTGAAGGGGTGAAGGAAAAGTGGAGGAATGAGGAGAGCGGAGGGAGGGAGGGAGGAGAGAGGGTGGGAAGGAAGGAAGAAAATGGAAAAGGAAAAGAAGAATAAAAGTGGAAGGAAAAGAAGAAAAAGAGGAAGGGAAGGAAGACAAATGAAAGAGAAAAGAGAAAGTATGAAAGGGAGGGAGAGAGGGAGGGAAGTAAGGAAGGAAATGGGAGGGAGGGAAGAGGAGGCAGGAAGGAAGAAAGGAAAAGGGAAGAAGAAAGGAAGAATAAAAGTGGAAGGAAAGGAAAAGAAAAAGAGGGAGGAAAAGAAGGGAGGGAGGCAAGGAAAAAATGGGTGGGAGGGGACAGGAGGGGGGAAGGAAAGAAGAAAGGAAGATTAAAAGTGGAGGGGAAAGAAAAGAAAAAAGAGGAAGAGAAGAAAGAGAAAGGAAAGAGAAAAGAGGAAGGAAGAAAATGGGAGTGAGGGAGGGGAGAGGGAGGAGAAAGGAAGAAATGAAGGAGGGAAAAGAAAAGTAAAGAGGAAAGGAAGAATAAAAGTGAAAGGAAAGGAAAGAAAAAAGAGGGAGGAAAGGGAGGGAGATAAAAAAGAAAGAAGAAAGAAGGACAGAGGGCAGAGAAAAAAAGGAAAGAAAAAAATAAGGAATAACAAAAGAGGAAGAGATGAAGGGAGGGGGAGAGGAGGGAGGAAGGATGGAGGAAAGGAAAGGAAAAAAGAAAAAGGGAGGAAAGGAAAGAAGGAAGGATGGATGGAAGAATCCAAGTTTGTCACCTTCTAAAGAATTTTGTCATTCTTGATTGGCAGACGTACAGTGTGTCTTTTAGGAATGGTTCTTCATCTTGGAAAGCAATGTTAAATACTAGTTTAGTGTTTCTGAAGGGAAGCAATTTTAAGATGTGAAGATCTCAACTCCCAAAATTCATCCCATCCATCCATTTAGCCATCCATCATCTCTCTCTCTCCCTCCCTCCCTCCCCCACCCCCCTCTCTCCTATCTATCTGCTAAAAGGTGACACGATCTATCAGAGGTGGAATTCAGCCGGTTCTGACAGGTTCTGGAGAACCGGTAGGGGAAATTTTGAGTAGTTGGGAGAACCGGCAAAGAGGCTGGCCCCGCCCCTGCTGCCTCCCAGCCTCCCAGCTGATCTTCTTTTGTTGCCCTGAACAGGAGAATGGAACTGGAAAGCAGGATAGTGGGGTGGGGAGAGAATGGAGATTTTGCAGTAACTTTCCCTTGCCATGCCCACCAAACCACGTCCACAGAAGTGGTAGTAAATTTTTTGAATCCAACCACTGCATCCTGATGGCACATAGCCAAACATCTTACATCATTTGGGTGATTAGACCAACATTCACCCTCAACCTTGCTAGTCTCAACCCTTATAAGTGACTCCATGGACAACCCAACCTTCACATGTGTGAAGAACACCAAACCTTGAGGTGTTGCACATCTTCCTTTTAACGTCACCTGCAAAGCATAAATTCTACGCTGTTTCGCAACTAATTCTCACAGACTATGAATAAATAGGAATCTTCTTGCACAGATTTCAGCTTGAGAATTCGCCACTGAAAACCTCTAAGATGGGAAGAGGCCAGAGAGGTTCAATTTTGGTGATTTGTGGACTTCAACTCCCAGAACTTTGCAGCTGGGGAATGGATGGATGGGTGGATGATTGGATGGATGGATGCTTGGTTGGATTGGATGAATTGGTGGATGGAAGGATGGATAGATTGATGGATGGATGGATGAATGGATAGATGGATAGATGGATAGATGGATGGATGGATGGATGGATGAAAGGATGAATGTTTATTGGACCCGTGTCCCTCCTGGCTTGTACTGGCATCCTGGGAGGTTACGCGCGACTGGCTCCTGGGCCTGGTGAACGCCTCGTTGGGTGAGGGGTCTCTACCGGCCGCCTTGAAAGAGGCGGTGGTGAGGCCCCTGCTCAAGAAGCCTTCCCTGGACCCAACGGACCTAGTCAATTATCGTCCAGTCTCCAACCTTCCTTTTTTAGCGAAGGTTGTAGAGAGTGTGGTGGTACAGCAGTTCCCACGTCACCTGGAGGAAAATGATTATCTAGACCCGCGCCAGTCCGGCTTCCGACCCGGGCACAGCACGGAGACGGCCTTGGTCGCATTGGTTGATGATCTCTGGAGGGCCAGAGATAGGGGTTGTTCCTCTATCCTGGTCCTATTAGATCTCTCGGCGGCGTTCGATACCATCGACCATGGTATCCTGTTGCACCGGCTAGAGGGGCTGGGAGTCAGGGGCACCGTTTTACGGTGGTTTGGCTCCTACCTCTCTGATCGGACGCAACGTGTGTTGGCAGGGGAGCAGAGTTCGACCCGGAGGCCACTCACATGTGGAGTGCCACAGGGATCGGTGCTCTCGCCTCTCCTGTTCAACACATATATGAAACCGCTGGGCGAGATCATCCGTGGTTTTGGGGTGGGATATCATCTGTATGCTGATGATACTCAGCTATACATTTCCACCCCGAACCACCCCAATGAGGCCGTCGAAATGATGTCCCGGTGTCTGGAGGCCGTACGGGTCTGGATGGATGGCAACCGACTAAAACTTAACCCTTCCAAGACGGAGTGGCTGTGGCTTCCGGCCTCCCGGTTCAACCAGGTGCTTCCATCTCTGGCCATCGGGGGCGTCCAACTAGCCCCCATGGAACAGGTGCGCAATTTGGGTGTCCTCCTGGATGCCCGGCTGTCCATGGATGACCATGTAACAGCCGTGGCAAGGGGGGCGTTCCATCAGGTCCGCCTGATGCGCCAATTGCGCCCCTTATTGGACCGGGATGCCCTACGCACAGTCACCCATGCGCTAGTGACGTCTCGCCTGGATTACTGCAATGCTCTCTACATGGGGCTTCCCTTGAGATGCACTCGGAGACTACAGTTGGTCCAGAACGCGGCCGCGCAGGTGATTATGGGGAGGACTAGATACTCCCCTGTAACACCTCTCCTGCGCGAGCTGCACTGGCTTCCTGTGGTCTACCGAGTGCGTTTCAAGGTTTTGATTATGATCTTTAAAGCGCTTCATGGCACAGGGCCTAGTTATATGCAGGATCGCATCCTGCCCCACACATCCCTACGACCAATTCGCTCACACAGAGAGGGACTTCTCCGGGTGCCGTCCGCCAAACAGTGCCGGGGGGCGACACCCAGGAGCAGAGCCTTCTCTGTGATGGGCCCAGCCCTGTGGAATGACCTCCCCCGTGACATCAGGATTACTTCCGATCTCCGCTCCTTCCGTGTACAGCTGAAGACCCACCTCTTTCAATTATCTGGCCTGGCTCAATCGTAATTTCTCTTATTCCTCCTAACTGTTTTTAAATTGTCTTTGCATATTGGGTTTCTTACAATTGGGGTATTTTAATGCTGATTTTTAACTGTCTAAATGATGTAATTTGTTACCTCCTCCGTGTATGTGTGTTTTGTATGTATGTACGTTTATGTGCTGTTATATATCTTCCATGTTTTATGCTCCATTGTACGCCGCCCCGAGTCCTACTTGGAAAGGGAGCGGCTAATAAATCCAAATTATTATTATTATTATAATGGATGGATGGATAGATGGATGGGTGATTGGATGATTGGATGATTGGATGAATGGAAGGATGGATGGATGGATGGATGGATGGATGATTGGATGAATGGATGGATGGATGAATGGATGATTGGATGGATGGATGATTGGATGAATGGATGGATGAATGGATGATTGAATGGATAGATGAATGGATGATTGGATGGATAGATGGATGGATGATTGGATGGATGGATGGATAGATGAATGATTGGATGGATGAATGATTGGATGGATGGATGGATGGATGGATGGATGGATGAATGGATGGATAGATGGATGGGTGATTGGAAGTTGAAGTCCATAAGTCTTAAAATCATCAAGTTTGCACACCCACGGATAGGGGAATTTCCCTGGAGCAGTTGTCCATTTTTGAAAGTTCTCCTTGTTCCAAACCTACTTTAGATACTGGAGTATAGTTGAAGAAAAGGCTATTCCTGTGGCTCTTTAGTCCCCTTGTCATTATTCTGGTTCTTTGGCCCTTTACCTGCTCAGGGAAAAGTCCATCCAGGATTTGGTGACTTGATCTGGAAGGAAGGTTTAAAGCTTCCCACGTGGTAGCCATGAGCAAACGTCTGGGATCTCCAGCTGTGGTTGTGGACAACCTCTTGGCTGTTGACCTTATAAATTTGAGATCATTTTGGTCATCCCTACATGACATTGTTCATTTCCTCTGTCCCATCTCACTGTGATGTTTCCAGCCTGATGAAATATTAGAGAACTGGAGCATCTGAGAAAACAGGAGACAACATTTTCCACGAATTTTGTGGCCAGCTTGCGAAGGCTTCCCTAAAAATGATTGTTGCTGGTCCTTGTGGGTTGTGTGTGGCAGGTGCGATGAATATTATCTTGAGCGCGAGGGGTTGTGAGCTGTTTTTCTAAAGAAGAAAAAGGAAGATGGGTGAAGGAAGCGCTGGTGAGTTAGTTGGTTGATTGCCTTTCCTTCTCAGACAGTTTTGGATTTAATAAAAATATTTTCACTGAGATGACTAAAACAGTCAAGGAGTCTTCTGCCTTTAAAAGCTAAGGAGAGTTTTTGGGATGACTTCTCCCCACCTGTATTGGAGGGGGGGGGTATCCTAGGATTAAATAGATCTCCCAGGATTTCATTCATGTAGTTAAAAGAAATAATTCTATTATGGGCCATGTGATTAAAAGGGAAAAAATTCTATTTTCAACAGAAACTGGAAGTACTTCCTCCCTTCACCTCCCTTTCCATCTCCCTCCCTCTCGTCTACCTTCCTTCCTACCCCTCCCTCTCTCTCCCTCACTGTCTCCCATCCCTTACACTCCTCCTTCCCTTTCTCCTTCTCCTCCCTTTCCATCCTTCCTTCCTCTCTTCTAACTTCCTCCCTCTCTTCTATCTTCCTTCCTTCCCTCTCTACCTCCCTCACTATCCCCATCCCTTCTTGCTCTCCTCCCTTTCTCTTTCTCCTTCTTTCCATCCCCCTCCCTCTCATCTACCTTCCTTCCTTCCCTCCCTCCGTATCCCCATCCCTTCTTGCTCTCCTCCCACTCTTTCTCCTTCGCCTCCCTTTCCATCCTCCCTCCCTCTCTTCTTCCTCCTCCTCCCTACCTTCCTTCCATGGGTGACTTTGGCCCAATCACCAGGAGACAGAGAGTTCTAGTCTCACCTTAGTCAGGAAAGCCAGCTGGGTGACTTTGAGCCAATTGTCAGAAGATGGTGAGTTCTAGTCTTGCCTTAGGCATAAGAGTCAGTTATGTGACTCCGCCCCCTCCCTCTCCTAAGCCCACCTTGAAGGATTGTTGTTGTGGAGGAAATAGGACAAAAATGTTCTTTGATATGCTTGCCACCTTGAAGTATTTGTAAAAAAAAAGAAACAAAAGACAGGAATCAAATAAAAATATAAAATCAACCCGTTCCAAACCACAAACTAGTCAACCATCTTTTAAACTCTGAATGTGGTGCAAATCTAACTCTTTTTTTTTTTTTTTTTTCGAACTCAGGAGCTGCTGCACTTTTCTCCCACATCACTCTGGCTTCCTCTAAGGTTGGCGGGTGGTGGTGGGGAACATTAAAAATAAAAATATGGAAAGGCTTCAAGAATTCAACCACTGCAAAGTGAGAACATTAAAGTAGCATAGACAGCAAGGGTGGGGGGGAGGATTGAAAAATGGAGAGACCTCCGCCCAGTCCAGGGGGAATTGTCCCAGGGATTAATGGCGGGTCATCGCCTGTAGCAAAGTTCAGCCCTCTGAAAAATAGGAGAATATTCATTGGTTTTTTTTAAAAAAATTAAGAATTTAAAGGAGACGAGAATCCAATTGCTGGTTGAATTGGGAGTTATTGAAGTTGGCCGGAGTCTGAGGTTAAGGTTGTTTCCGAAGATGCCTTGGTAAGGGAAGTTAAAACCCACAAATAAGTTAAAGTTAATCTTAGACATCAGCACAGAATCTCAGGGCTGGAGGGGACCAAGGAGGTCATCTAGTCCCACCCACTGCCCAAGACAGAAGTCCTTATTCCATCCTAGACAAATGGTTGTCAATCTTTCCTTTAAAATCTCCTGTGATGGAAGACCCATAAGTTGGGAAGACAGAAGGGGTTCCATTGATTAATTGTTCTCCCTGTCAGGAAATTCCTCCTCCTTTGTAGGTTAGAGAGCCAGTTTGGACTTGAGGTTAAACCTAGAGAACACCAGGAGACGGTGAGTTCTAGTCCCGTCTTAGACATGAAAGTTGGCTGGGTGACTTTGTAAAAAATAAAAAAATAAAGGCAGGATACAAATTAAATAAAGAAAGTAAGTAGATTAATATTACCAAGCTGATATTCTTATATATATATATATATGCTCTGCTCTGAGGGGGATCCCTCAAAGATAAATCATGCTGTTGAAAGGCAGAGAGGACCTGGCAACCTCGAATTAAATAAGGAACAGCTGTTTTTCCACCAGGAACAATTAGGGAGCCTTATTTTTAAATGCACCAAAGCCTGCTTAATGCATAATAATTTGCTGGCAGTTCCCAAACCTTGCTCTTTTTCTATTTTGACCCCCAAAATGTACTTTCTAAACATCTTCACAAGCGGGAGGTGGGGGGGGGGGGGGAGAGAGAAAAAAAAATGCAGTTGGTCCAGGAAAATTAAAGTTAAAATAAAAATAAAAAATAACATTAATTTTAAAAAAATAGTTAAAATTAAACAAATGAATTTTAATATAAGATTAAAATTAAAGAATTAATTTTAATTGTAACATTAAAAAGTTAAAGAATTAAATTTAAATTTTAAGATTAAAGTTAAGGTTGTACATTACTTTTAATTTTTGAAATGAAAGTTAACATTAATAATTTTTAATTTCAATTTAAAAAATTAGTTAATTAAAAAAATTAAATACAATGAAAGTTGAAATGAAAGAATTAATTTTAATTTTTTAAATGAAAAAGATTAAAGCATTAATCAATTTTATTTTTAATTAAAATAAGAGGGAGGGAGAAAGGGAGGGAAAGAGAGAGGAAAGGAAGGAAGCAAGTAAGGAAGGAGGAAGAACGGGAAGGAAGGAAGGAGGGAGGGAGGGGAAGAGAGGGGAGGGAGAAAGGGAAGGAAGCCGGGAGGGGGGAGAGAGAAAAAGAAAAGGAAGGAATGAGAGAGGGAGGGAAGGAGGGAAGGAAGGAAGAGTGGGAGGGAGCAAGGGAAGAGAAGAGAGGAGAGGAAGGAAGGAAGAAAGAAAGAAAGAAAGAAAGAAAGAAAGAAAGAAAGAAAGAAAGAAAGAAAGAAAGAAAAATGGCAAGCAAAGAAGCCTATTTCTTTGAAAGAAGCAGATGTTTCCATTCTGTGCCAGTAGTTAATAATTGGCAGTCTATGTACCCTGTCAAGGTTGTAAACCGAAGCCATTGTGTATAATTTGGAAATAAATATAGCACAAATATAGTGAAAGCCACTGAGTTTTATATGAGAGCACAGAGGGGGCTAGTATGATTTTTTGGGGGGGGGATGAGTGTGTGTGTGTTTGCTATTATACTCTCTCTCTCTCTCTCTCTCATTCCGGTTCTCTCATTCTCTCCCTCTCATTCTCTCTCTCTCTTTCTCTCTCTCTCTCTCATTCTTTTTCTCTCATTCTGGTTCCCCCCCCCCTCTCCAAATTGATTAGTTAAAGGTGACTATTATGGTTTGATCTGCTGGAATGAAAGGCAGCATTTCTAAATTCGGAAGGGTGGGATTATACCCATTTTTTCAAGAAGACACAATAATATTAATAGGGAAATAATTCCTCCCACTCCGCACCAATTTTCTCCAGCAGGAAGAATTTACAGTGACTTCAGCTCTCCACCCAAAAATTCCTTGGACTCTCAAAAACAGTTAATATAACTTTATATATGGATAGTGTTTAGGTTAGTTGGACATGCAGGTAGTCCTTGATTTACGGCTACAATAGAGCCTGATTTTTCCGTTGGTATGTGAGACACTTGTTAAGTGAGTTTTTCCCCATTTTACGAGCTTCCTTGCCAACGTTGCTAAGTGAATCACCGCAGTTGTTGAGTTCGTCGCATGGTTGTTAAATGAATCCAGCTTCCCCAGTGACTTTGCTTGCCAAAGGGGATCACGTGACCCCGGGAAATGAATCAGATTCCAAGCATCTGGATTTTGATCAGGTGACCACAGGGAAGCTGCGACGGTCGTAAGTGTGAAAAACAATCATAGGTCCCTTTTTCCCAGCACCGTTGTAACTTCAAACAGTTACTAAACGAACAGTTGTAAGTCAAGAACTATCGGTATATGTTCTTTTTTTAAAAAAAAAAATTTTAAAGGGGTCTTTGAAATGCTTTCAACCTTTTTATTGCGTTGTTTTTTTTCTAGGTCTGATTTCACTGGGACCACCAGCACCCGTGACGTTTTGGCTGTGAAGTTCTAGGGGTGTCCCAGAAAACTCATCATCACAACGGCCGAAGGGCTGCTCATTCGGGGTGCAAACGTTATGGAGGGAATTGGGAATTTTCATCCTGAAATCCCTGACATCTTATAGGGAGCCAGTTAAGATGCATTTGTTTGTAAAGTGTGGCCGAGAAACCAGGAATTCTACTCCCGCCTTAGGCATGGAAACCAACTGGGTGACCTTGGGCCAATCACCAGGAGACGGTGAGTTCCAGTCCTGCCTTAGGCATGGGAGGCAGCTTAGTGACTTTGGGCCAATCACCAGGTGATGGTGAGTTCTAGTCCTGCCTTAGGCATGGGAGGCAGCTTAGTGACTTTGGGCCAATCACCAGGTGATGGTGAGTTCTAGTCCTGCCTTAGGCATGGGAGGCAGCTTAGTGACTTTGGGCCAATCACCAGGAGACGGTGAGTTCCAGTCCTGCCTTAGGCATGGGAGGCAGCTTAGTGACTTTGGGCCAATCACCAGGTGATGGTGAGTTCTAGTCCTGCCTTAGGCATGGGAGGCAGCTTAGTGACTTTGGGCCAATCACCAGGTGACAGTGAGTTCCAGTCCTGCCTTAGGCATGGGAGGCAGCTTAGTGACCTTGGGCCAATCATCAGGAGACGGTGAGTTCCAGTCCTGCCTTAGGCATGGGAGGCAGCTTAGTGACCTTGGGCCAATCACCAGGTGACAGTGAGTTCCAGTCCTGCCTTAGGCATGGGAGGCAGCTTAGTGACCTTGGGCCAATCATCAGGTGATGGTGAGTTCTAGTCCTGCCTTAGGCATGGGAGGCAGCTTAGTGACTTTGGGCCAATCACCAGGTGACAGTGAGTTCCAGTCCTGCCTTAGGCATGGGAGGCAGCTTAGTGACCTTGGGCCAATCATCAGGTGATGGTGAGTTCCAGTCCTGCCTTAGGCATGGGAGGCAGCTTAGTGACTTTGGGCCAATCACCAGGTGACAGTGAGTTCCAGTCCTGCCTTAGGCATGGGAGGCAGCTTAGTGACCTTGGGCCAATCACCAGGTGATGGTGAGTTCCAGTCCTGCCTTAGGCATGGGAGGCAGCTTAGTGACTTTGGGCCAATCACCAGGTGACAGTGAGTTCCAGTCCTGCCTTAGGCATGGGAGGCAGCTTAGTGACCTTGGGCCAATCATCAGGTGATGGTGAGTTCTAGTCCTGCCTTAGGCATGGGAGGCAGCTTAGTGACCTTGGGCCAATCATCAGGTGATGGTGAGTTCTAGTCCTGCCTTAGGCATGGGAGGCAGCTTAGTGACTTTGGGCCAATCATCAGGTGATGGTGAGTTCTAGTCCTGCCTTAGGCATGGGAGGCAGCTTAGTGACCTTGGGCCAATCACCAGGTGACAGTGAGTTCCAGTCCTGCCTTAGGCATGGGAGGCAGCTTAGTGACCTTGGGCCAATCATCAGGTGATGGTGAGTTCTAGTCCTGCCTTAGGCATGGGAGGCAGCTTAGTGACTTTGGGCCAATCACCAGGTGACAGTGAGTTCCAGTCCTGCCTTAGGCATGGGAGGCAGCTTAGTGACCTTGGGCCAATCATCAGGTGATGGTGAGTTCTAGTCCTGCCTTAGGCATGGGAGGCAGCTTAGTGACCTTGGGCCAATCACCAGGTGACAGTGAGTTCCAGTCCTGCCTTAGGCATGGGAGGCAGCTTAGTGACCTTGGGCCAATCATCAGGTGATGGTGAGTTCTAGTCCTGCCTTAGGCATGGGAGGCAGCTTAGTGACTTTGGGCCAATCACCAGGTGACAGTGAGTTCCAGTCCTGCCTTAGGCATGGGAGGCAGCTTAGTGACCTTGGGCCAATCACCAGGTGATGGTGAGTTCCAGTCCTGCCTTAGGCATGGGAGGCAGCTTAGTGACTTTGGGCCAATCACCAGGTGACAGTGAGTTCCAGTCCTGCCTTAGGCATGGGAGGCAGCTTAGTGACTTTGGGCCAATCACCAGGTGACAGTGAGTTCCAGTCCTGCCTTAGGCATGGGAGGCAGCTTAGTGACTTTGGGCCAATCACCAGGTGACAGTGAGTTCCAGTCCTGCCTTAGGCATGGGAGGCAGCTTAGTGACCTTGGGCCAATCATCAGGTGATGGTGAGTTCTAGTCCTGCCTTAGGCATGGGAGGCAGCTTAGTGACTTTGGGCCAATCACCAGGTGACAGTGAGTTCCAGTCCTGCCTTAGGCATGGGAGGCAGCTTAGTGACCTTGGGCCAATCACCAGGTGATGGTGAGTTCCAGTCCTGCCTTAGGCATGGGAGGCAGCTTAGTGACTTTGGGCCAATCACCAGGTGACAGTGAGTTCCAGTCCTGCCTTAGGCATGGGAGGCAGCTTAGTGACTTTGGGCCAATCACCAGGTGACAGTGAGTTCCAGTCCTGCCTTAGGCATGGGAGGCAGCTTAGTGACTTTGGGCCAATCACCAGGTGACAGTGAGTTCCAGTCCTGCCTTAGGCATGGGAGGCAGCTTAGTGACCTTGGGCCAATCACCAGGTGACAGTGAGTTCCAGTCCTGCCTTAGGCATGGGAGGCAGCTTAGTGACCTTGGGCCAATCATCAGGTGATGGTGAGTTCTAGTCCTGCCTTAGGCATGGGAGGCAGCTTAGTGACTTTGGGCCAATCACCAGGTGACAGTGAGTTCCAGTCCTGCCTTAGGCATGGGAGGCAGCTTAGTGACCTTGGGCCAATCATCAGGTGATGGTGAGTTCCAGTCCTGCCTTAGGCATGGGAGGCAGCTTAGTGACTTTGGGCCAATCACCAGGTGACAGTGAGTTCCAGTCCTGCCTTAGGCATGGGAGGCAGCTTAGTGACCTTGGGCCAATCACCAGGAGACGGTGAGTTCCAGTCCTGCCTTAGGCATGGGAGGCAGCTTAGTGACTTTGGGCCAATCACCAGGTGATGGTGAGTTCTAGTCCTGCCTTAGGCATGGGAGGCAGCTTAGTGACCTTGGGCCAATCATCAGGAGACGGTGAGTTCCAGTCCTGCCTTAGGCATGGGAGGCAGCTTAGTGACTTTGGGCCAATCACCAGGTGACGGTGAGTTCTAGTCCTGCCTTAGGCATGGGAGGCAGCTTAGTGACTTTGGGCCAATCACCAGGAGACGGTGAGTTCCAGTCCTGCCTTAGGCATGGGAGGCAGCTTAGTGACTTTGGGCCAATCACCAGGTGACGGTGAGTTCCAGTCCTGCCTTAGGCATGGGAGGCAGCTTAGTGACCTTGGGCCAATCATCAGGAGACGGTGAGTTCTAGTCCTGCCTTAGGCATGGGAGGCAGCTTAGTGACTTTGGGCCAATCACCAGGTGACGGTGAGTTCCAGTCCTGCCTTAGGCATGGGAGGCAGCTTAGTGACTTTGGGCCAATCACCAGGTGACGGTGAGTTCTAGTCCTGCCTTAGGCATGGGAGGCAGCTTAGTGACTTTGGGCCAATCACCAGGAGACGGTGAGTTCCAGTCCTGCCTTAGGCATGGGAGGCAGCTTAGTGACCTTGGGCCAATCACCAGGTGATGGTGAGTTCCAGTCCTGCCTTAGGCATGGGAGGCAGCTTAGTGACTTTGGGCCAATCACCAGGTGACGGTGAGTTCCAGTCCTGCCTTAGGCATGGGAGGCAGCTTAGTGACTTTGGGCCAATCACCAGGAGACGGTGAGTTCCAGTCCTGCCTTAGGCATGGGAGGCAGCTTAGTGACCTTGGGCCAATCACCAGGTGATGGTGAGTTCCAGTCCTGCCTTAGGCATGGGAGGCAGCTTAGTGACCTTGGGCCAATCATCAGGAGACGGTGAGTTCCAGTCCTGCCTTAGGCATGGGAGGCAGCTTAGTGACTTTGGGCCAATCACCAGGTGACGGTGAGTTCTAGTCCTGCCTTAGGCATGGGAGGCAGCTTAGTGACTTTGGGCCAATCACCAGGAGACGGTGAGTTCCAGTCCTGCCTTAGGCATGGGAGGCAGCTTAGTGACTTTGGGCCAATCACCAGGTGACGGTGAGTTCCAGTCCTGCCTTAGGCATGGGAGGCAGCTTAGTGACCTTGGGCCAATCATCAGGAGACGGTGAGTTCTAGTCCTGCCTTAGGCATGGGAGGCAGCTTAGTGACTTTGGGCCAATCACCAGGTGACGGTGAGTTCCAGTCCTGCCTTAGGCATGGGAGGCAGCTTAGTGACTTTGGGCCAATCACCAGGTGACGGTGAGTTCTAGTCCTGCCTTAGGCATGGGAGGCAGCTTAGTGACTTTGGGCCAATCACCAGGAGACGGTGAGTTCCAGTCCTGCCTTAGGCATGGGAGGCAGCTTAGTGACCTTGGGCCAATCACCAGGTGATGGTGAGTTCCAGTCCTGCCTTAGGCATGGGAGGCAGCTTAGTGACTTTGGGCCAATCACCAGGTGACGGTGAGTTCCAGTCCTGCCTTAGGCATGGGAGGCAGCTTAGTGACTTTGGGCCAATCACCAGGAGACGGTGAGTTCCAGTCCTGCCTTAGGCATGGGAGGCAGCTTAGTGACCTTGGGCCAATCACCAGGTGATGGTGAGTTCCAGTCCTGCCTTAGGCATGGGAGGCAGCTTAGTGACCTTGGGCCAATCATCAGGAGACGGTGAGTTCCAGTCCTGCCTTAGGCATGGGAGGCAGCTTAGTGACTTTGGCTCTATCACCAGGTGACGGTGAGTTCTAGTCCTGCCTTAGGCACGGGAGGCAGCTTAGTGACTTTGGGCCAATCACCAGGAGACGGTGAGTTCCAGTCCTGCCTTAGGCATGGGAGGCAGCTTAGTGACTTTGGGCCAATCACCAGGAGACGGTGAGTTCCAGTCCTGCCTTAGGCATGGGAGGCAGCTTAGTGACCTTGGGCCAATCACCAGGTGATGGTGAGTTCCAGTCCTGCCTTAGGCATGGGAGGCAGCTTAGTGACCTTGGGCCAATCATCAGGAGATGGTGAGTTCCAGTCCTGCCTTAGGCATGGGAGGCAGCTTAGTGACTTTGGCTCTATCACCAGGTGACGGTGAGTTCTAGTCCTGCCTTAGGCACGGGAGGCAGCTTAGTGACTTTGGGCCAATCACCAGGAGACGGTGAGTTCTAGTCCTGCCTTAGGCATGGGAGGCAGCTTAGTGACTTTGGCTCTATCACCAGGAGACGGTGAGTTCCAGTCCTGCCTTAGGCATGGGAGGCAGCTTAGTGACTTTGGGCCAATCACCAGGTGACGGTGAATTCCAGTCCTGCCTTAGGCATGGGAGGCAGCTTAGTGACTTTGGGCCAATCACCAGGTGATGGTGAGTTCCAGTCCTGCCTTAGGCATGGGAGGCAGCTTAGTGACTTTGGGCCAATCACCAGGTGATGGTGAGTTCCAGTCCTGCCTTAGTCATGGGAGGCAGCTTAGTGACTTTGGCTCTATCACCAGGAGACGGTGAGTTCCAGTCCTGCCTTAGGCATGGGAGGCAGCTTAGTGACTTTGGCTCTATCACCAGGAGACGGTGAGTTCCAGTCCTGCCTTAGGCATGGGAGGCAGCTTAGTGACCTTGGGCCAATCACCAGGAGACGGTGAGTTCCAGTCCTGCCTTAGGCATGATTCTGGGCGTGGAAGTCCACCCCTCTTAAACCATAGCTGGCTGGGAGATCCTGGGTGTTGGAGTCCTCCTCTCTTAAAGCTGCCAAGGTTGAGAAATCCTGCCACATGGTCCACAGAGCAGCATGGACGAGGCCGTCTGTCAGCGGCGCCTGGCCTTCTCGTATGTCATGGTGACTCTCGCGTCTTCTGAGCATCGCCGTTCTTCAAAGTGGACCCTGCTGGAGCGGGCCTTGTCCTCCGCTATCACCCACGGGATCTGCTAATAAAAGCCAGAGCTGCAGATGGAGACAATTACTTTTCCTGTGAGGCTCAGCCAGGGATGCTGTCTAAATGTGCTCTGCGCACCGCTCTGAATGTGTCACACGAGCAAAGACCAGATGCTCTCGGGGTGGGGTGGGGAAATGGGGGAGTGAGATGGGGTGGAAAGAGAAAATAGGGAAGGAAGGATTGAAGAAGAGGAAGAGGAAGGTGGTACAAGGCAACGATACTCACGGTTTACTATCTATTAGTATAGAGTTGATTTGGTATAGTGTTGAAGGCACTGAGCTAGAAATTAGGAGATGGTAAGTTCTAGTCCCACTTTAGGCATGAAAGTTGGCTGGGTGACTCTGGGAGTTCTAGTTCCGCCTTAGTTCCGCCAATTGCTTGAATTTGGGCCAATCAACAGGAGACGGTGAGTTCTAGTCCCACTTTAGGCATGAAAGCCAATTGCTTGAATTTGGGCCAATCACCAGGAGATGGTGAGTTCTAGTCCCACCTTAGGCATGAAAGCCAATTGGTTGAATTTGGGCCAATCACCAGGAGGCGGTGAGTTCTAGTCCCGCCTTAGGTATGAAAGCCAACTGGATAACTTTGGAATTAGAACTCACAATCCCCCGGTAACTGACCCAAACTCCCCCAAGCCAGTTTTCATGAGGAAGGCAGGACTGGAACTCACCACCTCCCAGTTTCTAGGCCAACACCCAACTGGCTCTCATACTATATTTTCCACCCCACCCACTCCCTCTGCATGACAATCCACTACCATGGCCGTCCCTTTCAGGTTGTGTATCTCAAGAGACAATTGATCTCAAAGTTGCTGTAGACTTTTCCTCCCTGTCTGGAGGGCTTGATGGGTTAGTCCACCTATGTCCTAGGCTTCCATCTGTTCTCCTGCTGCCTTCCACCGCTGTGCACAGGCACATGTGTTACCCTTTCGTTGTGTGTTTCCAGGAATGTCCGTGGGCGCTCCAGCTGGCTGGCCCCCATGCTCTCTTGTATTTTCCCATGCTCAACCCTCAAAGCTTTACACCAGCTTGTAAATAAACACAGCAACCCACGTGCTCCCTCCGCATCCCAAGCAGCTGTTTCCCATCCCGCCTTGCGCAACGAGTTGCGGATCAAAGTTGCCCCTCGTTCAGTGCCCCCTCGGAGAGGCTTTTAATCAAAGGCGCATCAGAGCTCTGTTGCAAGGCGCCGTGCGACACGCCAAGGCAATGACCCCGCAGTTAAGAGGACTCGCCTTCATTCATTAGGGCTAGTCCTCAGCTTATGACCGCAACTGAGCCTATTGCTAAGCAAGGCAGTGGTTTTGCCCCCGTTGTTAAGTGAATCATTGCAGTTGTTAAATTAATCACTCAGTTGTTAAGTGAATCTGCCCCCCCCCATTGACTGTTCATCAGAAGGTCACCAAATGTGATCACCTGACCCGAGCACACTGCAACCGTCATAAATACGAGTCAGCTGCAGGGCATTTAGATTTTAATCACATGACCCTGGGGATGTTGCCACGGACATAAGTGTGAAAAACTGCCATGTTACTTTTTTCAGTGCCTTTTTAACTTTGGACGGTCACGAAATGAACTGTTGTAAATTGAGGACAACCTGTATTATACAAAAGATGATTTATTTTGCAAATGTACCTGCCATGAGAAATTTGTGGATCCAACCCTATTACATTGCATAGTTAGTCCTCAACATACAACCAAGAGCAGACCAAAAGGTCCGTTGCTAAGCAAGGCAATGATTAAAGGAGTCCGTTTTGCAAGCTCTTTTGCCAGTGTTGTTAAGCAAATCATTTCCGTTTCTAAGTGAGTCACGTGCCTGTTAAGTGAATCTGCCTTTCCCATTGGCTGTTCTGGTCCTAAGGTTGCAAAAGGGGATCACGTGACCTCAGGATGCTGCTACCGTCATAAATATGAGTCAGTTGCTGAGGCTCATATTTTGATCATTTGATCATCAGAATGCATAATTGTGGTGATTGGCCCCCTGTCACTTTATTTTTGGGGGGTGCTTTATAATTTCGGTCACTAAACGATTGGCTGTAAGTCGAGGACTACCCATGGTAGCCAGCAACAATAGGCCATCCTCAACTTCGGACCACAATTTTGACCAGAATTTTCATTGCTAACCAAGGCGGTCGTTAAGTGAATCTCACTTGTCCTATTGGTTTTGCTCATCGGAAGCCAGCTGGGAAGGTACCAAGGGGCGATCATGTGATTTGTGATCTTTTGCCACTGTCATTAAGCAAATTGTTTCTGTTGCTAAGTGAGTCACACGGGTGTTAAGTGGCTTCCCCATCGACTTTGCTCTTCCAATGGCCTCAAAATGGGATCACGCGACCTCAGGATGCTGCAACCGTCCAAAATACATGCCAGTTGCCAAGCCCCCAAATTTTGATCATCTGATCATGGGGATTCTGCAACGGTCGCAAGTGTGAGGAACGGTCGTAAGTCCCTTTCACAGTGCGCTTGCAACTTCAAAAACGGTTGCATTTATTTGTTTTATCTGCTGCCGAATTTCAAAGAGTCTGTGAAAACATCCACCTGGATGAGATCTGAATGCTAAAATTTCAACCTTAAATGATGAATTGTCCCGGAGGAGCAATAATTCACACAGGAGATGGTTATTCTTAACGTCTGAATGGCAGTTTATGAGCTCCTGCATTTCAGGAGACCTCCAGAGGACGAGAATAAAAATGAGACATTAAAAAATGAGATGAGCTGATGATAGTCAGGACTCTTGCGAGGTTTTAAGATGTGGTGGCAGCTGATCTACCTAATAACCTGCTTTTTTTTTTTAATGTAGATTTTGCTTTTTGGGGGTGCAGTTTTTAAACACTGTAACCTAGTGTTTGAATGTAGATGGACTTCCTTTCCCAGAATTGCCAAGGCAGCCTGCAGCATCTATCTAAGATCGAATCTTTCCTAGGTATGATGCATCTTTCTGTTCGTCCATCCATCTATTCACCACCCACCCAATCTTATCTCTCTGCATATCCTATCTAATCCTATGCCTATTTCTATCATCTAATCCAGGGGTCAGTAAACTGCGGCTCTGGAGCCCACATGTGGCCCTTTCCTCCCTCTGCTGCGGCTCCGTCACCGGTCACAATTTTGAGAGGAGCTTCCGGTGGGGGTGGGGGTGGGGGGGGAGAGAAGCAGAGTGCGCCAGGAGAAGACTCTATGGCAAGGGGAGGGTTTTCCAGTTGTCTCCACCATTGATAGGGCTTTTGGTTAGGACAGGTAGAGGGAAAAGGACGCCGCGCTAGGCTCTTTGTTTAAATTTGCCGACCCCCTGATCTAATCTAATCTGATCTGATCTAATCTGATCTGATCTGATCTGATCTAATCTAATCTAATCATCTAAATCTAATCCAATGTAATTAATATATTATTTCTACCTGTCCTTCCATCCATCCGTCCAATCCTACCGGATTTAATTTATCTAATCTATCCTATGTATATTTCTGCCTATGTAAATCTAATTTAATTTATCTATTAAATGTATTCCCTCTATGTCTGTCTGTCTGTCTGTCTGTCTATTGATTGATCTATCAATTTATCTATCCATCCATCCATCCATCCATCCAATCTCTCTGCCTATTGGATTTAATTTATCTAATCTATCCTATGTATATTTCTGCCTATGTAAATCTAATTTAATTTATTTATTAAATGAATTCCCTCTATGTCTGTCTGTCTGTCTGTCTATTGATTGATCTATCAATCTATTTATCTATTCATTCATTCATCCATTCATCCATCCATCCATCCGTCCATCCATCCAATCTCTCTGCCTATCGGATTTAATTTATCTAATCTATCCTATGTATATTTCTGCCTATGTAAATCTAATTTAATTTATTTATTAAATGAATTCCCTCTATGTCTGTCTGTCTGTCTATCGATTGATCTATCAATCTATTTATCTATTCATTCATTCATCCATTCATCCATTCATCCATTCATCCATTCATCCATTCATCCATCCATCCATCCGTCCATCCATCCAATCTCTCTGCCTATCGGATTTAATTTATCTAATCTATCCTATGTATATTTCTACCTGTTTATCTATGTAATCTAATTTAATCTAATATATTAAATATATTCCATATCTATCTATCCATCCCTCCATCCCTCCATCCCTCCATCCTTCCATCCATCCAATCTCTCTGCCTATCAGATTTAATTTATCTAATTTATATTATGTATATTTCTGCCTGTTTATCTATGTAATCTAATTTAATCTATCTAATATATTAAATATATTCCATATCTGTCTGTCTGTCTATCCGTCCATCCGTCCATCCGTCCATCCGTCCATCCATCTATCTATCCATCCATCCATCCAATCTCTCTGCCTATCAGATTTAATTTATCTAATTTATATTATGTATATTTCTGCCTGTTTATCTATGTAATCTAATTTAATCTATCTAATATATTAAATATATTCATATCTGTCCGTCTGTTGGTCTGTCTGTCCGTCCATCCATCCATCCATCCATCCATCCTGCATACATTTCTTTTCTTTTTTCCTTATTGTTTCACTCCCCCCCTCCCCTTAGTTCTATTTTATTAAATAAAGGGAGAAACAATGAAAAGAGAAAGAGTTCTTCACCCGTTTTGGCAAAGAATATGAAACAGGAGAATTATTATATAACAGAAAACATTGCACCACAGCATCAGCCGGAGAAGAAAATTGAGGTAAACCTAAGCCATGAATTTGGAAGAGTAAATTAGAGTAAAACAATTCAGGTAGTCCTCAACATATGACCACAATTGAGCCCAAGATTCTTGTTACTAAGTGGATTTTGCCACATTTTACAACCAGTAAAATTTAGGCCCAGTACTCTTCAGTTTTAAGCCAGTACTCTTCAACTTTTCATCAATGATTTGGATGAGGGAATAAATGGGGAACTCATCAAATTTGCAGATGACACCAAGCTGGCAGGAATAGCCAACACTCCAGAAGTTAAACTTAAGATACAGAAGGATCTTGACAAACTTGAACATTGGGCACTATCTAATAAAATGAAATTCAATGGTGAAAAGAGTAAGGTTCTACATTTAGGCAAGAAAAACAAAATGCACAGGTACAGTATAGGTGGTACCTTCCTCAATAGTAGTAACTGTGAGAGGGATCTTGGAGTCCTAGTGGACAACCATTTAAATAGGAGCCAGCCGTGTGCAGCAGCTGCCAAAAAAGCCAACACAGTTCTAGGCTGCATCAACAGAGGGATAGAATCAAGATCACGTGAAGTGTTAATACCACTTTACAATGCCTTGGTAAGGCCACACTTGGAATACTGCATTCAGTTTTGGTAACCACGATATAGAAAAGATGTGGAAACTCTAGAAAGAGTGCAGAGAAGAGCAACAAAGAGGATTAGGGGACTGGAGACTAAAACATATGAAGAACGGTTGCAGGAACTGGGTATGTTTAGCTTAAGAGAAAGAAGGACTAGGGGAGACATGATAGCATTGTTCCAATATCTCAGGGGTTGCCCCAAAGAAGAGGGAGTCAAACTATTCTCCAAGGCACCTGAGGGTAGAACAAGAAGCAATGGGTGGAAACTAATCAAGGAGAGAAGCAACTTAGAACTGAGGAGGAATTTCCTGACAGTTAGAACAATTAATCAGTGGAACAGAAGTTGCCTCCAGAAGTTGTGAATGCCCCAACACTGGAAGTCTTTAAGAAGATGTTGGATAGCCATTTGTCTGAAACGGTATAGGGTTTCCTGCCTAGGCAGGGGGGTGGACTAGAAGACCTCCAAGGTCCCTTCCAACTCTGCTATTGTATTGTATTGTAAACAACCTTTCTTGCCACAGCTGTTAAGTGAATCACTGCAGTTGTTAAGTTAGCCACACAGTCGTTAAGTGAAACTGGCTTCCTCATTGACTTTGCTTGTCAGGTTACAAAAGGGAGATCACGTGACCCAGGGACACTGCGACCGTCATAAATACAAGTCAGTTGCCAAGCCTCTGAGTGTTGACCACATGACCACGAGGATGCTGTAATGGTCGCCAGTGTGAAAAACGATCATAAGTCATATTTTCAGTGTCGTTATAGCTTCAAAGAGTCATTAAATAAACTGTTGTAAGTCAAGGACTGGCTGTACATGAAAAGCTATTAGTTTCAGCAGGACTGGGCTGAAGAGAATGCAAGAACCATAATAATAAGAATTCGTGCCACTCACTAAGGAAGCTGGCCAATTTATAAACTCAGACATTTATCTGGAATCCAACATGTCAGAGATCTGGAGAATTGCATTTTTAGTAATAAATTCCTCCAGTTTTAGTCCAAGAAATGGGGCAGGGAGGGTTTGAAATCATCAGGAATTAAGAAGTTTCCATCTTAAAGCATGCTGGCTGGGGAATTCTGGGACTTGAAGCCTACCCATCTTGGAACAGAATAACAGAGTTGGAAGGGACCTTGTAGGTCATCTAGTCCAACCCCTAAAAAGAATGTTGATTGGGGAATTCTGGTTGTTGAATTCCATACAATTTCAAGTGGCCAAGGCTGAAGAATGTTGCCATAAAGTGTGAGGCAAAGTGAAATACGCTATTAAACAATGGGAAAACCCTGTTTCCTGGAGTTGTGGGAACTCCATATCTGGAGGTTTCCAGCCATTTGTGTTCTTGAAGTTAGACCTCATACTGAAAGGGGAAAGGGAGGAAGGAAGGAAGGAAGGAAGGAAGGAAGGAAGGAAGGAAGGAAGGAAGGAAGGAAGGAAGGAAGGATATACAAAGAAGCAAGGAAAGGAAATAAAGGAAAGTGGAAAAGACAAATAAAGAAAGAAAGGAGAAAGAGAGAGGGAAGGAAGGGAAGGGAACAAAGGAAAAAAACTAAAGGAAAGGAAAGGAAATACTGTAAAGGAATGTGAGGAAAAGACAAAAAAAGAAGGAAGGAGAAAGAGAAGGAAAGGGAGAGAAAAGGAGGGAAAGAAAAGAAAGAAGGAGAAAGAGAAGGGAAGGGAGGGAGGGAAAGAAAAAGAAGGAAGGAAGGAAAGGAAGGGAGAAGAAAGAGAAGGAAGGTAGGGAAGGAAAAGGAAGGAAGGAAGTCGAAGACAGATTTGCTTAGCCAACATGTGATCTGTTAGATTCGGGCAACGAGAGAACAGACTCCAGACGATAGTGACAACAACAGCTCTTTATTTAGTAGTAGTAGTGATCCAGCTTGCTATGGGGTCGTGCAGCTCCCCTTTTATAGGGATCTGGTAGACCTCCCGTCCAATCAGAACCACCCCTTGTTCCCGCCCTAGTGGCGGACCTGAGTGGAGACTACAACAGTTTATGCAAATATCTAACATGATCCACTTAACAGCCACATTTATTCATTTAACAACCTTGTAAAAAAAAAAAGCTCACAAAATCAGGCATTAACCGGATCAACCCATTGGTCATTGCTTCATCTGTAACCTACCAGAACACCAGATATTTCTCACAAGGGGAATGGAGATCTCCACCAACTCTGAAGGATCTCAACCACCTTCACGGCTAATGGGTGGTTGTTGTTGTTTTTTTCTTTTTTAGAGAGGGTCAATCCAAGTGAGATTTAGGGGATGGTTCTTCATTGAGTCCAGAATGTTAAGGTGCTTGGGGCAGAGAATCTAGAATGGAAGATCTCTCAGTAATTCATGGAGCCAGGAATCCTATGATGTGAGATCATCTCTTTCTACTGCACACTTGGGATTCTGCATCCAGCTGAAGGATTTGCGTTTCTAGAGAAAAGAAGGCCTAGTGGTGACATGATAGCAGTGTTCCAATATCTCAGGGGCTGCCCCAAAGAAGAGGGAGTCAAGCTATTCTCCAAGGCACCTGAGGGCAGGACAGGAAGCAATGGGTGGAAACTAATCCAGGAGAGAAGCAACCTAGAACTAAGGAGGAATTTCCTGATAATTAAAATAATTAATCCACAATTAAATACAACCACAATCACTCCATGCACACACTAGCTTTTTTCCCCTTCTTCTTTCTTTTTTCGTTTCTGTTATAATTTTGCACCAGTGAGGTTAAAACCAATTTTGTTGTATTTAAGTACAATGACAATAAAGATTATACTTATACTTAATCCATAGAACAGAAATTGTGAGTGCTCCATCATTGGAGGCTTTGAAGAAGAGATTAAATAGCCATTTGTCCTGGATTGAATAAGGACTCCTGCTTGAGCAAGGGTGGTGGTGGACTAGAAGACCTCTAGAGCCCCTTCCATCCCTATCATTCTATTTACTCCCCTATGGGTCTCTGCGGTTGAAGGAGGACACCCTCAGCCCTTTCAGGGGGAGAGAAACACAGATGTTGAAGGCACCAACTCTGCTGTCCGTTTGCACAGCTGGAACACAAGCTTCCACCCAATCAGCGTCCTCCACTTAGGATGTGGTGTGTTTGTGTAGGTGGGGGGTTGTGTGGAGGTGTGGATGTGGACTTTAGCTGTATGATTAATTATTTTTCTGACTCTCCCTTATTTCTGGAAGACCCTCACCCGAAACGCACCAGTGTTGCTTTGAGACAGGAAACACGGCCAAACAGTGTTAAGTTTTACAAAAGTCACAATAATGTTTTAAAAACGCGGATTTAAAATCCTTCCCATGTTCCGGGTGGGAGGGAGGGAGAGAAAATACAGATTCCCCAACACTACCACCACTTATCCATGCGGCTAAATTCACTCAATCAGACTAGGGGAAAATTCCTAGCACATAGAAATAGTCCTTGGCTTATGACCATTCGTTTAGTGATTGTTCAGAGGTACAAGGCACTGAAAAAAGTGATTTGCAGCCGGTCCTCACACTTACGACTGTCAGAACATTCTCCACAATCATGGCATCCAAATTCCGGCGCTTTGGCAACTGGCATGTATTTAGGGGAAGGGTGTCAAGTCATTTCCCTTTTTGCGACCTTCCCAGCCGGTTTCCGACAAGCAAAGGCAAGGAAGGAAGTTGCCTTCACTTAATGACGGCATGATTCACTGAACAACTGCAGTGATTCACTTAACAACCATGTTGAAAAGGTCAAAAAAGAAATCGAGCCCTAAGCCTTATATCGATTTTGCTTGTTGGAAACCAACTAGGGGGGGGGGGTGTCGCAAAATCCCACATGACCCCGGGACACTGCAACCATCGTAAGTACATGCCAGTTGCCAAGCATGCAAATTTAGATCTCGTGATTGAGGGATGCTGCAATGGTCAGGATTCTAAGCCAAATTGATGTTAAAAGCTTAGAGGCTGCGATGTTTAAAAGAAATTCCTTTTATGAACAGGAAGTCTTCAACTTACAGAGGTCCATTTAGTGGCCGTTTGAAATTACAGTGGCATTGAAAAAATTATTTTTATTATTTTTATTAAAGGTCTTAACAAATTTTACAAATATTACCCCTTCCACTTCCCACCCTCTGACCCTCCCTCCCCCCAACCTCCCAGAGCAAAATACAGGGTATAAACATTTAACAATCATACAAAGCTAACTGATTTTAACATCCTAGCTCCTCTTGTGCTTTAATTCCTCTTTTGTTAAGCTAACTTTAGGTAATTTGTAACATTCTTTGTGCCTTCACTCATAAGCTAATTGAAATTTTCTAGTCCGATACTTATTTTGAATATAGTCAATCCATCTTCTCCCTTCCAACTTATATTTCTCATCCGAATGGGCCTTCAAATATGCTGAGATTTTGGCCGTCTCTGCTAGATTTACCACTTCTAGCGTCCATTCTTGAATAGTAGGCAATTCTTCCCTCTTCCATTACTGCGCCACCAACAATCTTGCTGCTGTCGTTAAGTTCAGAATCAAATTAGTCTCTATAGCTGTACAGTCTGCAATTATACCTAACAAAAACAGCTGGGGGGGGGGTGAACTTTATCCTTTTTTTAAGTATAGGCATTGAAAAAAAAAATATGACCATTTTCCATACTTATGACCATTGTGGCATCCCTTTGGTCATGTGATGAAAATTCGGACATACATAAAAATAAAATTAAAAAACATATTTTAAAAAGTTGGACATTTGACACTTGATTCACATTTACGACGGCTGCACAGGGTCACGTGATCCCTTCTGACAAGCAAAATCAGTGGGGAAGCCAGATTCATTTAACAACCATAAAACTAACTTAACGGCTTCAGTGATTCACTTAACAACAGTGGCAAGAAAGGTCATAAAACAGGTCAGAAACTACTTAACAACTGTCTTGCTTAGCAGTGGACATTTCTGGGTTCAATTGTGGTCGTAAATCGAGGTCTACATGTATATTTATGGACTATTTTAGTGCCCCTTTGAAGGGCGAAGTTTTCACCATAGCAGCTTTTAAAAGATACAGGTAATCCTTAACCTACGACCACAACTGAGCTCAACATTTATGTTGCTAAGTGAGAAAAGTCATCTTTGCCCCGTTTTATGATGTTTCTTGCCACGGTTGTTAAAGGGAATCATTTAAGTCGTTAAATGAGAAACACGGTTGTGAAGCGAATCTGGTTTCTCCGTTTTGCCCGTCAGAAGGTCGCAAAAGGGAAATCACGTGACACCTGCGACCGTCATAAAATGTGAGTCAGTTGTCAAGCAACCAAATGTAAATCACATGACCATGGAGATGCTCCAATGGTCCTAAGAGTGAAAAATGGTCCAAAGTCACTTTTTCCAGTGCTGTTTTAACTTTGAATTGGTCATTAAGTGAACTATTGTAAGTCGAGGACTGCCTGTGTATAGAACCAGGAAGCTACAATAAAAAATACCATTAAGATGCAAACTCCACAAACAGTAGCAGCTCAAACCAGCGTAAAACAAAACTCCGACATCTTTTTTATTTTGAATTGACACTCTTTGCAAAGGAGCAGGAATGTTAAATCTCCACTCGTGATTTCATGAAATGGCCAAGAAGTGGTTCCAGCTGCTGCAAAAACCCCTCGGGGTCATTTTAAAAATAGCCTTTTGCTGAAAAGCCTGCAGTTCGTTCACCCAGATGTGCATCTCAAAACCCAACCAAAACCCCAGGAAGAATTTGCCGAGAGAGCAAAAAAGGCACATTTTAAAGTTTATTGAAATGACCTGCCCTTGAGCAAGATTGCATGCGAGGTGAGGGAAATTATGCAATTTATAGATGGATAGATAGAAGAGAGAGAGGGAGGGAGGGAGGGAGGGAGGGAGGGAGGGAGGGATGGGAGGGAGGGAGGGAGAGAGAGGGAGAGGGAGGGAGGGAAGGAGGGAGATATGATAGACAAACCAGATAATAGGTAGGATAGAGATGGATGGATGGATGGATGGATGGATGGATGGATGGATGGATGGATGGATGGATGGATGGATGGATGGATGGATGGATGGATGCATGCATGCATGCATGCATGCATGCATGCATACATACATACATACATACATACATACATATATATATATAGAGAGAGAGATACATGATAGAAAGATAGAAAGAAAGAAAAATAGATAGATAGATAGATAGATAGATAGATAGATAGATAGATAGATAGATAGATAGATAGATAGATATAGATAGATATAGATAGATAGTTAGGAGAGAGAATAGATAGATAGATAGATAGATAGATAGATAGATAGATAGATAGATAGATAGATAGATAGATAGATGATAGATAGATAGATAGATAGATAGATAGATAGATAGATAGATAGATAGATAGATAGATGAGAGAGAATAGATAGACAGACAGACAGACAGATAGAGGCAGGCAGGCAGGCAGGCAGAGTGACAGACAAAGAGAGGGGATGGATTGATAAACTGATAGAGAGAATGTTAGATTGTTAGATATAGATAGAGACTGAGGCAGAGACAGAAAGAGAGAGAGAGATGATGATGAAGAAGATGAAGACATGACACCAGGACAATGCAACTATCATAAATATGAGTTGTACATTTGAAAAACGGTCATATGTCCCTTTCTTTAGTGCTGTTATCACTTTGAACAGTCACTAAATGAGCCCTTCTGGGAAGATTCATTTGATACAGTGTTGGAAAACACACAAACACACCCACAGGCATCCAGATCCGATGATGTTACAACATTGAATGTTGGGCTGAGGTTCATTTATCCTGCTACAAAAATCAATAAAGCTGCAAAGATAGAAATGGATGAAAAACAGAGGAATTTGGAAACGGGTGAAGAAATTTTGAAGACAACCATCCAGAACATAAAAATGAAGAATAGCAGGTGGCCTGCTTTGATCTCTGGCCTAATTTGAAGCACATATTTCCATGGACCGTCCACCTGATTGCTTAACAACCCAGAAATGTTACACAAAGCAGAAGATTTTGAAATTAAAAGGAAGAGCCAAGCTCTTCTCTGTTTTTGTACTAACCTGATGTCTTCTGGTGGGACTGAATCTTCTTCAGGGCCAAGACAATCATCAAATTAAAATGGCCAACTGGTCAAGGTGGCCTTACACGTTCACCAGAACTCCTAAAAATGTCAAGATGAAAAGAACATCTGTCTTTCCCTGAGCAAGATCTTGGAGGAGCTTCTAAGGAACTGAGACTTTGAGGTTGACCTCTTCTTAAATCATGGTCTTCTCTAGAAAGCCTCAGAGACAAGGCCCAGAACGAGACCCAGAAACTAGAAGGAAAGAAGCTTAAGGTGGATGTCCAGAAGGAATGGTGGCAGCTTCTCTTGGGCTGAGATCTTCAAAAAGAGGTTGGATGGATTCTTCTAATGTCCTTCAAGGTCCCTTCCACCTTTTTATGAGGAGAAGACCTAATAGTCAATACAATAATACAATAATACAATACAATAGTAGAGTTGGAAGGGACCTTGGAGGTCTTCTAGTCCAACCCCCTGCCTAGGCAGGAAACCCTATACCGTTTCAGACAAATAGCTATCCAACATCTTCTTAAAGACTTCCAGTGTTGGGGCATTCACAACTTCTGGAGGCAACTTCTGTTCCACTGATTAATTGTTCTCACTGTCAGGAAATTTCTCCTCAGTTCTAAGTTGCTTCTCTCCTTGATTAGTTTCCACCCATTGCTTCTTGTTCTACCCTCAGGTGCCTTGGAAAATAGTTTGACTCCCTCTTCTTTGTGGCAACCCCTGAGTCAGATGGAGATCCAAGCATCTTCATTGGTCCCAAACCTGAAGAAACAAAAAAAAATTCATCTAGATGTGTGGGACATCAACTCCCATAATCCCCAGCCAGAATGGTTCAGGATGGGTGATAATTATGAGTGCTGCAACTTCCCCTCCTCAAAATTAATTCTCTAGTTGAAGCTCATCTTTTTCTCAGATGCTGAAGAAAAGCAAATTTAATTTAAGGGAGATCTATGGTATGGATTTCTTTTCCACAGATTTGGGGTAGAGCAGATCTAGTGTTCCCTATTTTTCCAGGTTCTTCTAAGAGGAGAATTCAAATTATAATCCAATTTTGTTTTTATCTAGATGGCTATAAAGCCTTCAAAGCTAAACGTAATCTGGAACCTTCCCTCAAAATTGTGGCACATAGTTGATTCCAGAGCATCTTACTGAATCCAAAGCTGAAATCCTCCAAATCCCAATGTGATTGTCAGAGGTCAAATCCACAACTGGCTACTATAAAATGTAGAGACAGTAGAGACCTTCAAATGTCTAGCTTCTATCACATCTCAAGACCTAAAATGGACACCTAACATCAAAAATGGCATCAAAAAAGCACCACAAAGAATGTTCTTTCTGTGCCAAGTCAGGAAGCTCAAACTGCCCAAGGAGCTGCTGATTCTGTTCTACAGAGGAATTATTGAGTCTGTCCTCTGCAGCCTCCATAACTGTCTGGTTTGGCTCTGCAACCCAACAGGACAGACATGGACTTCAGAGGATAAATCAGAACTGCAGAAAAAACAATTACTCTCAACCTGCCTTCCATTGGGGATCTGTACACCGCATGAGTCAAAAAGAGGCCCGTGAAAATATCTACAGACCCTTCACGTCCTGGACATAAATTGTTTCAACTCCTACCCTCAAAACAACGCTATAGGGCACTGCACACCAAGAGAACTAGACAGAAGAACATTTTTTCCCCCAAACGCCATCACTCTGCTAAACAAATAATTCCCTCCCCACTGTCAAACTATTCACTAAGGCAAATTCCTTGTGTGTCCAATCACACTTGGCCAATAAAGAATTCTAGTCTATTCCATTATTATTCTATTCTATTCTATTCTATTCTATTCTATTTTATTCCTTTCTCCTCTCTTCTCTTCTGGATTCTGTTAGCCAACTTCCTTCTTTGCATGTGGAAGACCACGTTAATCTCATATTCAATTTTCTTTTAAGGTTCTCCCACCAGGCACCCTTATTCTTGGCTACCTGACTGAAGAGTCAAACATCCCTTATCCAAGTTCAATTTTGTCTCCTCTTGATGATGGGAAATTCATAGGAAACACTGGCAGAGCTCGGCGGATGAACCATGCAAGAGTTTTGGCTGCCTTGTTTGTGAACTCAACAAACATAGGAAGGACATCAGGAGGACAGAGGTCAAACTGAGGGAAGGGGGAAAAAATCTTTTGAGGAACATTTCTTTTGTTGGGAAACCAAGAACGGGTTGAAAAAACCATAGCTGGAATTTGCTCAGAGTTGAACCAAGATCTCTAAGAAGGAAACTGATCTGAGTGGAAATCAATGAGAAGAAGAACCTCAAAACTGATTAAATAGATGTGGTTGAGAGATCTACACATGAGATGGAAGTTCTCAGCAACATCTAGTAGTTCTTCTTAGATGTTTCTCCTCTTTGCTCTTGATCCTGGGTAAAATACACAGACTTCATGATTCATAGCCAATGACAGCTTTAGATAACATTGTGTCCGCTAATTCACATGCACACACACTTACACACAAGAATAGACTAGACTAGACTAGACTAGACTAGACTAGACTAGACTAGGATAGGATAGGATAGGATAGGATAGGATAGAATAGAATAGAATAGAATAGAATAGAATAGAATAGAATAGAATAAGAGAGTTGGAAGGGACCTTGGAGGTCTTCTAGTCCAACTCCCTGCTCGGGCAACATCTTCTTAAAAAATTGCAGTGTTGCAGAATTCACAACTTCTGGAGGCAAGCTGTTCCACTGATTAATTTTTCTTAATGAAGAGAGAGGGAAGGAGGAAGGGATAGTTTCCACTAGATGGACTTCCTTAAGAGAAGGAACCTATGAATCTTCTGCCTCCCTGCTCCAGTGTGCCAGGTGGATGGGAACAACATCACTGCCAAAAGGGACTGTAAGTGGAGACCAACTCTCACTTTCTTCAGGCATTGATTATGTCACCTAGTTGGGTCATAAAATGTCTGAAAGACATCACAGTTCAACCCTAAGCTACAAATATTCTCTTGCCCTTCCGCATTCCTCCCTCCCTCCTGCCTGCCTTTCTCTTCCTCCCGCCCTCCGCTGTCCCTTCTTTCTTCTCTTTTCCTCGCATTTCTTCATTTCTCTCTTTATTGTCTTCCTCCCTCTTTTCCTATTCCTTCTCCTTTCATTTCCGTCCTCTTTTCCCTCGCTTATCCTTCCTTGCCTTATCCTTATCTTTCTTTCTCTTCTTGTTCTTTCTTTTCTTCGCTGTTCTTTCTTTCTTCTTGCTCTGTTCTGTTCTTTCCTTTCCTTCCCTTCCTTTCCTTTCCTTCCTTCAAAATCCCAAACGAGCCTATCGCCCTACTTTTGGAGGTCTAGACAGCTGAAGTGAGATTTAGAGTAAATCAAAACAACCCGTTCCTGATTGCTTTGGTACTTCGGGCGAGATAGGTAGGGACGTCATCCTTTAGCTAAACAACCTCGCTGAACGGCTCCCCTTGTAAGCATTCAGAAGGGGGGATAAGGGGCTGAACTTGAAAGAGCGGAAGTGCGTGATGAAGCCGAGGGATGGTGAAATCAGAGCGAATGGATGAATGAATTAGAACTTAGGCGCAACGCAAATAACCATTCATTCCCAACGGTCAGCCCATTGTACCCACTCCACACAGTTCGCGCCACAAGCACACACCCACCGAACTCCTCTCTCAACTAGTCAGCAGGTGTCACCCACCCCGCAAAGGGCTGGAGCTGATTCATTCTATTAAACCAAGATTTCATCTTTATCTATCTTGCAGGGGTCACTTCTGCCTCTTGCAGGGGACACGCCGCTTGAGAATACAGTCCCATTGCAGGTAGCCCTCGACTTACGACCATTGATATAATGCACTTTAAATTGGAACACTTGGCAACTGGCCCTATTCTTATGGACACCTGCAGAGTGTTGCGAAGGAATCACATCCCCCTCCTTCCCTCTCGAGCCACCCTTTGGACAAGCAGAGGGGACATACACCCTGAAGGCCGCCCCTGGACATCGGCGAGATCCGTTTGCAAAGCATTTGAAAATTGATCATGCGGCCAAGGGGACGCTGCAACGGTCGTAAATGTGAAACATGGTCATAAGTAACTTTTTTGAGTGCTGTTATAAATTCAGAATGTCACTAAATGAATGGTTGCAATTCATTTAGTTGTATTCATTTACAGGAACATGAATGAGAGAGCCCAGCATTTAAGTATTGGAAAGGATTTGCAAAGCTCCAGACATTTTAAATATAGATGTAGATATAAATATAGATATAGATATCGGTATATATATCCAGAGAGAGAGAGAGGGAGGGAGGGAGGGAGGGAGAGAGAGAGAGAAAGAGAGAGATAATGATAGATAATGATAGATAATGATAGATAAATGATAGCTAGCATATAAAAGGCAATATTAAAAATAATTGCTTTCTGTCTGAATGGTCTCTTGTGATGAGCCGATAGACAGAGAAAGGAAGCAGTATGCTTCCCCCCATATTTGGGCATACTAGGGGTTGTAACTCAATACATACATACACACATGCATACATACATATTTGTTTGTTTTCGTAGATTTTCACGGGTATAGGTATGCTGGTCTTGTTGTATTCAGGTCTTTTCCTGTGTAAGATTGAGATTTTCTTGGCAACATTTCGGCGAGGTCTCACTCACCATCTTCAGGCTGATGTTTTCGGCTTAAAGTGTGGTTGGAGCTGCTATCTTTCTATAAATCTTGGTGTGTGTGTGTGGAGTCCTGGCTTTGTTTCAGTAAGTGGAATGATTGGTTGTGTGGTTGTATCATGATTGGTAGATTGGTGCTGATTGGTGCTGGCTGTGTGTCTATTGTTGTTTCTTGTTGTAACACACACACACATTCACACACATACATACATATATTATATAATATATAAATCTACATCATTATCCAAACACACCCAGCCCTAAACCCCACAGCCCTGATTAAACCACACTGTTGTGGGAGCGCTGAAGTGTGGGGGATCCCCATTTATAAACCACGAAAGGTGCTTTAATGCAGCTGTTTGTGGACTGCACAAAATGTCAAAAGAAATCTTGGCTCCTGCAACATCCATCTTTCTCCTGGGTTGCAACACCCCAGAAGCCGAAAATTGCTGGTCAGAATCCCTCCTTTTGCCAGAGAGTCCAGCTGCATGAGGACAAGCCAGCATTTGTAGTTTACACAGCTGTCTGACTGGGAAATGTAACTTGGGAAATGCATTTCATTGGCTAAATAACAACAATTATTATGGTCACATTATGTATTATAACGATGAGAACCAGTTCAATTTGGTGGCTAAGGTGCTGCTGGCCTAGGAACCAGGAGACAGTGAGTTCTAGTCGCACCTTAGGCAGGACTTTGGGCCAGTCCCTCTGTCTCAACCCAACCTACACCACAGGGTTGTTGTTGTGGGGAAACGGGAGGAATTAGGAGAATTAAATATGTTTGATGCCTTGTGCATGCTGTGTTTTTCTTCTTCTGAGTATTGATAACCCACAGTCATTTTCCTCCTCCTCCTCCTCTTCTTCTACCCTTTCCTTTCCTTTTTATTTTTATTTTTCCTTTTCCTTCTCCACCTTCCCCTCTTTCTTTCTCATTCTCTCTCTCGTCGTCCTCCTCTTCCACCCTTCTAGCTCTGATGAGGTCCCTAGTTTGGTCATGAAAAATCTGTAAGAAAACTACCAAGCTCAGAGAGCACCAAGGACCTAACAGTCCTCCTCCTCCTCCTCTCCTCCTCCTCCTCCTCCTCCTCCTCCTCCTCCTCCTCTTTTCCCTACAACTCCCACTCCCTTCTAGCCCTGATGATGTTTCCTAGTTGGGTCCTGCAAGAAAACCACCAAACTCAGAGAGCACCAAGGACCTCACCCACCCACCCCTGATCTTCAAATCCCCTCTTCTGCTGATCTCAGGGTCTTCTTGACTGGGTGGTCCTCAGCGGGATTTAATTTCGGCTCATGAGGATAACTGACAGATGCCACATTCTCCTCCCGTTCTTGGTTTCAGTGGCCCCACTTTGACCTGGTTTCCTTCTCCAAGTTCCCCCTTTGTGAAGAAGACTGCAAGTCCTTCTCCTCCACGGATGGCGTTGATGGGCCTCAGGCTCCCCAGCCAGAGTTGAGGAGAATTCACATCCAAACTACACAGGCCCGAGTCCTTACGACAACCGACAACCGCCTCAGCCCAGCAATTCCCAATTTGGCACCCGATTCCTTTGTGAAAGTTTGTCCCAACGTAAACACTCCCGCTAATGAGGGTTAATAAACTGTTGAAAGCCGTTGCCTGGCAGGTCATCTACTTGTGGAGTAGGACATCTGGTTCTTCTAAGAAATAGGAAGAAGGTGGCAGAGAGAAACTCTGGATGGATGTGTGTGGGTGGGGGGGTGTCAGGAACTTATGTGGGTTTTGGGGGGTGAGAGAAAAGGGGAGTGGGTTTTAAATCTGTGCCCTCATCTGTAAGGCCAGGAGGGAACGAACGGGGACCCTTCTTGCAACAAATCCAACAGCTTGCCTCCAGAAGCTGTGAATGCCCCAACACTGGAAGTCTTTAAGAAGATGTTGGATAGCTATTTGTCTGAAACGGTATAGGGTTTCCTGCCTAGGCAGGGGGTTGGACTAGAAGACCTCCAAGGTCCCTTCCAACTCTGCTATTGTATTGTAAAAGGAAGACAAGAAGCAATGGGTGGAAACTAATCAAGGAGAGAAGCAACTTAGATCTGAGGAGAAACTTCCTGACAGTGAGAACAATTAATCAGTGGAACAGAAGTTGCCTCCAGAAGTTGTGAATGCCCCAACACTGGAAGCCTTTCAGAAGATGTTGGATAGCCATTTGTCTGGAACTGTATAGGGTTTCCTGTCTAGGGAGGGGGTTGGACTAGAAGACCTCCAAGGTCCCTTCCAACTCTACTATTGTATTGTATTTTATCATTTCGTTTTATTTTCTATTTTATTTTATTTTATCTTCTTTTGCTTTGCTTTGCTTTCTTTTATTTTGTATTTTATACTATTTTATACTATTTTGTACTATTTTATACTATTTTGTCATTTTGTTAATTATTTTGCTTTGCTTTGCTTTGTTTTACTTTATTTTAATCATTTTTTTTAATTTTTATTTATTTTTTTATTATTTTTAGCATTTTATTTTTTATTGTTACAGGGTTATTTTTTTCATTTTCATACTGGGTTTTACTGCTCATAAGCCCCCCCTCCCCATTTATTAATAAATACATAAATATTTTCTTTTATTATTTTATTGCAGGATTTTATTTTAGTTAATTTTAAACATTCTATTTTAGTTAATGTTAGCATTTTATTTTATCATACTGTTACCACTTTGATTTTTTATTTATTTATTTTACTTCATCATTTTATTTTACTATATTGTTTCACTTTATCATATTTCAGTTTAATTTTATCATTTTAGTCACTGGGCTGGGGAATTCTGGGAGTTGAAGTGCACGTGACTTCGAAGTTAACAATTTATACAATAGCAGAGTCGGAAGGGACCTTGGAGGTCCTCTAGTCCAACCCCCTGCCTAGGCAGGAAACCTATACCGTTTCAGACAAATGGTTATCCAACATCTTCTTAAAGACTTCCAGTGTTGGGGCATTCACAACTTCTGGAGGCAATTTCTGTTCCACTGATTAATTGTTCTAACAGTCAGGAAGTTTCTCCTCAGTTCTAGGTTGCTTCTCTCCTTGATTAGTTTCCACCCATTGCTTCTTGTTCTACCCTCAGGTGCTTTGGAGAATAGCTTGACTCCCTCTTCTTCAAGATGGAGGAACACCCACTCTGCTAATGTGTTAATGAATATCATTTCAGACTGGATAGAAGAAGTTAACTCCCGAATAGATGTTCCAGGGGGAAGAGATCTGCGCACCTTTGCTGACCCATATCTACAAAGATGTTGGATAGCTATTTGTCTGAAACGGTATAGGGTTTCCTGCCTAGGCAGGGTTTGGACTAGAAGACCTCCAAGGTCCCTTCCAACTCTACTATTGTATTGTATTGTATATCTGTGGGAAACTATGTTGAGAAGTAACCTCACCAGAGGTAGTATTCAGCCGGTTAGGACCAGTTCGCCCGAACCGGTAGTGGCAAACTACAGGTGAGCCTAACCACCTGCCCCAGCTCCAAAACATCCTATGTAGCCTCAGTTTCGATACCGTGAGCATGCCCCCTGCACAAGCAAAGCACATGCGAGGAAAGTTGGATGCAAATGTGGAAGGTGTGCGAGCATGACCCAAGCATGTGTGCTCTCTCTCTCTCACAGTGGTGATAAACCTAAGTGAATCCCACTGCTGGACCTCACCTCATTCTTGAGGGCATGTCTCCTGAGCAATTTTCAGCACTCTGGGCCTTCCCTTCCCCTCAGATTCAAGACAGGAAGAAGACAAGATAGATGACCTCTGCAATAGAAGGCAATATTCGAAGTTCAGGGCTGAACTTTGGACTCTTCGATGCTCTCTGTGCTTGGTTGATATCTCTAAATAGGGAGCCAAAGCTAGCTTCCGTGCCTTCTGGTCCCACCCCATAATGTTGACTGGTGATCTGGACCTTCTCTGGAGACAAGTCTCCCCTTTTGACAGTCTGGAATTGGTCAAGAAAGCTGGAACGACTCAACTTGGCTGTGGTGAACCTATTAAAGAGTCCTTTCTGGCAGATCTCCTGTCCTACGAGATCCAGGACCAACAAAAGTTGGATGTGAAAATATTCCCCAACCCTAGGAAGGGTGTTCCTTTCCAAACCACCACAAGGTTGCGTTTGGGACAGTAGCTCACGTGGCCAAGGTCTCCTTCAAGAACCAAGAACCAGAAGCCAACGTTCTTCAAAGTCCTGCTCAGCTTTCCAAGCTAAACATGGTGGAACCGAGCCAACGTGAGATGGGAAGCCTCCAAGGAACAATTAGTTGGACAAACAGACTCATCCTTTTGGATCGACGGCAATATCAATAACCATCGTGGCTATTATTCATGTAGCATATGATGAGATCCTGGTGGTGTTCCATCTTTATTATGAGATGGGGCGATTTTATTCAATGAGCCCGTTTTGCTCTTGACATAAAGTCCGCGGGTGGATTTATGAATCTTCTCCTTAATTGCATCACTTTGAGATTCTTGGATTGTCTTCATAAAGTCTTGGCAGTTCTCAAAAAGATCATGAGGTTTTCACTGAGATTCCACAGAAGCTAAATATCTTCAACAACAGGCTGAAGACCAACATTTGGTGCCTGTTCCAGAAGAGTTTGAAGGCCTTGAAGGTCTTCTAGTCCAAACTCCTGGTCTAGCAGGAGAGCCTATACATTTCTAGACAAATGACTGACCGATCTCTTCTTGAAGACCACCAGTGATGGAGCACCCACAATTTCTGGAGGCAAATTGTTCCACTGATTGATTGTTCTAACTGTCAGGAAATTTCTCCTTAGTTCTAGGTTGCTTCCCTCCTTGATGAGTTTCCATCCATTGCTTCTTGTCCTGGACATTACATCGACCCTCTTTTCTGTGTGACAGTCCCTCAAGTACTGGAAGATGCTATCATGTCCTAATCCTTCTCTTCGTTGATGTACATAATTCCCTCAGCTGTCCATCAACATCTCTTTTTTGTTGTTGATATTGTGGCGACCACAACTAGATGCAATCTATCAACTTAGACATGACATAGTTACACCGTCAGTCTACTAAAAACACACCTTGCCATAGCTCCGAGATTCTTCTGCAGAACTTCAAATTGATCATAGGGGATGGAAAAAGGATTCTTATTTTATCTGTTTTTCACACTTATGACCTTTGCAACATCTGCAAGGTCTCATGATCAAAATTCAGATGATTGGCAACTCCTAGAACTGATGATGTTCCCTAGTTGGGTCCTGAAACATCTGCAAGAAAACCACCAAGCTCAGAGACCCCACACTCTTCCTCTTCCTCCTCCTCCTCTTCTTCTCCCTACAACTCCCACTCCCTTCCAGCACTCATGATGTTCTCTAGTTGGGTTATGAAACATCTGCAAGAAAACCACCAAGCTCAGAGAGCACCAAGGTCCCCACAGTTCTCCTCCTTCTCTTTATCTTTCCTCCAGCCCTTGACCAAGCATGAGCAGAAGCCAAGATGTCCTCCTCCATGGTGTTGAATCTCCTACCTCCAAACCAGGAAGTCAACATCTGGCAGGATAGGTGTAACCCTGGAGGAGACCTCGTGCTTGGTGCCACTCAAGTTCATGGAGACCACAGCTGGTGGAAGGCATCATCTCAGCATCTGGGCTCTTATCTCCCCAAGTCCCACCCCCCTCCCCTCTGCTAGAAGACCGCAGCCTTGGGGTCAAATGGATCTTCCTCCCCATCCCATGCTCAATTAATTTCCCTTCCCTTTCTGGGGAAGACGGCACCAGTTTTTGCCAAACACCGTGGGGGGGCTTGGCCCAGCAGAGTGCAGACATAACAAAGGAGTCAGTTGCACCCCTTGCTTGCTTCCAACACCCCCCCCTTCTTGGGCCCCCAAATAATCCTGGAATGAGAGAGACAGGGGGGGAAGGAGGGTTGAGAGAGAAAATGAGAGACAGAATAAAGAGAATGAGAGAGAATGAGAGAACAATGTGTATAATGTACTATATTTATTATTCTATATACAGTCTTGCAACCTCCTCCACCTACGTATTTAATTATTTAACTGTTTTATGTATGTATTTTATAACGCATTTTAGTGACTGTACACCGCCCCGAGTCCCTTTCGGGAGAAGGGGCGGTCTATGAATACGAATAATAAATAAATAAATAAATAAATCTGTGTGTGAGAGGGAGGAGGTGAGAATGAAAGAGAAAGAGTGGGAGAAAATGAGAGAAAATGTTTGTGTGTGTGTGTGTGTGTGTGTGTGTGTGTGTGTGTTAGAGAGAGAGACAGAGAGGATGACAGAGAGGATGAAAGGGAGAGACTGCGAAAAAATGAGAGAGAGAGAGAAAACATGTGTGTGGGAGAAAGGATGAGAGAAGAATGAGAGAGAGAGAGAGAAAGAAAGAGAGAGAATGAGAGAAAAAGTAAGACAGAGAATGTGTGTGTGTGTGAAAGAGAGATAGAGAGAGAGAGAGAGAGAGAGGATGAGAGAAGAATGAGAGAGAAAGAGTGAGAGAGAAAATGAAAGCGAAATGAAAGAAAGAGAATGAGAGAAAATGCCAGAGAATGTGTGTGTGTGAGAGAGGGAGGAGGAGAGGGAGGGAGGGAGAGAGAGAGAGGAATTCACTTTACAACAGTGGCCAAAAAGGTTGTAAAATGGGACAAAACTCACTTAACAACTCAATTGTTTGTCCTAAGCGGAGGACCACTTGCAATTAATCAGTTTACCTGCAAATTAAAATAAAAATTTAACTGCAAGAGAGGGGGAGGCTTCAGGCAGCTCTTAAGGGTGGGCTGAATCAGAAAAGGGAGGAGGGCGAGACCCTTCCCCCATCCCCATCCCCCACCCCAGGGACCCTAGTCTGGGATTTTTCAGCTTGTAAAACAACATTGCGATCACATCCTGGAATCCTGGAAGGCGATGATAGGCCCGGATCGAACGGGGAGCAGTAGATGTCAAAAGCATCAGCTGAATTCGAACTCTCTGCCAAGAATTGTGGAATTTTATTATGGGGTGAGGGGTGGGGGTGGGAGGGAGTGCGGAGGGAGGGGTGTAAAACATATGGTTTTGCGTGCCAAAGCATTCAGGTTTAATTGGGAAGCAAAAGCAGAAAAGCAGAGAAAGATTTTGCCTGAATCCTTCCCTGTTGTACCTGCAAACTCTTGCAGGTACAACATACACAATTCGTTTAGTGACCGTTTGACGTTACCAGGGCACTGAAAAAAAGAGACTTAGGGGCACTTTTCACCCTTACGACCGCTGCAGCTCCTCCATGGTGACGTGATTCGAGCGCTTGGCAACTGACTCGTACTTATGACGGTCGCAGCTTTCCCCGGATTACGTGATTCCCCCTCTGGTGACCTCCCTGACAAGCCAAAGTCAACGGGGAAGTTGGACTCGCTTAACAACCAAGTGGCTAATTAAATGACCAAAGTGATTCATTTAGCAACGGTGGCAAGGAAGGTCGCAAAATGGGGAAAAGCTCCGTGAACGGCTGTCTTGCTTAGCAATGGAAATTTTTTGGCCCAATTGTGGTTGTAAGTTGAGGACTGGCTGAACACATCTCTGGCTTTTGGGTTCACACGGCAGTTTAAGCCATTAGAGAAAGCCTTCAGCATCGCTAGGCAAAATGGTTGTTAAGTGAGTAGCAACTGATTTTACGACCAGGATTGTTAAGCCACTGCAATGATCCTGAGTTGTGCGGTCATTAAGTGAATCCAGATGCCTCCCCCATTGACTTTCCTTGTTAGAAGGTCGGAAAAGGGGACCGCTGGACACTGTGACCATCATAAGTATGAACCAGTTTCCAAACATCTGAATTTTTATCAGGGGAACCTGGGGCTGCTACAACAGTCATAACTATGAAACAGGGCCGTAAATCACTTTTTTCCAGTGCGGTTGTAACTTCAAATGAGCATTAAATGAACCGCTGTAATTTGAGGACTTCATCTCTAGGCCGAATTCCCAAATTTTGAAAATGGAACCTGTGAGTGGTCCTGTCGCAAGACGCTTTGAACGGTCACTAAAGGAATGGTTGTAAGTGTGAGGACCTGCAATTCACTATGCCGTCCCAGGCCGGCCTTCCCGCAGCTTCAGGAAGCCCAGGGAGATAAGGAGCATTCCGCCTATCCTGGTTTTATTATTCCAAGGAAAAACAACAGTTGAATTTAAGGGGTTTTGCCAGGGGCTGCAAAAGTTTTCCATTTGCTCCAAAGTTTTCGTCTCTCCTTCTGCTCAAAAATCTGTATTTTTCAGATAGAAACATTTACTATAAGAATCGTCACAAGCATCTCCCATCCTCAGATACAGCCTTTTTTTTACACACACACACACACACACACACACACACACACACACACACACACGGGCATCTGGATTTAGGGATTTGGATTGTTGTTAAGGGGAAGGGGCACAATGTTTTCCCCATCTTGGTAAATCTTTTTTTAGAGATGACTTCCTTCCTTTCTCCTTCCCTCCCTCGCTCCCTTTCCTTCCCCTCCCCTCCATCTTTCCTTTCCTTCTTCTTTATCCATTTACTTTCCTTCCTTTCCCTTCCTTCCTTTTCTTTCCCTCCCCTCCATTTCCTTTCCTTCTTTACCCATTTACTTCCCTTCCTTTCCTCTCCCTCTCCTCCCATCCATCTTTCCTTTCCTTCCCTCCCTCCATCTTTCCTTTCCTTCTTTATCCATTTACTTCCCTTTCTTCCTTTCCCCTCCCCTCCTCTCCCCTCCCCTCCCCTCCTGTCCTTTTTTCCCTTCCTTTCTCTTTCCATTCCTTCCCTTTCCTCCTTCCATCTTTCCTTTCCTTCTTTACCCATTTACTTCCTTCCCTTCCTTCCCTTCCTTCCCTTCCCTTTCTTTTCCCTCCTTTCTTCTTCCTCCATTCTTTCTCCTCCCTCCCTCTTTCCCTTCTTTCTTTTCTTCTTCCCTCCTCCTTCCCTTCCCCCCCTTCCTCTTTTCTTCCTCCCTCCTTCCATCCCTCCCTTCTTTCTCCTTTCTTCTTTCCTCCCTCCCTTTTCCTCCCTCAATCTCTCCTTCTTCTTTCCTTCCTCTCTTCCTTCCTCCCTCCCTCTTTCCTTCCCTTCCCTCCCCCCCCCATCTTTCCTTGTGACCGATCGATCCCATCAGGGAGATCCAATCGGAAATGACCCAATCCTTATTACATTTCTAGGAATCCAATCTCACGGATATTATTTGTTTGCATCACAGCCTCTGTTTCTAGGGCCATTATTATTTTTTCCCCTAAAACAAAAAATTAGCCCAACGACTATGATTAATTTCCACTCGGTTGCCATGGTTATTAATAATAATGAAGTGATCGTTATTGCATGCAGACTTCTCAGGCACAAGGCTAATATTTGTTTCGAAAATAAGGACTGGACGAGGGACAAGATTTTTCCAAGAGCGTGTGAAAAATCTGTGTGTGCGTGTAATACATTTACAAAATTCATTTCTGCCCCTGGTTCACAGCCACGGCTAAAAGAGGCTGCAGCAATCCCATTTTTTTTTTTGCAAATACAGTTCCCAACAGTACATTTAATGACCATTCAAAGTTACACCGGCACTGCACAAAGTGACCTGTTGCTGTTTTTCACACTTACGACCGTTTCAGCATCCTCATGGTCGTGGTGATTGAAATTCAGACAATTGGCAACTGACTCGTACTTATGACGGTCGCATTGCCCCGGGGGTCACGTGGTCCCCGTTTTGCGACCTTCTGACAAGGAAAGTCAAGGGGGAAGCCAGATTTGCTTAACGGCCACGTTACTAACTAAACAACTGCAGTGATTCACTTAACAACTGTGGGAAGGAAGGCCGTCAAACTGTCTCACTTAACAGCAGAAACTTTGGGCTCCATTGAGGTCATAAGTCAAAGACTTCCTGTAGAAATCTATAAATATTAGCCCAATATCAGTCTGAGTCATTTTCTGCTCCCTCTTCTGGTTAGGTTCATATCTAAATCAGATTTATGAAACTGCATTAATCTGTAATTTCTGCTTTAGTGAGGAACCTCTGCGGGGAAAATGGCACTTTAAATCAGATTTAAAAATAGCTTTTAAAAGCTGACTTTTCTGGCTTATAGGAAACTCTGAAGACAGAGGGGAAAATATCTTTGTTGTGGTTGGCAGGGAGGGAAATGAGAAAGGTGTAACCCTCCCCGTGACTTTGGCATCAATCACAATAATTCTAGATTTGAAGCCTGGAAAAATTTCCTGGAGGGGTGAATTATGGGCCCCTCCCCAGAAAAAAGTGAGTTCGGGATGAGTTTCACGCTGTATTGTCTTTGCACGCTATAAATCTACAGATAGTCCTCAACCTATGACCACAATTGAGCCCAAGGTTTCTGTCACTAAGTGAGACATTCTGTCTCTAACCTTAACCATTTCTTGCCGCAGGTGTTAAGTTAATCATTGAAGTTGTTAAGTTAGGAATATGTTTGTTAGATAGATAGTTAGTTAGTTAGATAGATGGATGGATGGATGGATGGATGGATGGATGGATGGACGGACAGACGAACGGACGGACGAACGGACGGACAGACAGGATAGATAGATGATAGATAGATAGATAGATAGATAGATAGATAGATAGATAGATAGACAGACAGACAGACAGACAGACACAGACAGACACAGACAGACAGACAGACAGGATAGACAAGATAGATTGAGAGAGAGGGAGGGAGGGAGGGAGGGAGAGAGAGAGGGAGGGAGGGAGGGAGAGATAGACAGACAGACAGGAGAGAGAGAGAGAGAGAGACAGACACAGACAGACACAGACAGACACAGACAGACAGACAGACAGGATAGACAAGATAGATTGAGAGAGAGGGAGGGAGGGAGGGGAGGGAGAGAGGAGAGGGAGGGAGGGAGGGAGAGATAGACAGACAGACAGGAGAGAGAGAGAGAGAGACAGACAGACACAGACAGACACAGACAGACACAGACAGACAGACAGACAGGATAGACAAGATAGATTGAGAGAGAGGGAGGGAGGGAGGGAGGGAGAGAGAGAGGGAGGGAGGGAGGGAGAGATAGACAGACAGACAGGAGAGAGAGAGAGAGACAGACAGACACAGACAGACACAGACAGACAGACAGACAGACAGGATAGACAAGATAGATAGAGGGTGGGAGGGAGGGAGGGAGAGAGAGAGGGAGATAGACAGACAGACAGACAGACAGACAGGATAGACAAGATAGATAGATAGAGGGAGGGAGGGAGGGAGGGACGGACAGACAGACACACACACACACAGAGAGACATGATAGATAGACAGACAGGATAGACAAGATAGATAGATAGATAGATAGATAGATGGATGGATGGATGGATGGATGGATGGATGGATGGATGGATGGATGGATGGATGGATGGATGGATGGATGGATGGACAGATAGATAGGGAGGGGGAGACAAACAGACAGACAGACAGGATAGATGGATGGATGGATGGACGGACAGAAAGAAAGCAATGGGTGGAAACTCATCAAGGAGAGAAGCAACTTAGAACTGAGGAGAAATTTCCTGGCAGAACAATTAACAGGTGACACGTGGAGCCATTTGTCAGGGCAAGCGATGTGTTCAGCCTTTTTTAAAAGCCATTTTCCGTCCCCCGCTGGATCCAGAGGCTTTATAGGAGCCTGGGGAGGGTACAAACAGCCTTCCCCCTGCCCTGGAGGCCCTACAGAGACTTTAGGAGCTTCCCTGAAGCCTCCGGAGGGCAAAAAACAACCCTACGGGCAAAGTCTGGTCTACTCGCAAGGATGTTTTTAGTCCTCTGGAGCCTACAGGGAAGCTCCTGAAGCCTCCAGAGGGCCTCCGGGGAAGGGGGAAGGGTTTTCGCCCTCCCCAGGCTCCTATAAAGCCTGAGGAGGGCAAAAAAAGCATGCAAAAAATGGGATGTCGCGCCTGTCACGCATGCATGCACGCTGGGGGGGGTGTCGTGCATTGCATTATGGGTGTGGCACGCCCGCACATGACCTCCCCCCCTGCGCTCCCTCTGCTTATGGCACGTGAGCCAAAAAAGGTTCGCCATCGCTGGTATAGGGCAATGATGGCAAACCTTTTCGGCACCAAACCGGAATGTGCGCGCATGTGGATGTGTGCATGCTGCCAGAGGGCTGGAAACCTGAAGACCAGCTGGTGGTCTCCGCGCACACCGGAGCTCCGGAAACTGCATGCACACCGGCCAGCTGAATTTTTCAGTTTCTGACACTCTGGAACGCTGGATGAGCCGCTGGCAACAGCACGCTTGCGCACAGAGAGGCATCTGCGTGTCACATCTGGCACGTGTGGCATAGGTTCGCCATCATGGGTAGAGGGTCTCCTCCCTGAGCAGGGGGTTTGACTGGAACAGTGATGGCAAACCCAAAGTGGGTGCAGATGCCCAAACTGCGAGGCGCGGGGGTGTATGCATGCCCAAGCCCTGCGCATGTACCCCCATGGGCCGCGCATACACAAGAGACCCAAAGACCATCTGGCCGGCAGGAGGCACACGCACATGCGCGGCAGAGGCCTGAAACAGAGCCGGGACAACAGCATCAGAGGTGGTTTGCTTCCAGTTCGGCCCAGTTCAGCCAGGTTTGGCCGAACTGGTAGTAGAATCGTAGTTTGGGTCACAGAACCGGCAGTAACCCAGGCTCCGAACCAGTTCCCCAATCTCTTATGCCGTTGCCGGGATATTTCTGCGCACGCACAGAACAATTTGTACTCCACAGTGCATGTGCCAGTAATGCGTGGCTGGCGTGCACGCGCAGCAAACAGGTATAGGAACCCACCCCTGGGCAGCATGCATGCCCCCGGAGAGGGCACTGCATGCCACCTCTGACACACATACCATAGATCCATCACCACTGGACTAGAAAACCTCCAATGTCCCTTCCAGCTCTGTTATTCTCTTATTCTATTAATTCCCCAGATAGGATTCTTGGACCAACTCCAAGAATTCCCCAGAAGAGAATAGCAGAGTTGGAAGGGACCTTGGAGGTCTTCTAGTCCAACCCCCTGCTTAGGCAGGAAACCCTACACCACTTCTTAAAGACTTCCAGTGTTGGAGCATTCACAACTTCTGGAGGCAACTTCTGTTCCACTGATTAATTGTTCTCACTGTCATGAAGTTTCTCCTCAATTCTAGTTTGCTTCTCTCTTTGATAAACATCCTTTGACTTCAACTCCCAGAATTCCCTCCACCAGCATGAAAGGACTTCAATTCCCAGAATTCTGTGACTGAAATCCATACCTCTTAAAAATTAAAAATACCAGTTTAGTGAATTGAGTTAATCGAGGTTGTTTGGCTTGTTCAAACCGTGAAAAAGGGTTAAATCGGTAAATTTGATTAAAGGACTCTGGGGATAAGAGCCAAAGTTGTACTTTTTTTTCAATTGTGCTGAACTAATTTACAAAAGCAAAGTAAACATGCAGCCAACAGAGGTCGTGAAATATTGTGTTTTTATAAGGGAATAATTGTAAGAATTTGAAAAAAGAGAGAGAGAAAAAGACAAAAAAAATGTTTGGCCAATGATGTTAGGAGCAGAAGAATGAAAACTATGACAGTATTGGTCAAAAGGTTTGTTCTTTCGCTCTTTGTCACAACAAAAACAAGCAAGCAAAACAATCCCCCTCCCCTCCCACCAACTTTGGATGTTGAGACAGAAAACATACCCAGGATTTATGGCTGCAAACAAGTGCAGGATTCGTCCCTTTGTGGAGAACAATAACTCTTTCCTACAACCTGTGAAAAAAAAACATTTTATTTCTTTATTTCTTCCCTCCCTCCCTTCCCTCCTTCGCTCCCTTTCTTTCCTCCCTCCCTTTCTCTCAGCCTCCCTCCCTCCTTTCTTTCTTCTTTCTTCCTTCTTTTCTTCTTATCTTCCTCCATCCCTTCCTCACCCACCCTCCCTCACCCTCTCTTTCTTTCTTCCTTTCTTCCCTCCCTTTCCTTCCTTCCTTCCTTCTTCCTTTCCCCCTTTCTCTTTCCTTCCTTCTTTCTTCTCTCCTTCGCTCCCCCTCTCTTCCTTCCTTCCTTCTTTCTTCCCCCCTTTCTTTTTTCCTTCCTTCTTCCTTCCCCCTCCTTCCTCTTTCCTTCCTTCTCTCCCTCCCTCCCCCTCCCTCCCTCGCTCTCGCCTTTTCTTCCTTCCTTTCTTCCACCTTCCTTCTCTCTCTCCCTCACTTCCTTCTCTCCCTCCCTCCCTCCCACCCTGCCTCCTTCCTTCCTCCCACCCTGCCGCCCTCCCTCCCTTCCTCACTCCCTCACTCCTTTCTTTCTTTTATTTCTTTCTTACTTTTTCTTTCTTTTTCTCCTTCTTTCCTCCCTCCCTCCCTCTCTTTCAACAATCACACAGTTCAAGGCAATTAATGGAAACTCATAGTTCTTGGTACTTTGACAGATTCCAAATATCCAGGAAAGAGAAGTGCAGGTTGGACAAACCAGTGATTGAACCAAAATCAGATGAGTCAATCTATTCAGGTCAACTCAAACTCGGAAAAGAAGGACGATACCAAACCATATGAGCTATAGTTTTAATTCCTGAGATTTTTTTCCACAACAGCAAAGTAACTGGAGGGTTAAGAAGACATTGGACTGAATGACAGAATCGCAGAGTTGGAAGGAGGGATCTTGGAGGTCATCTAGTCCAACCCCCTGCTCAAGCAGGAAAACCCTATCCCGTTTCAGAACAAGTGACTGTCCAAGCTGTCTGAAATGGTAGAGGGCTTGCTACTTGAGGGGAAGGGGTTGGACTAGATGGCCTCCATCTTCCCTTCCAACTCTGTTACTCTCCGGTTCTTCCCCCCCAGCCCTCCCCGAAAGAAAGTTTCCAAACTCCAGCAAATGACACGCAAACTTTCACAAGCCCTGATTTATCTTGGCTTGGTTCTTTTAACATGTTTTGGGAAGGGCTCGGAAAGGAAATGGGTGGGACATCTCATCACAAGCCGCAAGCAAGCTTTGTCCTCCTTCTCTTCCCCCTCCCTACAGGTCTGGTAACACACTGCTGGGGCTTCCCGCTCCCCACAACCACACCAGATGTATTCCTCCTCCTCTTGGTGTGTGTGTGTGTTTGTGTGTGTGCGCGCGCGCGCGCGAAACACCGCAATTTTTTCTCCCTCTTTTCTCCTGTCTGGGAGATAAAACGCCCGTGGCTCGCGTTTCCAAAAAATCAAATTATTTGCAAACGGGAGACACACAGGCACACACACACACACACGAGAAGAAACAGCACAACGATGGAAGAAAATGGGAAGGAGTCTGACCTACGAAGTCTCGTTTTAAGGGGGCGAAAAACAAGCCCTCCTGAAGTGGAAGTTTATTTTAAGTTGATTCCAGGAAACGGGCGAGTGGACGGGTGTGTCCCAAAAATTCACACTTCGTTCCCAGGAGGTGAACTGGGGAACATTTGGGCTGATTGGAAGATGGGGGGAGGTTCTGTAGAACAGGATTTTGGCTCCTGGAAACCATCGTTTTAACAACTGCTTTCCACAAATATTGGAAGGTTTTACCTCCTACGTTTGAAGCCCGCAGGAATAAGCTAGTAAAGAGATTCCAAATCAGTCAATCAATCAATCAAAGAATAGAGCTGGAAGGTACCTTGGAGGTCTTCTAGTCGAACCCCCTGCTTAAGCAGGAGACCCTACACTATTCTATTGTCAAATCTCTTCATCAAAACTTCCAGTGTTGGGGCATTCACAACTTCTGGAGGCAACTTCTGTTCCACTGATTAATTGTTCTAACTGTCAAGAAGTTTCTCCTCAGTTCTAAGTTGCTTTTCTCCTTGATTAGTTTCCACCCATTGCTCTTGTTCTACCCTTGGAGAATAGTTTGACTCCCTCTTCTTTGTGGCAACCCCTGAGATATTGGAAGATGCTATCCTGTCTCCCCTAGTCCTTCTTTTCATTAAATTACAATACAATACAATAGTAGAGTTGGAAGGGACCTTGGAGGTCTTCTAGTCCAACCCCCTGCCTAGGCAGGAAACCCTATACCGTTTCAGACAAATGGTTATCCAACATCTTCTTAAAGATTTCCAGTGTTGGGGCATTCACAACTTCTGGAGGCAACTTCTGTTCCACTGATTAATTGTTCTAACTGTCATGAAGTTTCTCCTCAGTTCTAAGTTGCTTCTCTCCTTGATTAGTTTCCACCCATTGCTTCTTGTTCTACCCTCAGGTGCCTTGGAGAATAGTTTGACTCCCTCTTCTTTGTGGCAACCTCTGAGATATTGGAAGACTGCTATCCTGTCTCCCCTAGTCCTTCTTTCTCTTAAGCTAAACATACCCAGTTCCTGCAACCGTTCTTCATATGTTTTAGTCTCCAGTCCCCTGATCATCTTTGTTGCTCTTCTCTGCACTCTTTCTAGAGTCTCCACATCTTTTTTAGATGAGGGGGGGAAGGGGAGAGAAAGAGAGAGAGAGAAAGAGAGAGGAGGAGAGAGAAAGGGGGTGGAAGAGAAAGAGGGGGAGGGGAGGGGGAGAGAGAAGGGGGAGAGAGAGAAAGAGGGGGTGGGAAGCGCGGAGGGGAAGAGAGAGGAGGATCAGACAGACAATATTAATAAATTTCCCAATATTCACAAAGCACAAGGGAACCATTAAAACACACCTGAAATTTGGGAGGAATTAAGGGGTGTCTCAGAGATGGGTAGACAGATTTCAGGCAGGAGGAGTGAGTAGGTGCTCCTCCATTGGAGATTTTTGACAGCCATTTGTCCAGAACTGTATAGTGTTTCCTGCTTGAGCAGGGGTTGGACTAGATGCCCTCCAAGGTCCCTTCCAACTCTGTCATTCTGTATTCTGTGTCTTACAAGGATTTCCCAGTGATTTCTATCTTCTATGAGATGAGAGGACCTATCTAAGGTTTAAGGAGAAACAATACTATCATTATCTATATAGAATTGCCCAGGGCCATTGGGAAGGAAGGAAACTACACACAGATGTGCACAAATGTGCATTCATGTTTTTTGTGCCCTGAGCAAATGGCTATTTGGACCTTTTCATCTTATGGCCTTCCTTTCCTCCCCTCTTCTTCTCCTCCTTTCCTCCCTCCTCCTCCTCCATTTCCATCTTTCTCCTCCTCCTTCCTTCCTTTTCCTTGCTTCCCTTCCTCCTTTCTCTCTTCCTCCCCCTCTTCCTCCTCCATCTTTCCTTCTTTTCAACCCTCCCTTCTCCTCCTCCTTCTCTCTCCTTTTTCATCACTTCTCTCCTTCCTCCTTTCCTCCCCTTTTCTTCTCCTCCTTTCCTCCCTCCTCCTCCTCCATTTCCATCTTTGTTAATCCTTCCTCCTCCTCCTCCTCCTCCTCCTCCTCCTCCTCCTCCTCCTCCTCCTCCTCCTCCTCCCTTTCCTTTATTCCTCCCTCTTCTCCTTCCTCTACTTTGCTCTCTTTCCTCCCTCCCTCCTCTCTCTCTCTCCTTCTTTCCTACTTCTGAACTTGGCTGATGTCCCTCAAAAGGGCTGAATTCCAGATTGCCCCTCTTTTAATCCTGCGGTGTTTCTCCCACCCCCCATTATTTTCCATCTGTTGCTGGATGGAGCTGTGACCAAGAAGTCTGGGCTGGTAGCCCAAACGATGTGTCCACGGTCCCTCCACCACTCCATGTTGTCTTTCTCAGCCTTGGCCAGGGTGTATTCAAGAAGGATCAATAGACGTCCCTCAAAGTTCTCTTCTCCTCAACAGGAAGAACGTTCTCCACCCGTGGTCCATTCCCAGGGGAGATGGTTTGCATGTCCAGGATGAGGAGTAGGTGTCCAGCTCATCTCCTTGCAATGCTTAAAAACCTATCTTTGAAGGGAATGGCCGGAATTCAACATCCTGTTGAAGATGTTCTGAAAAGGTTGACTTGATCCCAAGGTTGTTGACTTAGACGTAGTTGTTCTTTAGAGTTCAACTATCTGTAGGTTATGAGGAAAGTTCCTCTCTTCTTCAAGGACTAATTAATGGGGGGGGGGGTTCATGAAGACCATCCGATTGGGGCCTCTTCCATTTTCTCCTACTCATCACCGTGGGGCCTCCAAGGTCGAGGGAGAACATTTCCTAGAGCTTCCAGCCAGATGGCTGTGGGCCACTACCCTTTGGGACTTAGGCTTGTCAGCAGGCCATAACATCTGGAGCCTCTGCCTGATGTGCTGCATTCGGGTACAGCCCCATCTTCCTTCTTTCCTGAAGAAATGCTCCTCGCCTGGAAGATGGTTTGCAGCTTGGAGGCCTACAGAAATGTCCAGCTGACCTGCCTTGGTTGGGAAAAGCAGAAATCACCCACCGGGTTCCGTGTCTCCTGGGAAGAAAACCAGACGTCACAAAGAGGGGCATGTTGAAGAACACAAAGGATCCACTCTGAAGATCTTATGTTCTTGATATGAAAGCGCTGCAGCTGGAGAGGGGGAGGTGGGGGGGGTTGACTGTGTAGGTATGGAGGGCTTGGCATAAACGGGACTCATGAAGGGTCCAACGGTTTTTGAGATGAGGGTCCTGATCCGTCTGAAATAGGGTGGCTTTGCGGCATTTCTATTTAACCTTCCCTCCCTCCCTCCCTCCCTCCCTTCCTTCCTCCCTTCCTCCCTTCCATCCTGTCTGTCTATCTTTCTGTAGGCCTCTTTCTATCCCTTCCTTCCTTCCCTTTTTCCTGTGTCTCTTTCTTTCTGTCTTTCTGTGTCGTTTTTCCTTCCCTTCCTTCCTTCCTGTCTTTCTGTATCTCTCTATCTCTCTCCTTTTTCCTGAGTCTCTTTCTTTCTGTCTGCCTGCCCGCCTTTGTGTCTGTTTTCTTTCCTTCCTTCCTTCCTTCCTTCCTTCCTTCCTTCCTTCCTTCCTTCCTTCCTTCCTTCCTTCCTTCCTTCCTTCCTTCCTTCCTTCCTGTCTGTCCTTCTGTAGGTCTCTCTCTCTTTCTTTCCTGTGTCTCTTTCTTTCTGTCATTCTGTCTGTCTGCCTTTGTGTCTGTCTTCTTTCCTTTCTTCCTTCCTTCCTGTCTTTCTGTAGGTCTCTCTCTCTTTCTTACCTGTGACTTTCTTTCTTTCTTTCTTTTTTTCTTTCTTTCTGTCTTTCTGTATTTCTGTCTTTCTCTCTGTCTTCTTTCCTTCCTGTCTTTCTGTAGGTCTCTCTCTTTCTCTCTTTCTCTCCTTCCTTTTTCCTGTGTCTCTTTCTTTCTTTCTGTCTTTTTGTCTTTGTCTGTCTTCCTTCCTTCCTTCCTTCCTTCCTTCCTTCCTTCCTTCCTTCCTGTCTTTCTGCAGATCTCTCTCTTTCTCTCTTTCTCTCCTTCCTTTTTCCTGTGTCTCTTTCTTTCTGTATGCCTTTGTGTCTGTCTGTCTTCCTTCCTTCCTTCCTTCCTTCCTTCCTTCTTGTCTTACTGTACGTTTCTCTGTGTCTTTCTCTCTTTCTTACTTTCTTTTTCCTTCTCTCTTTCTTTCTGTCTTTCTGTCTGGAAGGATAAAGATGGAAAGGAGGAAAGGAAAACAGGTGAAAGGAAAGAAGGAAAGACTCAGAGGCAGCCATCATCCATCATCCATCCTGCCTGTCGTTTTCCTCCCTCCTTCCAAGCCAAACATTTCTCACTCCCTTCTGATCTTAATGGGCTTCTTCCGTTATGCACAGTCCATTTCATTGGGGAGGGGGTGTTTCCTCTCTGCCCCTCCCTCTCCCTTCCTCTTCTTCTTCTGCCCAGGTGATCCTCTGCCGGACTTCGCTCGTCCAAAAGGTTTGTTTGACCTCCCCACAGTCCCCCCTTCCTTTCCCTCCCTCCTTCCTTCCTTCTGCCCCTCCCTCCCTCCCCTTGAGGAGCACCTGTTCCTGGGAAGCTTTGCAAATCCCCCCCCCCCCGCCTTCTCCTGCCGGGGGGGGGGAGGGAAGGGGGGGCACCTGAAGGAGGGCAAACATTGCGGCTGGGCTTGGACACCAGGATGATTTCCTCCTGGAGGTGGTGGAGCCAGGGATGACCTCACCCAGAGGACCTCTGGTGCTGGATGCGGACAAGAGGCCATTTCAGAGGCTGCCCAGGAGGTGTGAGGTGTCTTCCAAAACCTCCTGCACTTGCTCTTGTTCCTCCCCCCGCCCACCCCCCCGCAACTGTTTTATAGGTTCTTCCAGGGTCTGGGTGGGTGGATGGGAAGGAGGGATGCAGGGAGGAAGAAAACAGGGGGAAGGAAGAAGGAAATGGAAGGAGGGAGGGAGGGGAGAGAGAGAAGAGAAGGAAGGAAAGAAGAAGAAGAGAGAGAGAGAGACGGAAGGAAGGATGGAGAGAGAAGGAAAGGGAGAGAAGGAAGGAAGGGGGGAGAGAAGGAAGGAAGGAAGGGGGGAGAGAAGGAAGGAAGGAAGAAGAGAAGGAAGGAGAGGGAAGGAAGGAAGGAGAGGGAGAGAGAAGGAAGAGGAGAGAAGGAAGGAAGAAGGGAGAGAAAGGAAGGGGAGGGAAAGGTAGGGAGAAGAGAGAAGGAAAGAAGGGAGGGAAGGAGGGAGGGAGGAAGAAGAGAAGAAGGAAGGGGAGAGAAGGAAGGAAGGAGAGGGGTAGAGGAGAGAAGAAGGGGGAGAGAGAAGGAAGGAAGAAGAGAGAAGGAAGGGGAGAGAAGGAAGGAGACTGAGAGAGAAGGAAGGAAGATGAGAGAAGGAAGGAAGAAGGGAGAGAAAAGGAAGGGGAGAGGAAGAAAGGAAAGGGAGGGAGAAGAGGAAAGAAGGGAGGCAGGGAGGGGAGAGAGAAGGAAGGGAAGGAAGGAAGGAAGGAAGGAGGGGGAGAAGGAAGGAAGGAGGAGAGGGAAGGAGAGGAGAGAAGGGAAGAAGGGAGGGAGGGAGAGAAAGGGGGAGAGAAGGAAGGGATGGGAGGGAGGAAGAGAGGGAGGAAGGAAGGAAGGGGAGAAGGAAGGAGAGGAGAGGGAAGGAGGCAGAAGAGGAAGGAAGGAGAGGGAAGGGGAGAGAGGAGAGAAGGGAGGGAGGGAGGGAGAAAGAAAGGGGAGAGAGAAGGAAGGTAAGAGTGGAAGGAGGAGAGGGAGGGAGGAAGGAAGGAAGGAGAGGGAAGGAGAGAAGGGAAGAAGAGAGGGAGGGAGAAAGGAAGGGGAGAGAGAAGGAAGGGAAGGAAGGAAAAAAATTGTTAAGGAGAGAGAAAAAAATTACATCCATAAAATGGGTGCACTGATTTGACTATCATTAAATTACATAGCAATTCATTTAATGACTATTCAAAGTTACAATGGCACCGACATAGGATAGGACCATTTTTCACACTTACGACCATTGCAGCAGCCCCGTGGTCAGGTGATCACAATTGAGATGCTTGGCAGCTGACTCATATTTATGACGGTTGCAGTGTCCCGGGATCACGTGATCCTCTTTTGCGTCCTCCTGACCAACAAAATCAATGGGCAATTCACTTAACAACCAATGTGAACAACTGCAGTGAAAGGGCGTAAAATGGGACAAAACTCACTCAACAACTGTTGCTTAGTGATGGAAATTTTGGGCTCTGTTGTGGTTGTAAGTCGAGGACTAGCTGAAAAATGCAATAGTCCCCTCCTGAGATTCTGTCCTCACAACAACAGCCCTGTAAGGTAGGCAGGACCTAGAGAATGGCCAGCCCTAAATCCTACAGGGAGATTCCATGGTTATGGATCGATTTGAATCTCAGTCTCTCTCTAATCCGAGCCTGAAAATCTAACTCACATACTATCTTTCTTATATTTTGGGGAGTATCTCAACTTTATCTTGGATCACCAATTAAGTCCATTTCCCTATTGTAGTAAAAAGCTAGAGAACCCACTAGCTGCCAATTCTCCCAATTAGCCCCTATATGTCATGACGCACGCTGAATTATATGCTGGATTGAATCTTATTATGGGGAAACTTTCTACTAAATTAAAGATGGAAGGACAGTTGTGGAGGAAAGTTCTGGATCGGTGGTCCTCAACTTTAAGATAGGTGGACTTCAACTCCCAGAGTTCCCCAGCTGGGGAAACTTTAAGATAGGTGGACTTCTGTGAATTGAAGTCCACACGTTTTAAAATATGCCAGGGTTGAGAAACACTGAGCTAGATATTGCTTCTACAGCTCAATACCATGAGTTTGACCTAGAACATTCTCAATTCCAGCCCATCTGGTGTGAAACTGGTCCAGCATCTCAGTGTGGCTTGCTGGGAATCCTGGGAGCTGAAGTCCACCATCTTCACGTTGAGAAAACACCGGTCTACTGGGAACGTGAGCCATTGGAGTCCTTGTACTTCAGTCTCTTCATGAACTTCTCCAGATGTTTCACCGTCTACCTGATTCCCCATCCCAGCTTCATAGCTCTTTGGTCCACCATGATTCCATTCATGGTAGTCCGTCTCTACTTGAGTTCCATTCTTCCGTTGACCCTCTCTTTATTGATCTTCTGCTCAATTTCAAGGTGGAACTGGAACCTAAGATCTCCAGTCTTCTTGCCCAAGCTTGGCCACCTATTTCAGCATGGCTGGTTGTAGACTTCTGGGAGCTGTAGTCCACCATCTTCTCATTGCCAAGGTTGAGAAACACCTGTCTACTGGGAACGTGCACCTTTAGAGTCCTTGTTCTTCAATCTTTTCATGAGCTTCTCCAGATGTTCTACCGTCTACCTGATCCTTCATCTCTGCTTGGTAGCTCTTTGGTCCACCATGATTCCATTCATGGTAGTCCGTCTCTACTCTGCTTTGAGTTCCATTCTTGCTTTGACTCTCTCTTTACCCATCTCCTGCACTATTTCAGGTGGATCTGGAACCCAAGGTCTCCTGTCTTTTCATCCAAGCTGACCGCCCGTAAATAACACTATTTCTCCAGGCGCTGTCCGTTTCCAACGTGTACCTTGGAGCAGCTTCAGACTTTTTCACTTTGAAGAACGATGCATCCTGCTTCTCTGACAGACACCCAGTCATCTGACTGGAGAAACATCTCCTGTTGACCACCTGAAGTTCTCCGATGAGCTGTCTGTTTCCATCCTGGGAAGGTGGAAAGGCTGAGCGCCTTCCTTCCCAGGGAAGGTGCCACCTCTCCCTCTCCCTCCAAGCGAGAGGAAAGGAGGAGTCCGTCTCTCCGTTTGACTTCCCCAAGGTTTGTTTTGGCTTCTCCAGTGAGAAGTTGGATGCTCCATCCAGGACCCCGTCATGCAGAGAACCTGCCACCCCTGCAGAGCTGCTAAGCCAAACTGACACCTTTCAGGCCAAGTGCGCCGTAGTCCAATTTGGAAAAGTTTCCAGTAGGAAACGCCAATTAGTAAGACCAAGTGAGCGAAAATGGAAAAGCATTTAGGGTGAATGCTAACAATTCCCTTGTCCTGTTGTGTGGTGATTCATGGAAGTCACAACCTATAATGCACTGCCTTTCGTGGAGAATATGGCTCTCACTTATTTCCGATGATAGTGGTTACTCTTTTATATTTGGAGTAATTTACTATTAGGAGTAATTTGCTACATGGAGCAATTTACTATTTGGAGTAAGGCATTAATGACTTCCTCTTAGGGATTCATTAGATCTACTAGAATTGGAGCTACCGTAAATGGTTCCCACCTATTTCTTTAAAACTGGTGATTTTTTTTTCTATATGGAGTAATTAGTATTAGGAGTAATTTATTATATGGAGTACTGCACAAAAGCCTTACTGCTAGGGATTATTAGTCTAGATTTAGCAGAATTGGAGCTCAATGGCAGCGCATAGTTCCCAGTTCCCACCTATTTTTTATTATGATGGTCATTATTTCCTATTTGGTATAATTACTATTAGATGTAATTTACTACATGGAGTAATTTGTATTTGGAATAGTACACTAATGCCTTAAGTTAGGGATTCATTATTATTTTAGATTTAGAAGCACTGGAGCTGAATGGTACAGCCTGACTCCCACCTTTTTCTTATAAGTGGTGGTCATTCTTTTCCATTTGGAATAATTACTACCTGAAGTAACTTACTACTTGGAGTAATTTACTATCTGGAGTAATGCATGAATGCCTTACTGCTAGGGATTTACTGTTATTCCAGACTTAATTTTATTGCAGCTGAATGGCAGAGCATCGTTCACATTCATTTCTTATCCTGATAGTCATTCTTTTCTAGTTGGAGTAATTACTACTAGGAGTAACTTACTACTTGGAGTAAATTACTATTTTGAGTAATGTAGAAAGGTTGGACTGCTAGGGATTCATTATTATTCTGGACTTAGCAGAACTGGAGCTGAATGGCACAGCGAATAAATCTCTAAATTGACTATAAATAAGTACTAGTGGCGTTTTAAACGTTTCATTTGAAGCAACATGGAAGACGGAATGCAGACTCCCCAAGGGATTAACGTGTGTGTTACTTACGTTACTATGGCGACCGTGTATGTTACTTGTGGTTTTGTCTTACTAAAAGGTCAGGCCTTTTGCTGCGTTTCACAGCCTGGTTTTCACCGAGGTGTATCAAGCATGTTGCGTGGAGTTTGCAAATGTTAGTCTTTCGCCAAAGGAGATTTTTATTATTATTATTTTTTCAAAGGAAGGGAAAAATAGGGTAATTAATCAAAATTAAATGACCCCAAACATTTCATCGGGGGTAAGCCACGGTTAGATTCACTCCATTTCCTAAGCCATAACTGTGATTTGCTTGAATTCTCATGATGCAAGCTGGGCGCACCTGGGCTACATTTGGGTTTGTAAAGCATGATTTGCTTGCGGTTAAGCGTACCTCGCTCTTCCCAAGCGTAGTTTACTCAGCCAACCTGGTTTAATCAAATCTGGGTCAACAAAAGCTTAGCTTCTAGGACGAGAACCCCCGTTAGACAGGCAGTCCTCAACTCATGACCACGAGGTGGTTGTTAAGAGAGCCAAATCCAAATTTAGGAACTTTTTTTTGCCAGTGTTGTTAAGCGAAGCACTGTAGCTGTTAAGTGAACCATGCGGTCGTTAAGCGAGTCCTGCTTCCCCTATTGACTTTGCTTATCAGAAGCCAGCTGGGAAGGCCACAAAAAGGGACCACGGAAACTGCAACTATCAACCAACTGCCAAGCACCCAAATTGGCCATGGGGATGAAAATCGGTCATAAATCACATGGGGTAAAACTCACAAATGTCTTGTTTAACAACAGAAAATTTGGGCTCAATTGCAGTCACAAGTCGAGGACTGCTCTACTATCAAATATCACTGTGCTACATTGCACTGATACAGGTAGTCTTTGGCCTACAAGAGTTTGTTTAGTGACCATTCGAAGTTATAATGGCACTGAAAATAAAGTGACTTATGACTGCTTTTCACACTTATGACCATTGCAGCATCCCCATGGTCACATGATTAAAATCCAGCCACTTGGCAACTGACTCATATTTATGACAGTTGAGGCAACCTGGTGTCATGTGATCCTCTTTAGCGACTGTCTGACAAGCAAAGTCAATGATGAAGCCAGATTCACTTAACAACCTTCTTAATAACTTAACCCCTAGAGCGCTTCGCTTAACAGCTGGGGCAAGAAAAGACGTAAAATGAGGCAAAGCTCACTTAACCACTGTCTCACTTAGCAAAAGAAATGATGGGCTCTGTTGGGGTCGTAAGTCAATACAATACAATACAATAGTAGAGTTGGAAGGGACCTTGGAGGTCTTCTAGTCCAACCCCCTGCCTAGGCAGGAAACCCTATACTGTTCCAGACAAATGGCTATCCAACATCTTCTTAAAGACTTCCAGTGTTGGGACATTCACAACTTCTGGAGGCAACTTCTGTTCCACTGATTAATTGTTCTAACTGTCAGGAAATTCCTCCTCAGTTCTAAGTTGCTTCTCTCCTTGATTAGTTTCCACCCATTGCTTCTTGTTCTTCCCTCAGGAGCCTTGGAGAATAGCTTGACTCCCTCTTCTTTGGGGCAACCCCTGAGATATTGGAACACTGCTATCATGTCTCCCCTAGTCCTTCTCTCTCTTAAGCTAAACATACCCAGTTCCTGCAACCGTTCTTCATATGTTTTAGCCTCCAGTCCAGGGGTGGGTTCTGGCCACGATTACTACCAGTTCAGTGCTCCACGCGCAGGCACATTTGCACTTAAAACAATCTGTGCATGCGCACATTAAAAAAGGAATAAAAAATACATTTCAATGAAGATTGTTCTGCATTCTGAAAACCAAGATGGCGCTGCCAAGGATAGGACCGGTTACAGTCACTTGTCCACTGGAGTTACTACGTATTCGGCCAAACTGGACCGAATAGGTAGGAACCCACCTCTGCTCCAGTCCCTTAATCATTTGCATTTGACCCCGTGTCCAGCATGAACTCCCTAAGCCAAAGTCTACTCTCAAACTCTGGATTTGGCAAACTCTGGAGGTTGATCCAGCTCTTGGGCCAGCCAACTAATAGCCTACTAGCAGTAGCTGGTTTCTTCTTTAGACAGACTGATGAAGCTCTGAAGAGGATCATCTGTCTTCCAATGACTTCACTCCTCGGGAAACTTTGGCGAGCCGCTGGATGGAAAAGCAATTTTGGCACCAGAAGCACCGCTGCAATGGGCCAAGATAGCTCAGGATGCCAATATGGAGAAGATGTGCTTGAAATTGGAGTATCGGTTCTCTCAACCGGAGCAAAAAACTCACAACTACGTGGGTGAAGTCAGCTTCAGCCAAGGATTGGTGTGATGCTGGACTTAGAGACCGAGTAGGTGGTGTCATCTACTGGCTTGAAAGTCCTGGAAAACATTTCATCATGTGGTCAAGAGGCACATCTAGTAGTGAGGAGGACCAGATGAAGGCCTCAAATTGCTGACGATGGAGGTATCCTTGAGTCTCCTTGGACTGGAAGACCTCCAAGGTCTCTTCCAACTCTGTTGTTCTGTATTCCTTGGAATCCAGAAACAGTTCTAAGCATCCAGAACCATCCAATGCAACCTCAAGAGATCCATCAAAAGGTAGCAGAAGACGAGACTGAATGTCTACTGTTGAGAAACCTGATGGATTGAAAGTTCATGGTCAGGATCTTGGATGATCTGAATCTTCATGGTCGAACACCATGGTCCGAAAATTCATGGCCTCACCTCCCTGACATTCCAAGTAGTGACAATGTAAGGAGGGGGCAGGTGTGATGGTGGAGGTGTAGACTTGAAGTTATGGAGAGGAGGAAAACCTATTTAGTTGTTTCTTCATCTTCACAGAGAATATCTCTCGGGATATCAGGACATCTCATAAATCCAGAATGTTCTTGAAGAAATAGGGCTTCCACCTAAAACAGTGTTTCCCAACCTTGGTGATTTGAAGAGGTATGGAATTTAACTCCCAGAATTCACAGGAAAACTCAGGTGGCTAGGAAATTCTGGGAGTTGAAGTCCATACCTCTTCAAATGGCCAACATCGAGAACACTGACCTAAGAGAAATAAAGCAGAACATTAGAGAGTTTGGGGTGATTTGCCCAAAATCACCAGCCAGGTTTCATTTCTAAGGTAATACTAAAACTCCCTGTCTTCTGCTTTCTAGCCTGGCGCCTTAACCGCTAGGCAAACTTGCTTCTCAGTTTCTGTTTCAGTTTAGAAATTAGTTTCTTTCAAGATCTGGACCAATTGTGTGTCTAATTTTATTAAAAAGGAAGCAATTCTTGACCAGATTGCTGCTGCTGCTGCTGCTGCTGCTTCTTCTTCTTCTTCTTCTTCTTCTTCTTCTTCTTCTTCTTCTTCTTCTTCTTCTTCTTCTTCTTCTTCTTCTTCTTCTTCTTCTTCTTCTTCTTCTTCTTCTTCTTCTTCTTCTTCTTCTTCTTCTTCTTCTTCTTCTTCTTCTTCTTCTTCTTCTTCTTCTTCTTCTTCTTCTTCTTCTTCTTCTTCTTCTTCTTCCTCTGCCTCTGCCTCTGCCTCTGCCTTTTCCTTCTTCTTCTCTCTTCCTCCTCTACTTCTTATTCCTGCTCCTCCTCCTCCCTCTCTTTCTTCTTCTTCCTCCTCCTCCTATTTTTTAAATTTATCCCTCTTAAGAATGGGGTGAGGTCCACAGTGGACAGTTTGAGGTTGAAGCTGTGGGGGGTTTGAGGATGTAACAACGGAGTCAGGTAGAGCATTCCAGGCGTTGACCACTGTTGCAGAAGTCGTATTTTTTGCAATTGAGTTTGGAGCAGTTTCCCTTAGTTTGTGTCTATTGTTTGCCCGTGTAATATTGCAGTTGAAGCTGAAGCAGTCATTGACAAGTAGGACGTTGTAGCAGACAATTTTGTGTACTACGCTTAGGTCAGACCTTAGGTAGGCTGCATAGTTCCAGGTTGTCCAAGACCAACATTTCAAGCCCGGTGGCACCAGAGATCCTATTGTGTTCCCTAGTTCGCTTGTGAAACAGCTGTAACGAAGTTCAGAGAGCTGCAAGAATCCCACAATCTCCTCCTCCTCCACCACAGCACATCTCAGTCTAACAAATAAACACGGAGGTGTTTTTGGACAAGCAATCACACCTGGTGGGCGATCAGCCGGCATGAAGCCTCCCCTCCCTCTTGACAAGATGCATTGAGTGTCATTCCTTGAATAATGGGGTGCTGGTGGAGAGACAGTGATTAAGAGAGGAGAGAGAGAGAGAGACAAATGGTCAAACCAACGGCCAAACAAAGTGTTCAGATTGTTTAGAACGCTTCCTGACACCGCAAAGAAAAGCGAAGGCCTCAAGATGCAGAATTATATTCAATTAGACACAGAAGCATATCAAAGAGTGATCCAACCTGAGAATGAAAGAGAAATTCCCGGTCTGTGAGCACAAAGTCCTTGGAACTATCTTGTCTCCAGAAGCTCCAGGGGCTCCATTAATGGAGGTTTTCAAGAAGACAAATAAAACCACAGGGTTATAGCAACACACACATGATAAAAACAGCCGTAAGTCATTTTGGCACTCCTGTTCTACCTTCCGTAGGATTGCTACACAAACTGCTGTGAGTCGAAGATTATCTGCCGGTTCTATTTCGTGCTCGCACGATTGCTTTAGGTGCACATTAGTACCTAAAAAAGTTTGTAAATGTGCACAGCGTTGGAAGAAGGGAGAAAATACATTTTTGCAATGAAGATTTGTTCTGTATTATTGTAAGTGGAGAACTATCTGTGTATCATTTTCATTGCACTTCTTGTACAAAAATACTCTGTTTTTGGGATGCTACACACAATAGCAAGGTTGACAAAGGTAGTATCAGGATACTTTCATTATGCTACTCCTTCCTTACTACATGCCCAGGAAGTAATTCACTGGCCATGATTCCTGCTTGTGAGCCGTCTCGTCTTCCTTTGCGTGCTTATCTCAAAATGTCCCTCTGGGTCTTTCAGGTCCTCCCACCACAGAAGATAACCCCGCGGAGAAAATGTCAAGCGAGGCCACAACATTGTGTTGCCGTTGACACAACTACCCTGCCGGCCGCTCCCTGATGGTGAGAAAAAACCTATCAGAGCGTCTCAGATGTTTGGGCAGACAGTCACACCCTAGAGATAAGAATTGTCTTTGTTGGCATCCACATCAAGCAACTCCCTCGTCTAGATTAAGCAACTCTCTCAAACTTCTTGGAAAAGAAGGAAGGTCAAGAAAGGTCTACAGCTCCATGGTTGACCCTACTCAACTCCAGCAAATAGTTTGGGTCCTGGGAAGGAGGTCAACCAGAAGGTAAAATAACCATGGATGTTTTTTGGGTTCTGGGAAGGAGGTCAACCAGAAGATGAGACAAATATGGAGATGTTTTGGGTCCTGGGAAGGAAGTCAATCAGAAGATGAGACAACCATGGAGATGTTTTGGGTCCTGGGAAGGAGGTCAACCAGAAGATGAGACAACCATGGAGATGTTTTGGGTCCTGGGAAGGAAGTCAACCAGAAGATGAGACAAACATGGAGATGTTTTGGGTCCTGGGAAGGAGGTCATCCAGAAGATGAGACAAACATGGGGATGTTTTGGGTCCTGGGAAGGAGGTCAACCAGAAGATGAGACAACCATGGAGATGTTTGGGGTCCTGGGAAGGAGGTCATCCAGAAGATGAGACAAACATGGGTATGTTTTGGGTCCTGGGAAGGAAGTCAACCAGAAGATGAGACAACCATGGAGATGTTTGGGGTCCTGGAAAGGAGGTCAACCAGAAGATGAGACAACCATGGAGATGTTTGGGGTCCTGGGACGGAGGTCAACCAGAAGATGAGACAACCATGGAGATAATTCACCAATCGGTTGGCAGGATTTTAAGCCTGTGGTCTGTCAAGACATCTCACCAGGGTTGTGGGCAAGATATGATTCTCCACATGGCTGTTCCACTGGTAGGAGATAAGATGGGGTGGGGTGTGACTGAGAAGACAAAACAGCCCCACAGTTTGATTCCTGTTTTATCTGGGAAGCCACAATTATCTCTGATTTCTTTCTTTTTGACTTCTTGGGATGACAGGAGCCATCACAGATCTCTGATGTTTGAACAAGCTCTGATTCATAGTTAGTTGGATTTTCTGAAGGTATCATGGTCACAGCTCAGGACATGCATCTAGTACAGGTAGTCTCGACTTACAGTCATTCATTTAGAGACCGTTCAATGTTACAACGTCACGGGACTTATCACTGTTTTTCACAATTGCAGCATCCCCCACAATCTGTGATCAAAATTGGCAGCTGACTCATATTTATGACGGTCGCAGTGTCCTTTTGCAACCCTCTAACCAACAACATCCATGGGGAAGCCAGATTCACTTAAGAACCAGGTGACTATCTTAACAAGTACAATGATTCACTTAACAACCGTGGCAGGAAAGGTGGTAAAACGAGGCGAAACTCATTTAACAATTACCTCGCTTAGCAATGGAAATTCTGGGCTCAATTGTGGAAGTCAAGGACAACCCTTTAATTCCAATGAATGATGGTTCTGGACAGTGAAAAGGTGGAAATGTTACCCTTTGGCCCAAATCTGAGGGCAGAGGTGGTAGAGGAGGCCCAAGGCTCATCTTCTACTGGTGGCCTCAGTTTAGGTGGGACGTTGAACAACTTTTGCGTTCATGGAGGAGGACACTTGAGGGGTTCCAACTTTTCTCCAGGACATGCCCTCAATGGGACACCAGCCATAAATGGAAGACCATCAATCCCATGTCAAGTTCTCCTGAACTTCTGCTGACGTGAACATCCATTCATCCATCCAAACACCTAAACGATGTTATTGTTTATCATGCTATTTTAAATTGTTTTTAATCTAAATTTATCAAGATTTGCATTTTTGGTCACACGGTCGTTAAGTGAATCCCGAGTCCCCACTGACTTTGCTTGTCAGAAGGTCGTAAAAGAGGATCTGGGACACTGTAACCATCATAATTATGAGTCAGTTGCCAAGCGTCAGAATTTAACTTTGAACAGTCACTAAACGAACTGTTGTAAGTTGAGGACATTTTTATACACCAGTTTATGCCCAGCGTGGTAGGCTAAATAAAATAAAAACATGAAGTCACCTCTCTGTTTGAAGATTTAAAATTGCCAACTCTTATTCCATCAAGAAACCCAATTGACAAGGAAAGTAGAGTATAAATAAAATAAAATAAAACACAAAACATACAACAATAAAATGAAAGAAAGGAAACAATAGAGCAATCTAGAATTAAAAAAATAGAAAATATAACAAAAGAAGATAAAATAAAACTAAATAAAACAATAATGAAATTATATAATGAAATGCAATAAAGTATAACATCAAATAAAAAATAATAAAATAAAATAACAGAAAACAATAAATGATATATAAAAATGAAATGAAATAAACTAAAATAAAAACTAAAATGAAATAAAAACAAAATAACAAAATATGATAAAATAAAACATAAAATTAAAATTAATAAAACCATAGAATAAAATAGAACAAATTAACAAAATAAGATAAAATAAAGCAAAAGATAAAAAGTGAAATGAAGTAAAAGATAAAAGTAAAAAGTAAAAATGAAAGGAAATACTGTAATAAAATGAGATAAAAAATACAATACTACACAATGCAGAATATAGATTTCAGAACAACAAAGTTGGAAGGGACCTTGGAGGTCCACTAGTCCAACCCCCTGCTCAGGCAAGAAACCCTATACCCGTTATGGCGAACATGTACCAGAGGTGGCAGGCAGAGACCTCCCTGTGGGCACATGCCGTCACCAGCTGAAAAGGTTCGCCATCACTTCCTTATACCATTTCAATGAAATGATGGTTTATTCTCTTCTTGAAAGTCTCCAGTGATGGAGCATTCATAACTTCTGGAGACAAATTATTCCATTGTTTATTATAAAATGACAGTACAATACAGTACAGAACAATATAATACAATGCAGTACAGAACAATATAATACAATGCAATACAATACAGTACAGTACAATATAATACAATACAGTACAATACAATTCAGTACAGTACAATATAATACAATACAATACAGTACAATATAATACAATACAATACAACAGTACAGTACAATACAATACAATACAATACAGTACAATATAATACAATACAATACAGTAAAGTACAATATAATAAAATACAATACAATAGTACAGTACAATATAATACAATACAGTACAGTACAATATAATACAGTACAATACAATAAAGTACAGTACAATACAATACAGTACAGTACAATACAGTACAATATACAATACAATGCAATAGAGTACAGTACAATATAATACAATACAGTACAGTACAATACAATTCAGTACAGTACAATATACAATACAGCACAATACAATGCAATAGAGTACAGTACAATGCAATGCAATAGAGTACAGTACAATATAATACAATACAGTACAATACAGTACAGTACAATACAGTACAGTACAATATAATACAATACAGTACAAAACAATACAGTATAGTACAATATAATACAATACAATACAGAACACTACAATACAGTACAATATAATACAATGCAGTACAATACAATACAGTACAATATAATACAATACAGTACAGTACAGTACAATATAATACAATACAGTACAATATAATACAATACAGTACAATATAATACAGTACAGTACAATATAATACAATACAGTTCAGTCCAATACAATACAATTCAATACAGTACAATATAATACAATACAGTACAATATAATACAATACAGTACAGTACAATACAAAACAGTACAATATAATACAATGCAGTACACTATAATACAGTACAGTACAATATAATACAATACAGTTCAGTACAATACAATACAATTCAGTACAGTACAATATAATACAATGCAGTACAATATAATACAATACAGTACAGTACAATATAATACAATACAATACAGAACACTATACAGTACAATATAATACAATGCAGTACAATACAATACAATACAGTGCAATATAATACAGTACAATACAATTCAGTACAGTACAATACAGTACAATATAATACAATAAAGTACAATATAATACAGTACAGTACAATATAATACAATACAGTTCAGTACAATACAATATAATACAGAACAGTACAGTGCAATAGAGTACAGTATGGTACAGTACAGTACAGTACAGTACAATACAATACAATACAATACAATACAATACAATACAATCAGTGGTGGGTTCCTACCGGTTCGGTAGTGGTTTGGTGGCCTGGGTTGCTGGGACTGATGGCGACCCAGGCCTGCCACGCCCTTGAACCAATTCCCCGATCGGCGCCACATGTGCAGAACAATTTTAACTGAAATGTGCATGTGCGTGCAGTGAGCATCAAACTTGTGCACACAAAGCCTGCGCATGCAAAGCCCGCACGAGCAAACCGGACGTAGTGCCGGCCGAAACCTACTCCTGAATACAATGCAATATAATCAGTGGTGGGCTTCAAATTTTTTAACAACCTGTTCTCTGCCCTAATGACTGGCTGGGTGGACATGGGCGTGGTTGGATAGTCATTTCACTGGGTGGTTGTGGCCAACTCAAAGTTGCTTCTTTGCCTAAGAGAGAGCTCCTTTGTTCCCTCTGGACTAATGAGTTAAAGAGCTACTTCAGTCTAGACATTCATTTTAATAAGATTTTTAGAAACCTGCAGTTGAAAGTTCTTTATCTCTCCTTACCCTGAAGACCCAATTTGGAATTTAATCCCAAACTGATTGCCCTTTTAGTATTTCTCTGGATACTTCTCCAAAATGCACCCCTAAGAAGCCAGCAGTGGTAGAATTTGCCAGTTTGCCAAAGTGCGCAGAATCGTAACAATAGGTTCACTCAAACCGGTCTAAACCGGCAGTAGCCCACCTCTGAATACAATACAATACAATATAAAACAAATGCAAATGCAAACACAAACATAAATACACAAACACAACATAGTACAAATACAATGCAATGCAAATACAATATGAATGCAAACACAAACACAAGCACAATATAGTACAAATACAATGCAATGCAAATACAATACGAATGTACATGCAAATTTAAAATTGCAAATTTAAATGCAAATACAAACACAATATATACAAATACAATACAATACAATTGCAAATGCAAATACAAACACAAACACAATATAGTACAAATACACTGCAATGCAAATATAATACAATGCAATGCAAATACAATATAATAAAAATACAAATGCAAACACAAGCACAATATAGTACAAATGCAATGCAATGCATATACAATACAATTGTAGATGCAAATGTAAATACAAATACAAACAAAACACAAACAATATAGTACAAATACAATGCAATGCAATACAATGCAATACATTACAATAAACAATACAATACAATGACACGATGAAATAAAGAACTAATGCCTTCATGTGCTGGACATACAGCCATTTATTTGCACCTGGAGGACGATTACAAAGAGTATCAATTTGGAAGAGCCAGATGGAATTTCCCCCAAGGAGACCCCTCACCCATTAACTGATTATTCATTCTCCCTGGCCCAGAAATGGGTCTTCTGTTTGTGACATCACTCGGGGTTGCCAGGGGCAACCAATGATGATGTCACAGAGGGAGAATTCACACCTTAGAATGCAAAAGCAGGGGTCTGTGCACTGGATGGAGGGCCGAAAGACCCTCTTTGGACACAATGGCCTAGGACATTGGACAGGAAAAATGTTTTTAAAATGGGGATATATATATTTTTGAACAGAAAAAATGATGCTTTCATCATGTTTTGTCCAAATTCAAAAGCTTTGCATTTGAAATAATAATAACACCAGCAATGGTAGAATAAGAACAGCTGTTAGAACAGAAAAGGGACATAAAATGATGGGACGGAGACCCTTTCTTCTCTGAATGTGAAGGGTGGTGTAGGGTTTCCTGCCTAGGCAGGGGGTTGGACTAGAAGACCTCCAAGGTCCCTTCCAACTCTGTTCTTCTGTTCTGAATGAAAAGAACAGAGAAATTAAAGGCTCCCGTGCTTTATAAAACCATAGAATCCGAGGGCTGGAAGGGACCTTGGAGGTCTTCTAGTCCAAAAATGATCTCTCAACAAGAAAGGCTTGAATCTGCTAAAGATCATCAGGAAAATAAAGTTTTTGAAACTATGTTGGCTAGGGGATTCTAGAAGTCGAAGTCCAGACATCTTAAAGTATGCTGGCTGAGGAATTCTGGGAGTTGAAGTCCTTTCCTTTTAAAGCATTCTAGCTGAGGAATTCTGGGAGTTGAAATCCTTCCCCTTTAAAGCATTCTAGTTGAGGAATTCTGGGAGTTGAAGTCCTTCCCCTTTAAAGCATTCTAGCTGAGGAATTCTGGGAGTTGAAGTCCTTCCCTTTTAAAGCATTCTAGCTGAGGAATTCTGGGAGTTGAAGTCCATACAACCAGTGGTGGGATTCAGCCGGTTTTGACTGGTTCAGGAAAACTGGTTGTTAAACTAGCCCTTCTAGGAGTCACCACACCCCCCGTTTTGGCTCCCCAAAAAATGCAGGGAGACCTACTAGGCCCAAAACGGGGAGGGAGGGGCGTGGTTTTGGGACAGCCCTCCGCTGGCCTGTTTCTGCTCATGGGGGTGCAGGAGGCGGAGTGCTGCTTGTCACACCCCTTGTCCATGGCCAGCACGGCCACACCCACCCACCCAGTCATTAGGCCAGGGGTCCCCAAACTTGGCCCCTTTAAGACTTGTGGATTTCAACTCCCAGAATTCTCCAGCTAACAGGGCTGGCTAGAGAATTCTGGGAGTTGAAGTTCACAAGTCTTAAAATGGCCAAGTTTGAAGACCTCTGCATTAGGGCAGAGAACCAGTTGTTAAATTATTTGAAGCCCACCACTGCATACAACCTCAAGCGGCCAAGATTGAGAAACACTAAAACAGAGAAACCGTTGCATAGAAACTCCCAGCTATTTAAAAAGAAAAGAAGAGTGAGCTGACACGAGGGGAGCCTCAACAGAAAAGAAAATGCAGGAAGTGCAGATGTGAATAAATAATTCCCTAAGTATTTGTCATTAATAGGAAGGAATGTCTTTTTCCGAAATCTGATGTATTTTTCCTGGACTTCTTACTACGCAGATTCAATTGCAATTAACCTCTGGGTTTCCTACAATTTGGGAAGAAACGTCCTTCTGCAAAGGTGTACTCCTAGATAAAATTCTAATTATCTGCACTGATTCCGTGAAGCCAGTTGTTGAGTGCTGATTGTACAAACTCATTGCAGAAATAGATTAATTCACCATTTTCTATCCTTAGCACATTAATTCTACCTTCGAAACATGAGGAAAAGAGTTCTCCCTATTTCTGGGGAGCACAGTTAGTCCTCAACTTACGACTACAGTTGAGCCCAGAATTTCTGTTGATAAGCGAGATGGTTGTTAAGTGAATTTTGCCCCACTTTACTTTCTTACAGTGATGTGCAGTCAGGGGAGTTAGGGGAGGCAGAGCCTCACTGCTCTCATCATGAAAAGAAAAAAAAATCTCCCCTTTTCTCTTTCATCTCTTTCTTGTGCGTGCAAGCAAAATACCCCAGGATCACGGTGGCGGGAACAGCAACTCCTTCCGCTGCGCTGAGGAGAAGAGCCACAGGAAGGAGGGGAATGGGACCACATGTGCGGGAGGCAGCCCTTCATGTTGGCTCAGGGAGGAGGGGAATGGGACCACGTGTGCAGGAGGCTCCTCAGCGCCAGCCTCAGATCAGCGCGAGCCGCGGTCCCCTTTCCCTGCACACGTGGTCCCATTACCCTCCTTCCTGAGCCAACATGAAGGAGACTGCAGCTCGCGCTGATCTGAGGCTGGCGCTGAGGAACCTCCTGCACACGTGGTCCCATTCCCCTCCTTCCTGAGTCAACATGAAGGGCTGCCTCCTACACACATGGTCCCATTCCCCTCCTTCCTGTGGCTCTTCTCCGCAGCGCAGCGGAAGGAGTTGCTGTCCCCGCCACCATGATCCTAGGGTATTTTGCTTGCACGCTTGCAAAGATCAAAGTTGTCACAGTCCTCCCTTCATGATGATAATTTGATGACATCACCAGCCTCACCAGCCATAAACCTCACCGCACGTCACTGCTTTCTTAACATGTTTGTTAAGTGAACCAGTAGAGTAGAATTACCAAGTTAGCCTCACGGTTGTTAAGTGAGTCTGGCCTCCCCATTGACTTTGCTTGTCGGAAGGTCACAAAAGGGGATCATGACACACACACACACACACACACACACCGGGGACACTGCGATCATCATATACGTGAGTCAGTTGCCAAGGCATCCAAATTTTGATCTCAGGAGGCAGCAACAGTTGTAAGAGTGAAAAACATTCACAAGTCAGTTTTTTCAGTGCCATTGTAACTTCAAATTGTAACTAAATCAACTGCCGTAAGTTGAGGACTACCTATTAGTACCTACCTACAAGTTATTCCAACAGAGGGTTGTTTGATTACAACGGTCGCAGGGAGGGGGGGATGTGAGGACAAGAGAAGATCACAAGGTCAGTTGGGAGACCATGGCTGCTGGCTACGCCCGGTCGTTTGTACCAACCCCCGCAACCTAGGTGGTCAGGAACTACAGAGCCCGGGCCTACGGCTGATGCTTTGCAATGCAAGGTCCGTAACCAACAAGGCCCCCCTCATTAATGAGTTGATCTCTGAGGGGGAGCTGGACCTTGCAGGGATAACGGAGACCTGGTTGGGCCACGAGGGTGGTTTACCCCTCGTGGAAATGTGCCCACCAGGTTTCCGTGCATTCCATCAGCCTCGGGCCCTGGGTAAGGGTGGTGGGGTGGCGGTAGTTATACGGGAAGGTTCTAGAGCCGAGGGAGTTCACTGTTCCTCAGATATCCGGGTGTGAGTCCCTTGGTGTGAAATGGGGCCCAGGGAGGCAGTTGGGTTTGCTGATTGTATACTTGGCTCCTCGCTATACATCAGCAGCCCTGCCCGAGCTCCTCGAGCTGATCTCGGAGACGGCGGTTGAGATCCCCAAGCTTGTGGTTATGGGGGATTTCAACCTGCCGTCGACGGGAGCAGCATCTGAGGTGGCTCGGGAGTTCATGGCTTCCATGACAGCCATGGGCCTGACCCAGTTAATTCAGGGCCCCACGCACGAAGGCGGCCACACATTGGACCTTGTTTTTGTATCTGAGCAGTGGACGAGTGATCTGGGTATAGGGGACTTAGTTGTTACACCCTGTCATGGTCAGATCACTCATGTCTCCGGCTGGACTTCCCTGGCGCTACCCCCCACCGCGAGGAGGCGGGACCAGACGGTCCAAGCTGGTACCGCCCCAAGCACCTGATGGAGCCGGATAGGTTCCAGACGGAGCTTGGGCCACTACCTGTAGCCCTGACCCGCGCTCGGTCGGAGGACCTAGCGGCCGCCTGGAATAGGGCGGCGGCTGAGGCCTTGGACCGGGTTGCGCCTTTGCGACCTCTCCTGCGGCAGTGACCCACCCGGGCTCCTTGCTATACCGAGCAGCTGAGGGTGATGAAGCGCCATAGGAGACGTCTAGAGAGCAGGTAGAGGTACTCACGCTCCGAATCTGATCGAACACAGGTAAGAGCCTACTTACGGACCTACCTTGTGGCATTAAGGGCGGCCAAACGTAGATATTGCGCCGCTCTTATTGCGTCCGTGGATAACCGCCCTGCCGCCCTGTTTAGGGTGACCCGCTCCCTCTTGTCACAGAGGACGCAGGGGGCACCCTTGCAGGGCAGAGCAGAGGAGTTTGGGGAATATCTGCAGGACAAAGTCGCTCAGATCCGGAGCGGATGGGCCCCCCTCAGTGGTCCGGACGGGCCGCCAACAGCGAGTCTTGTGAGACCATCCTGGGAGGAGTTTGATTCTGTTGCCCCCGAGGATTTGGATAGGTTGCGTGGACGGCTGCGACCCACCACATGTTTAATGGACCCGTGTCCCTCCTGGTTGGTACTGGCATCTTGGGAGGTGACCCGAGGCTGGCTTCTGGGCCTGGTGAATGCCTCATTGGGTGAGGGATCCTTACCAATCGCCTTGAAGGAGGCGGTGGTGAGGCCCTTACTTAAGAGGCCTTCACTCGACCCAATGGAGCTAGCTAATTATCGTCCACTCTCCAACCTTCCCTTTCTAGCGAAGGTTGTTGAGAATGTGGTGGCGCAGCAGTTTCCACGACACCTTGACGAATCTGATTATCTAGACTCACGCCAGTCCGGCTTCCGACCCGGGCACAGCACAGAGACAGCCTTGGTCGCATTGGTTGATGATCTCTGGAGGGCCAGAGATAGAGGTTGTTCCTCTATCCTGGTCCTATTAGACCTCTCGGCGGCTTTTGATACCATCGACCATGGTATCCTATTGCGCCGGTTGGAGGGGATAGGAGTTGGAGGTACCGTTTTGCGGTGGTTCAGCTCCTACCTCTCCGACCGGAAGCAATGTGTGTTGACAGGGGGTCAGAGGTCGACCCCGAGGCCACTCACTTGTGGAGTGCCACAGGGGTCGGTCCTCTCACCTCTCCTGTTCAACACATATGTGAAGCCGCTGGGTGAGATCATCCGTGGTTTTGGGGTTGAGTATCACCTCTACGCTGATGATACTCAGCTGTATATTTCAACCCCAAACCACCCCAACGAGGCCGTCGAAGTGATGTCCTGGTGTTTGGAAGCCGTCGGGGTCTGGATGGGGGACAACAGACTCAAACTCAACCCCTCCAAGACTGAGTGGCTGTGGCTACCGGCACCTCGGTTCAGCCAGCTGATTCCATTGCTGGCCATAGGGGGCAAACAATTGCCCCCTGTGGAACGGGCACGCAATTTGGGCGTCCTCCTTGATGCCCGGCTGTCAATGGATGACCATGTGGCAGCCGTGGCGAGGGGGGGCGTTCCACCAGGTTCGCCTGGTGCGCCAATTGCGCCCCCTACTGGACCGGGATGCCCTACGCACGGTCACTCATGCGCTGGTGACGTCCCGCCTGGATTACTGCAACGCTCTCTACATGGGGCTGCCCTTGGGACGCGCCCGGAGACTGCAGTTAGTTCAGAACGCAGCCGCGCGGGCTGTGATGGGGAGTACGAGGTACTCCCACGTAACACCTCTCCTGCGCGAGCTGCACTGGCTACCTGTGGTTTTTTGGGCGCGTTTCAAGGTGCTGATTACCATCTTTAAAGCGCTCCATGGCACGGGACCTAGTTACTTGCGGGATCGCATCCTCCCACATACATCCCTGCGGCCAATTCGCTCACACAGGGAGGGACTTCTCCTGGTGCCGTCCACTAGGCAATGCCAGCGGGCGACACCAAGGAGTAGGGCCTTCTCTGTGATGGGCCCAACCCTCTGGAATGACCTCCCCCCCGACATTAGAACCACTACTGACCTCCGCTCCTTCCGGCAAAAATTGAAGACCCACCTGTTCCGATTAGCAGGCCTGGCATAATTACAACTGTCCCTCCTGGCAAATGTTTTATCAACTGGTTATTTTTAGGGGTATTGTTTTTAATATTGTGTCTATTTTAGGGGTTTAAAAACTTATATTTATATTAGCTTTGTACAGTTCTTTTAATTACATTTTAACCTCCTCCATGCCAACTGTACATATTTAACTTTTTATTGTATTTTGTTATATTCTGCATGGACTGTACACCGCCCCGAGTCCCTCTTGGGAGAGGGGGCGGTCTAGAAGCATCAAATATAAATAAATAAATAAATAAAATAAATATAAATATTATCTGTTCTGTTCTATTCTTTTCTATTCCATTCTCCTATTCTATTCTATTTTCATATTCTATTTGTTAGATATTTGTTCTAACTACAGTGGTTTCCACCAAGGTCCTCTGTTCCGGTGGGAACAGAGGTTTAATCCTACTGGTCGAAGGGTCTGACAGCTCCCTATAAAGGGGCTGCTGTCAGACTCAACCTTCACTGGATTGTTCTCACTTGTTGTACTTAATAAAGAGCTGTTGTTACCGTTAAGCCTGTGTGTGCCTATTCATTACCCAATCTAACACTGGCGACGAAGGTGGGATTGGAAGGCAAGTAAGCGAATCAAAAAGAGCATAGCACTCCAGCAAGTACATCCAGCCCGGAGCTCAGCGCGGCTTCGAGCAGCCATTTTTGACTGGTAAACTTAAAACGCCCTCAGAACACAAAATGGCCATGCACGCCCCACTGATTCCGTATGACCCAGTCACTAAGCACTGGGACTCGTACATGCTACTATTTGACTGCTTCCTCCACAAACGACTTCATGGGCCTTTCTGAAGGCCGCAAGAAGAACATGTTCCTCAGATACTGTGGCCAGGAAGTGTTCGAGATGGCAAAAGACCTTTCTGAGCCACCACCGCTACAATCAGTCGCCTGGTCCGTGCTTCAGCAGACGCTAAGGACTCACTATTCGCCCAAGCCGTCCAAGCATGTTCAGTGGCATGAACTTAACATCAGAAACCAGAAGGAGGGAGACAATTAATGAGTATGTTGTGGGGCTCTGCATGACCGCAGCGTACTGCGAATTCTGAGACCTGGACGAGCTGATTCTGGGCCGCATAATTTGTGGCGTACGTGGACATTAACCTACAGAAGAGGTTACTCGCTAAATCTAACCTCACTCTACAGATCGCCTTGGACGAAGCCAGGGCGTCCGAATAAGCCGTCAAATCGACTGAGACTCTGCAGCGCCACAGCGCTCCACAAGATGCACGAAAGAGTACAGGCGTACATTGCAAGGCTGCAGAGCCTGAGAGCTCAGAAGGTGAAAAAGAGGACAGCTGCCGCATGCGCAGTAGCCGCACCCAGCCGGCATGCAAATTGAAACCGCGTCTCTCATCTTGCGCTAGCTGCAGAGGAGACCATGCCAGATCAGCTTACCGTTTCCGCGACACAACCTGCCAGCGCTGCAAGCGAAAGGGGCACATTGCCAAGGTGTGCCGGAGTGAATTCCTTGCCACTGCCTGGCAGCCTATAAATAATAAATAAATAAATTTAAATTTATTAGCCGCTCCCTTTCCAAACAGGACTCGGGGCGGCGTACAATAACATATAAAACATAAAACACATGTAGAAACACATAAACACAAATATATACAAAGACATAACATGCACGGAGGAGGTAACAAATTACATCACATTGGACAATTAAAAAACCACCATTAAAATACCCCAATTATAAAAACCATTTAAAATTTAAAAATGTAAAAGAACTGTCAGGAGGAGTAAGAAAATTTACGGTTGAGCCAGGCCAGATAGTTGAAAGAGGTGGGTCTTCAGTTGTACACGGAAGGAGCGGAGATCGGAAGTAATCCTGATGTCCCGGGGGAGGTCATTCCACAGGGCTGGGCCCATCACAGAGAAGGCTCTGCTCCTGGGTGTCGCCCCCCGACACTGTTTGGCGGACGGCACCCGGAGAAGTCCCTCTCTGTGAGAGCGGATTGGTCGTAGGGATGTATGGGGCAGGATGCGATCCTGCATGTAACTAGGCCCTGTGCCATGAAGCGCTTTAAAGATCATAATCAAAACCTTGAAACGCACCCGGTAGACTACAGGAAGCCAGTGCAGCTCACGCAGGAGAGGTGTTACAGGGGAGTATCTAGTCCTCCCCATAATCACCCGCGCGGCCGCGTTCTGGACCAACTGCAGTCTCCGAGTGCATCTCAAGGGAAGCCCCATGTAGAGAGCATTGCAGTAGTCCAGGCGAGACGTCACTAGCGCATGGGTGACTGTGCGTAGGGCATCCCGGTCCAATAAGGGGCGCAATTGGCGCATCAGGCGAACCTGATGGAACGTCCCCCTTGCCACGGCTGTTACATGGTCGTCCATGGACAGCCGGGCATCTAGGAGGACGCCCAAATTGCGCACCTGTTCCATGGGGGCCAGTTGAACGCCCCCAATGGCCAGAGATGGAATCAACTGGTTGAACCGGGAGGCCGGAAGCCACAGCCACTCCGTCTTGGAAGGGTTGAGTTTTAGTCGGTTGCCATCCATCCAGACCCGTACGGCCTCTAAACACCGGGACATCATTTCAACGGCCTCATTGGGGTGGTCCGGGGTGGAAATGTATAGCTGAGTATCATCAGCATACAGATGGTATCCCACCCCAAAACCACGGATGATCTCGCCCAGCGGTTTCATGTATGTGTTGAACAGGAGAGGCGAGAGAACCGACCCCTGTGGCACCCCACAAGTGAGTGGCCTCCGGGTCGATCTCTGCTCCCCTGCCAACACACGTTGCGTCCGGTCGGAGAGGTAGGAGCCAAACCACCGTAAAACGGTGCCCCTGACTCCCAACCCCTCCAGCCGGTGCAACAGGATACCATGGTCGATGGTATCGAACGCCGCCGAGAGATCTAATAGGACCAGGATAGAGGAACAGCCCCTATCTCTGGCCCTCCAGAGATCATCGACCAATGCGACCAAGGCCGTCTCCGTGCTGTGCCCGGGTCGGAAGCCGGACTGGCGCGGGTCTAGATAATCATTCTCCTCCAGGTGACGTGGGAACTGTTGTGCTACCACACTCTCTACAACCTTCGCTAAAAAAGGAAGGTTGGAGACTGGACGATAATTGACTAGATCCGTTGGGTCCAGGGAAGGCTTCTTGAGCAGTGGCCTCACCACCGCCTCTTTCAAGGCGGCCGGTAGAAACCCCTCACCCAGCGAAGCGTTCACTAGGCCCAGGAGCCAGTCACGTGTAACCTCCCAGGATGCCAGTACAAGCCAGGAGGGACACGGGTCCAATAAACATGTGGTAGGTCGCAGACGTCCACGCAACCTGTCCAAATCCTCGATGGCAACCGAGTCAAACTCCTCCCAGAGCGGTCCCTCAAGACTCGCCACGGGCGTCTCAACTGGACCACTGAAAGGGGCCCATCCCATCCGGATTTGAGCGACTTTGTCCTGTAGATATTTCCCAAACTCCTCTGCTCTGCCCTGTAAAGGGGCTTCCCGCGGTCTCTCAGACAAGAGAGAGCGGGTCACCCGAAACAGGGCGGCAGGGCGGTTATCTGCGGACGCAATAAGAGCGGCGCAATATTGACGTTTGGCCGCTCTTAATGCCACAAGGTACGTCCTCAAGTAGGCTCGTGCCTGTGCTCGGTCAAATTCGGAACGGGAGGATCTCCAACGACTCTCTAGGCGTCTCTTGTGGCGTTTCATCACCCTTAGCCCCTCAGTGAACCAAGGGGCCAGGGTGGTTCGTCGCCGCAGGAGAGGCCGCAAAGGCGCCACCCGGTCTAGGGCCCCGGTAGTCGCACTATTCCATGCGTCTACCAGGTCCTCCACTCGGGGGCGGGTCAGGTCCACAGGAGGTGGCCCAAGCTCCGTCTGGAACCTATCTGGTTCCATCAGGCGCTTGGGGCGGAACCATCTAATACCTTCCGGTTCCGCCTCCCCGCAGCGGGGGGTAGCACCAGGGAAGTTAAGCCGGAGAAGTGAGTGATCCGACCATGACAGGGGAATAATAGTTGGGTCCCCTATTCCCAGATCACTCGTCCACTGGCCAGAGACAAAGACAAGGTCCAGTGTGTAGCCTCCCTTGTGAGTAGGGCCCTGAATTAACTGGGTCAGGTCCATGGCTGTCATGGAAGCCATGAACTCCCGAACCCCCTCAGACGCTTCTCCCATCGACGGCAGATTAAAATCCCCCATCACTAAAAGTTTGGGGGTCTCAACCGCCACCGATGAGATCAGCTCGAGGAGTTCAGACAGGGCCGCTGATGTATAGCGAGGAGCCAGGTATACTATCAGCAGGCCCAACTGCCTCCCTGGGCCCCATCTCACGACAAGGGACTCACACCCGGATGTCTGTGGCACGGTGAACTCTCTTGGCTCTAAGTCTTCCCGGATAATCACTGCTACCCCACCGCCCCTTCCCTGGGCCCGCGGCTGGTGAAATGCTCGATAACCTGGCGGGCACATTTCCACGAGGGGTAAGCCTCCCTCGTGGCCCAACCAGGTCTCGGTTATTCCTGCGAGGTCCGGCTCCCCCTCCAAAATTAGATCGTAGATGAGGGGGGCCTTATTGACAACGGACCTCGCGTTGCATAACAGCAGTCTCAGGCCTTGGGTCTGTAGGTCCTGACCACCTAGTATGCAGGGGTTGGTACAATCGACCGGGAATGACCAAAAACCCCGGTCTCCCAACCGACTGCGAGCTCTTGATCTGTCCTCGCATCTGCCCCTCCCCACGACCGTTGGTATCAAAGAGCCCTGCACAGGAATGCTAACTTCCCTCTCCTCCCCCACTCCGCTCCCTCCTCCTTCGACCCCACCTAAGTGCCTGGCTCTCCCATCCCTCCTGACCTGTTCCCCCCCCCATCCCTATAACCCCTTCCAATTTTTAAAAAACAATTAATTAAAAAACCCCTCAACGTGCGCTTCCTCCACCTCTCTGGGTTAATGAACCCATCCTCGAGGTGGGCCCTCGAAAGGGCAGGAGGCCATAACTGCGAGAAGGGGGACTCTCGTAGCTGTAGCAGGTCTAGCCTCATGTATAACATAATTGGACAGGCCAAGTTCATCAAGAGGGAGCTGTAGGTGTTAATATGCATCAGCAGCCGCAATTCCCACTAAGGGGATGGTCCTGGCAAGAGGATAGTCCAGGCAGGGGGATAGGCTGGTGAAAATAGTCCACATCTGGATGGAACTGATGGCTGATGGAAATAAGTAAAATAGCCAGCTGGTGGATAGAAGATTGCAGCTAAGAAGTAGATCTTAATAGGTGGTAGGTCATAATAGGCGGTAGGGCGAATAGCCCATAATAAATAGGTGGTAAATGAGTGGGGGGGGGTATTTTGTGAGCACAGCAAAGCGCTGGGTCTGGCCTAGAAGAGCATCAAGCCACCAACAGAGGCCCAGCCAAGGCAGAAGCCACCACGGGGGTCAGAGGGCGACAATAGAGTCACCGACCACATGTCAATCGGCCAAGTCCGCACCAGGTGGCTAAAAAAGCTGAAGGGACTGTGACCTTCAGCTTTTTTAGCCACCTGGTGCGGACTTGGCCGATTGGTCACAGTCCTCATCGAGGACTCTCCATGTGAGATGGAGATCGACACCGGGTCATCACTGACCCTCATACCGTGGTCTACCCTGAAGCAGACTATCCCTAGCCTAAAGAAGCAGCATCTTCACCCCCCTGACATCCGCCTAAGGGATTACCAGGGAAACCATCCTGAGCCAAGGCACCTTCCAGGTGAAGTTCAAGCAGTTCAGCGGGAAACTTCTAGTGACAGCAGCAACCTGCAAAGCCTCCTAGTGCTAGATTGGTTGCAAGCCCTGGGCCTAGAAGTGACCGGTATCAATGCCTTAAAAGATGACAGGGCTGAAGCCATCTTTAAGGAGTTTGAGGACGTTTTCGGCACTGGTATGAGTAAGTATGTGGTGACTCCAATTTCCTTTAGTTTGGACCCCAACATAGCCCCAATAAGGCTAAAACCCAGAAGAGTACCTTTTGCTCTCCGCCCAAAAATTGGCAGGGAAATTGACAAACTCGAAGGCCAGGGAATCCTAGAGCCAGTCGATCACGTATGCTGACACCTGTCAAATCTGATTGGTCTGTCTACATCTGCGCGGACTACAAGTGCACAATAAATAAAGCACTACAACAAAGCGCCTACCCCAGAGGTTCCCAATCTTTTTCGGTTTGCGGCTCCCATAACACTTCGGATTTTTTCCGCGGCTCCCTTAATAGGTACATCCAATTTTTTTTAATTTTTGACTTTTTAAGGATTTGGAAATCTACTTTTTAGTTCGTTAAGGTTAGGTTAATTGAAAAATAAATTAAACACGAGCTTTAAATTCACAATTTATTGAACATCGTTTAATGATTTAAAATTATTAATGGGATGGATGGGCTTGTTGTTCGCTGCACAACTTCTCAAATCTTGGATCAGAAAAATAGCTTTTGAAAAGTAACTTAACCACCACACTAGCCCAGTGGTGGGCAACCTTTTTTTTCAACTGAGCCAAATCTTGCCAAAACCACGATTGAAATTTATTTGGAGAGCCGCTCTTGCTTAGCAACCAAAATTTTGGGCTCAATTGTGGTCATATGTTGTTTTTCTTTCTTTCTTTCATCTCTCTCTCCCACTTTCTTTCTTTTTTTCTTTTTCTTTCTCTCTCTCTCTCTGGCTCTTTGTCTCTCTCTCCCTCCCTCCCTCTCTGTCTGTCATTTTCTCTGGGTGTCTATCTGTCTGTCTCTCTCTCTGTATCTCTGTCTCTCTCTCCTCCTTCCCCCCTCTCTGTCACTCTGTGTGTGTGGGTGTGTCTGTCTCTCACTCATTCACTTAATCATTCACTCTGTGTGTGTCTCTCTGTCTATCTTTCTCTCCCTCCCTCCCCCTCTCTGTCTCTCTCTCTCTGTGTGTGTGTGTGTGTGTGTGTGTCTCCGTCTCTCTCCCCTCCCTTCCACTCTCTCTCTGTCACTCTGTGTATGTGGGTGTGTCTGTCTCTCACTCATTCACTTAATCACTCACTCTGTGTGTGTCTCTCTGTCTGTCTGTCTATCTTTCTCTCCCTCCCTCCCCCCCCTCTCTCTCTCTCTGTGTGTGTCTGTCTGTCAGTCTCTCTCTGAATCCCTCCCTCACTCCCTCTCTGTTCCTCTCTCTATCTGTCTGTCTCACTCACACACACACACACTGTGGTCACCACAGTGTGTGTGTGTGTGAGTGAGACAGACAGACAGAGAGAGGAACAGAGAGAGGGAGTGAGAGAGGGAATCAGAGAGAGACTGACAGAGACGAATCAGAGACGTACTTTTAGCTACCTGGCAGCGGCATTTTGCCTTGGGGGGCTCCTCAGAACATCCCAAGACTTCGGAGGGAAGTTTACAGCCCTCCCTCGGAACGCTTCGGAGGGAAGCTTCTGCAAAGCAAGGCGAGTGGCAACAAGTCTCCCAGACTTTAATTTGCCGAGCTGTGCGCACGCGCCTGTTTTCCACGGCGTGGAGCAGCGGCGAGATTCTGGGCGGCGAGCGATGATTCCAGGGGCCATCTGGGAAGATGAGGAACGCGAGGGGGACCCTGCCCCCCCCACTGATGCCCCCCGGAATCATCGCTCGCCGCCCAGAATCTCGCCGCTGCTCCACACCGTGGAAAACAGGCGCGCGTGTACAGCTCGGCAAATTTCAGCCTGGGAGACTTGTCATGCCCGGGCTTTTGCAGAAGCTTCCCTCCAAAGCCCGAGAGGGACGTCAGCGTTAGACCCAGCAGGTGCAGGTATTAATTGAATATTTCGCGGCGCCCTTATGACGATAGCGCGGCTCCCCAGGGAGCCGCGGCGCACACTTTGGGAATCACTGGCCTACCCTGTACCCATTTTACAGCACCTCCTTCATTCATTAGGCCCCGGAAAATTTTTCGCAAAATTGGATATGGCACAGGCATACCAACAATTGCCTGTAGATGGCGCTACGGCAGAGGCCCAAACCATTGTGATGCACAGGGGTGCATTCAAATGTCCCCGCCAGCAATTTGACATTATTCTCGCCCCTGGACTGTTCCAAGCATCATGGAACGGCTTTTGCAGGGGATTCCAGGAATCGTCCCCTATTTCGATGACATCTTGGTATCGGCTGAAAATGAGGCACAACTTTTCAAACGTGTACAAACAGTTTTGGCTCGGATTAGAGACAAAGGCCTCCGTCTCAAAAAGGAGAAATGCCAAATTAATGTGCCAAGGATTGAAGTCTTAGGGAACCTAAGCGATGGCTCTGGGATTCACCCGACCACACAAAAAATTCAAGCAATTCAGGATGCCCCTACACCTCGTAATCAAACCAAGCTGCAGGAGTTCCTCAGGCTCCTTAATTTCTACAGCGTCTTTCTCACACAGAAAGCCACTGTTGCTGAGCCCTTACACCATCTCCTGACTAAGAACGCGAAGTGGACCTGGGGCTGAGCCGAGGCCGCCGCATTTGCCGTGGTAAAATGACTCCTGTCAGCAGACTCCTTTCTGGTACAATACAGCCAGACCCTGCCGTTGGTGCTGACCTGCGATGCTTCCCTTTCAGTGTTGGTGCCGTCCTTAGCCACCGCATGCCCAACGGAACCGAAGCCCCTATTGCATTTTACTCCAGGACCTTGTCTGCCACAGAGCGGAACTACAGCCAGCTGGACCGTGAGGCTTTGGCTGCAGTAACCAGAGTAAAGAGGTCCCATGAGTATCTATATGGCCGGGACCACAAGCCATTGTTGGGCTTACTGGCTGGGGACTGACCTACCCCAGTGTCATTATCACCTCGCATGACCAGATGGACCATCTTCCCAGCTGTCTATTCCTACTGTCTCATCCACCGACCAGGCTCCACTTTGGGGCACGCTGATGCTCTAAGCCGCTGCCCGCTGCCTGAACTTCTTGCTGACCATACCCCCAAGACGCCAGTCCTCCTCATTGACTGCCTTGAGACTGGGATTGCCAGTGACGTTGCCCATTACTCTGCAAAGGACTCTACCATCAAACACATTTTGAACTTGGTATGGAGGGGGTGGCCGAAGGGGCCTGTTGGGGCTGATTTCAAAATGTATTTTGCCAAACGTGATGAGTTATCTGTTGTAAATGGCTGTTTACTGTGGGGGGACGGGTCATTGTTCTACCCAAACTGTGCATTGCAGTATTAGAGGTTTTACACGTAGGGCATCCTGGAATTGTCAGGATAAAGTCTTTGGCTAGGAGTTACGTGTGGTGACCTAACATGGACAGGGAGATCGAAGAATGGGTGGCTACCTGCACACTGTGCCAGGAGTCCAGACCAGCTCCCCCAGAGGCGCCCGCTAAGGAGTGGGAGCGACCTCAAGTACCATGGTCTAGGGTGCACATTGACTTTGCTGGCCCAGTTCACGGCCAGACATTTCTCGTAGTTGTGGACGCCTACTCGAAATGGTTAGAGGTAGTCCTGATTACCTCCACTACGGCAGAAGCGGTCATCAAGGTGCTACGGAGACTTTTCTCCATGCACGGCCTGCCCGACGTCTTGGTCTGTGACAACGGGCCCCAATTCACAGCCATGCAATTTGAGATCTTCCTAGCAGCTCAGGGTTTATTAGTTTAGTTTAGTTTATTACATTTATAAACCGCCCCCTCTCCCCGAAGGGACTCGGGCATGCCCTGGTCGCGCCATTCCATCCAGCCTCCAATGATCAGGCAGAGAGAATGGTGAGATCTGCAAAAGAGGCCCTCTCTAGGATGGGCCCGGGAGATTGGCAAACACGGGTTGACCACTATTTGCTAATTCAGCACATCACACCCAGTGCCACTACAGGGAGAAGCCCCTGCAAGCTCCTCATGGGTCGCCGGCTAAGGCCCCATTTAGACTGGCTACACCCCAATTATTCTGCCTCATTGCCCCCAGACTCCACAAGCAAGATTTGGACTTTAAAAGTAGGGGATTCGGTATACGCCCACAATTACGCCGGGGGAACTCTATGGATTCCTGCCACAGTGATAGGCATCACCGTCCCTCGCTCTTACCTCCTAGATCTCGAGGACGGTAGGAATTGGAGAAGGCATATTGACCAACTCCATGGCCACCTCTCCAACTCCATTCTTAGACAACCAGAGGTAACTCCTGTACGAGTTAGCCAAAGCCCTACCCAAACGTTGCAAACACTCACTCCTTCCACGGCCAGCTCAAGCCCGAGGGCACAGAGAAACCTATCTGGTTATGTTGCAGGCTCGCAGCGATCTCCAAGCGAACCGGCTCTAAAAGCTCCAGCTGCGGCCTGTGAAAGGTTCCAGGAGCTTCCACCAAGCAGGGCTGCGGAGCAAACAGGTCCGTCCGACCTGTCCAAGGAAACCCCTCCTACTGAACTGCGCAGGTCAGGCAGAGCTACCCAAAAGCCCGCCTACCTGCGTGACTACGTAACAAGTAGGATTGTTCCATCCAAGAGGGGAGGGGTGTTAGATACTTGCTCTAACTACAGTGGTTTCCACCAAGGTCCTCTGTTCTGGCGGGAAGAGATCCTACTGGTTGAAGGGTCTGACAGCTCCCTTTAAAAGGGCTGCTGTCAGACTCGACCTTCACTGGATTGTTCTCACTTGTTGTACTTAATAAAGAGCTGTTGTTACTGTTAAGCCTGTGTGTGCCTATCCATGACCCAATCTAACACTATTCTATTTTATTCCGATATTCTATTCTATTCTATTCTATTCCTATATTCTATTCCCATATTATATTCTATTCCCATATTCTATTCTATTCTATTCCCCTATTCCATTCCATTCTATTGCATTCTATTCTATTCTATTCCCATATTCCATTGCATTCTATTCTATTCCCATATTCTATTCTATTCCCATATTCCATTGCATTCTATTCTATTCTATTCTATTCCCATATTCTATCCTATTCCCATATTCTATTCTATTCTATTCTATTCTATTCCCATATCTATTCTATTCTACTATACTCTACTCTACTCTACGCTCTACTCTACTCTATTCTGTATTCTATTCTTTTCTACTCTACTCTATATGGAGAATAGAGGTTATTCTATACATTAAAGAAATGTCTTCTGCACTCATGACATAAGCGTAAGATTGAAAATCTTGTCCGATGCTACATCTTTTCTATCCTGCTCTACAAAGTAGAGAGTTGGCTTCCGACAGAAAACCACTTGAAAAGAGTAGAAGCATTTGAAATGTGGATTTACAGGCGGCTGTTACGCATTGGACTGTCCACTGTCAATCTCACCCCATTCCAAAGAGGTCTTTAAGGGGTCTGCATAATCAAACCAGCGTGCCTACTGTCCCTGTCCTAATATTCCCTTGTATTCGCATTCAGGTCATGTATTCATGATCACATCTATACATATCTGTTATTGAATTCGTGACGAAATAAAACAAGAATAAATAATAATGTAAGCTGAGTTGACAAAATCAGAAACGAGGAGGTAATAAGCTGCCTGGGGAAGCCAAGGGAAATCATCAAAAAAGTGAAAGTTAGAATATCTTGGACATGTGATGCGACACCCGGAAAAATACGGCATCCTTCACTTCATCCTCCAGGGAAAGACTGAAGGAAAAGGAGTTCCAGGCAGAAGAAGAACATCAGGGCTTCAAAATCTAAGGGATTGGTTTGGACAAAACTCAGCAGCACTTTTTCCTGTGGCTGTTGATAAAAATAGGATCAGCAACATGATCGCCAACCTCTGATGGCAGAAATGGCACAAGAAGAAGAAGAAGAATTCTATTCTATTTTCTGTTTTGTTCTGACAAAGACAAATGGCTATCCAGCATCTTCTTAAAGACTTCCAGTGTTGGGGCATTCACAATCTGGAGGCAACTTCTGTTCCACTGATTCATTGTTCTAACTTTCAGGAAATTTCTCCTCAGTTCTAAGTTGCTTCTCTCCTTGATTAGTTTCCACTCATTGCTTCTTGTTCTGCCCTCAGGTGCTTTGGAGAATAGTTTGACTCCCTCTTCTTTGTGGCAACCCCTGAGATATTGGAAGACTGCTATCATGTCTCCCCTAGTCCTTCTTTCTCTTAAACTAGACATACCCAGTTCCTGCAACCGTTCTTCATATGTTTTAGTCTCCAGTCCCCTAATCATCTTTGTTGCTCTTCTCTGCACTCTTTCTAGAGTCTCCGCATCTTTTTTACATAGTGGCGACCAAAACTGAATGCAGTATTCCAAGTGTGGCTTTACCAAGGCATTGTAAAGTGGTATTAACTCTTCACGTGATCTTGATTCTATCCTTCTGTTTTTATGTAGCCTAGAACTGTGTTGGCTTTTTGGGGAGCTTCTGCATAGTCTATTCTTTCTCTGTTCTGTTTTAGTCTAGTCTAGTCCATTTTATTTTGTCTTTCTATTCCATTCCATTCCATTCCATTCCATTCTATTCTATTTTATTCTGTTCTGTCCTATTCTACATATTATATTCTCTGTTCTGTTCTGTTCCGTCCAGTCTCGTCCCATTCTAATCTAATTTTGCATAGTTCAGAGTCACAGGTAGTCCCCAAGTTCAAACCACAATCTCCATTGTTAAGCAAGGTGGCTGTTAAGTGAGTTGCACCCAATTTTATGACCATGCTTTTTTTGCCATTAAGCGAATCACTGAACCTGTTAAGGGAATCATGTACTCTTTAAGCAAATTCAGCTTCCCCCATTGCTGGAAGCTGGCTGGGAAGGTCATCATCATTGGTGGTTATAGAACCTGGAATAATAGGCTTGGAAGGGACCCTGGAGGTCTTCTACTCTGACCCCTTGCTCAACACATGAATCCAGGATGCTGCAGCCATGGTAAATCCATGCCGTACAAAAATTTTGATCACGTGACAACATGATCGTGTATTGGTTGTAAGAGCGAGGACTATGGGTAAGTCAGGTTTTCCAGTGCTGTTGTAGCTTTGAACAGTCACAAGGATTATAAAAATACAAAACGTTTTTACTGTCCTTATCTCTGAATTTTCGGGGAAACTGCTTTCTATTTTCCGCATTACTGTTAGTCCTCAACTTACAGCCATTCGTTTAATGACCATTTGAAATGATAACAGCAGTGGGGAAAAAGTGACTTGGGACCATTTTTCACACTTACGACGGATGCAGCATCCCTAGGGTCACATGATCAAAATTCGGACGCTTGGCAGCTGACTCGTGTTTATGACGGTCGCAGTGTCCCGGGGAATCACACGATTCCCTTTTGCGATCTTTTGACAAGCAAAGTCAAGGGGGGGAGCCTGATTTGCTTAGCAACCGTGATTCTAACTTAGCAACTGCAGTGATTCACTTAATGACGGTGTCCAGAAAGGTCATAAAATGGGGGCAAAACTCACTTCACTACTGCCTGGCTCAGCCACAGAAATTTTGGGCTGAATTGTGGTCCAGGTGTAAGGCAAGGGCTACCTTTTAAGTTCAGTGGGGAATTCTCAGAGTTCAAATCTGATATATTTTTCTCCTTTTCTTTTCTTTTGCTCCACGTGATTCTGACTGTTTCACCCTGAGAGGTTGCCTGGCCGCAAAACCTCAAACACAAAGCGAATCAAAGTTTCTCCACAAGTTCTCCTGTTTCTCTCCCTCCTGAAACCTGCTCTGGTCTCCGTCTTCTTGGCCTCCCCTCTTGGTTGTGAAATCTTTCCTCTCTCTCTCTCACTTCTGAACTCTCCTTTCGGGGCTTCCCTGTTGCCCAGGGAAAATATCCCTGGCTAGTCTTCCCAGCCAAGTCAAATGTTTTTGGGGAGTTCTCTTAACCACAGACGTTGGGGGAAAAGAGAAGGGAGGGGGAGTCAGAGGGACAGAGAGTGACAGACAGACAGAGATGGAGGGAGGGAGGGAGGGAGGAGGAAAGGGGAAAAAAGGGAGGAAGGAGAAGGAAAGAATTGAAGTAAGGAAGGAAGGAGGAAAGGAAAGGAAATAAAGGAAGGGGAGGGAAGGAAGGGAGGAAGGAGAAGAGAACGCAAGAGAAGGGAAGAAGAATGGAAGGGAAGGAAGGAAGGAGGAAAGGAAAGGAAGAAGGAAAGGAAAGAGGAAGGAGAAGGGTAAGGAAGAGAAGGGAAAGGAAGATAAAAGAGAAGGGAGAAAAGGAAGGAAGGAGGGAAGGAAAGAAAAAGAAGGAAGGAGAAGGGAAGGGAAGAGAAGGGAAGGAAGGAGAAGGGAAGAAAGGAAGAAATCTTGGTGGGCTCTGTGTATATTTTGCTCTTTCGGTTGCTACGGCCGAGTCTGAAGCGAGGGGTGAGGACATGAAATATCTCCCCAAATCCCACCCTCCTTCCCCTCTGGGGGAATCATTGTTTGCTTTAAACCACGTTTCAAACTTCGGGGGTCCCAGGGACCCTCCTGAATTTCACGCTCGGCTTCCAGTGGCATCGGAGGCCTTTAAGCAGGTGAGGAATTTTCCCTCTGCAAAGGAGACTCCGTGACTTGGGGGTGATTGGCAGGTATTTGCTGGCAGGGAGCTTTTATTAAACGCACCAACGTAGCTGCTTGGAAACGGCGCCAAGGGTCTGCTGTTTGGTTCACATGGCAACAGACCCTGCAAAATAATAATAACAATAATAATTAGAATAAATGGAAGGGCGGGCGAGCAAGGAAAGGTAACGAGAACCAAGGTGCAAACAGTCTGTCCACCGAGATGCGACGGTAAGAAGTCAGTGCAAGAGAAGGGCAACAACTGCAAGGATTGCTGCAACGCGGACACACACACACACACACACACACACACACACTTATGGGTGTCCTTCCTTCTTTCCTTCCTTCCTTTTCCTTCCCTCCTTCCTTCCTCCCTCCCTTCCTTCTCCCCCCATTTCTTCCCTCCCTTCCTTTCTGTTTCATTTTAATACATTTTCATTATGTTTCTTTCTGAAGAAAAATCCGATAGTTATGTTGCTTCTACCATGAGCATTCAAAACTAATTAATAACGTATCAACGGAATATCTACTTCCCTTTTTTTCTATCTATCTTTTTTCCTTCCTTCATTCCTTCCTTTTTTCTTTTTCTTCCTTCATTTCTCGCTTTCTTTCCTTCTTTCTTTTTTCTTCCTTTTTCCTTCCTCCCTTTTCTTCTTTCTGGGACTGGTGAACGCTTCGCTGAGTGAGGGCCTTTTACCAGCCGCCTTGAAAGAGGCGGTGGTGAGACCACTGCTCAAGAAGCCTTCTCTGGACCCAAAGGAGCTAGCAAATTATCGTCCTGTCTCCAACCTTCCTTTTTTAGCGAAGGTTGTTGAGAGTGTGGTGGCTCAGCAGTTCCCGCGTCACCTGGAGGAAGCTGATTATCTAGACCCGCGCCAGTCCGGCTTCCGGCCCGGTCACATGGATGATCTCTGGAGGGCAAAGGATGGGGGTTGTTCCTCCATCCTTGTCCTATTAGACCTCTCGGCGGCTTTCGATACCATCGACCATGGTATCCTATTGCGCCGTCTGGAGGGGTTGGGGGTCGGAGGCACCGTGTTACGGTGGTTCCCCTCCTACCTCTCTGGCCGGACGCAATGTGTGTTGGCAGGGGAGCAGAGGTCGACCCCGAGGCCCCTTACTTACGGGGTCCCACAGGGGTCGATCCTCTCGCCTCTCCTGTTCAACACATATATGAAGCTGCTGGGCGAGATCATCCGTGGTTTCGGGGTGGGATACCATCTGTACGCTGATGACACTCAGCTGTATATTTCCACCCCAAACCACCCCAAACGAGGCCGTCGAAGTGATGTCCCGGTGTCTGGAAGCCGTTCGGGTCTGGATGGGTGACAACAGGCTCAAACTCAACCCCTCCAAGACAGAGTGGCTGTGGCTTCCGGCTTCCCGGTTCAACCAGCACATTCCATCGCTGGCCATCGGGGATGAGCAATTAGCCCCGGTGGAACGGGCGCGCAATTTGGGCATCCTCCTTGATGCCCGGCCGGCTATGGAAGATCATGTGGCAGCCGTGGTGAGGAGGGTGTTCCACCAGGTTCGCCTGGTGCGCCAATTGTGACCCCTTTTGGACCGGGAGGCCTTGCGCACAGTCACTCACGCGCTGGTGATGTCTCGCCTGGACTACTGTAATGCTCTCTACATGGGGCTCCCCTTGAGGTGCACCCGGAGACTGCAGTTGGTCCAGAATGCAGCCGCGCGGGTAATTATGGGGAGATCGAGGTTCTCCCATATAACACCTCTCCTGCGCGAGCTGCACTGGCTTCCTGTGGCCTACCGGGTACGCTTCAAGGTGTTAGTCACCATCTTCAAAGCGCTCCATGGCACAGGGCCTAGTTATCTGCGGGATCGTGTCCTGCCCCATACATCCCTGCGACCCATTCGCTCACACAGAGAGGGACTCCTCCAGGTGCCGTTCTCCAGAGAGTATCAGAGGGCGGTGCCCAGGAGTAGGGCCTTCTCTACCCTTTGGAATGACCTCCCCCCAGACATTAGGACAACAACTGACCTCCGCTCCTTCCGTATGAAACTGAAGACCTACCTGTTTCGACTAGCCGGCCTGGCATAACTCTACAACTTCTCCACCCCTTGGTCATTTTTAACTGTTAATTTTAGTTTTTAAATTTTTAATGTTATTGGGGTTTTAACTTTTTCTAAGCACTGTAATTTATTTATTTATTTTTACCTCCTCTATATGATACTGTTTTGATTGTTGCTTTTGTACGTCGCCCCGAGTCCCTGTGGGGAGAGGGGGCGACTAATAAGTTCAAATAAATAAATAAATAAATAAATAAATAAATAAATAAATAAATAAATAAATAAATAAATAAATAAATAAATAAATTTCTTTATCTTTCTTTTCTTTTTATTCATCCTTCCTTTTGCCCTTTCTCCCTCTCCTTTCTTCCTTCCTTCCTTTCCTTTTTTCTTTCCTTCAGTTTTCTCTTTTCCTTTTTCTTTGTCTTTCCTTTCTTTTTCTCTTTCCCTCCTTTCTTTTTCCTTCCTTCCTTCCTTTTCTTCTTTCTTTATCTTTCCTTTCTTTTTATTCATCCTTCCTTTTGCCCTTTCTCCCTCTCCTTTCTTCCTTCCTTCCTTTCCTTTTTTCTTTCCTTCAGTTTTCTCTTTTCCTTTTTCTTTGTCTTTCCTTTCTTTTTCTCTTTCCCTCCTTTCTTTTTCCTTCCTTCCTTCCTTTTCTTCTTTCTTTATCTTTCCTTTCTTTTTATTCATCCTTCCTTTTGCCCTTTCTCCCTCTCCTTTCTTTCTTCCTTCCTTTCCTTTTTTCTTTCCTTCAGTTTTCTCTTTTCCTTTTTCTTTGTCTTTCCTTTCTTTTTCTCTTTCCCTCCTTTCTTTTTCCTTCCTTCCTTCCTTTTCTTCTTTCTTTATCTTTCCTTTCTTTTTATCCATCCTTCCTTTTGCCCTTTCTCCCTCTCCTTTCTTTCTTCCTTCCTTTCCTTTTTTCTTTCCTTCAGTTTTGTCTTTTCCTTTTTCTTTCCTTTCTTTTTCTCTTTCCCTCCTTTCTTTTTCCTTCTTCCTTCCTCTTTTCTTTCTTATGCAGTTTTTCCTTTCAGGATCCATTTCCAATTTTTAAAATTTATCCCCAAAACAGTTTTTCTTTGTATGGGCTACATTTACCAATATTTCCTGTACTAAAAATTAAAATGGATGCCTTTGTATGATATGGATTGAATCTCGTTAAAATGACAACATTAAGCCCATTATATACAGCCTAAATAAAAGTCTTTTCATGCCCAAACTCTGCATTTTTTTAAGCAAATCAAGAATAACAATGAGAAGAGGGATGTTGCATTAAACCTTTGCATGTCTCTTCAATATCAGGTAAAACATTTTCTTTTAATTCTTGGCCCCCTATTTTAGGGAATTCCACTGCACCCCTCAACTTAAAAAGGACTTTGTGTGCTGATAAAACCGGCAGTGCGTTCTCTCCTTCCTCCACCAACAGTTGTGAGGCAGGCAAACATCTGGGACTCTGTCAGGGGTGCAGGTTACAGATCCTTGTTTACTTATTGGGCAGGTCTGCATATATATTAATAAGCTAGTTCAATACTGTGGTTCTGTGGTCACTCGTGCTTTGCCAAAGAGGCCATTGACCTAATTTGCCATCATGGCTTCCTAACCACCATGGCCTCCCTCAGCTCAGAGGCAGCTCTGACCTGGGAGACCCCTGAGTCGAGGGCAGGCTGGCTCCCCTAGGCCGGTGCTCCTTAACCTTGGCCCCTTTAAGCTGCATGGACTTCAACTCCCAGAATTCCCCAGCATGCAGGGGAGGAAGGAGGGAGGGAGGGAGGGAGGGAGGGAGGGAGGGAGGAGAAGGAGAAAACAAGGAAGGATGAAGGAAGGAGAAAAAAAAGAAGGAGGGAGGCAGAGAGGGGGGAAGGAAAGAGAGGGAGAAGAGGAGGATGAAGGAAAGAAAGAGAAGGAAAGAAGGAGGAAAAGGAAGGAAGGAACAAGAGGGAGGAGTGGAGGAAGGCAGAGAGAGGGGGAGGAAGGAAGGAAGGAAGGAAGGAAGGAAGGAAGGAAGGAGAAAAAGATGGAGGCAGGCAGAGAGAAAGGATGGAGGAAGGAAGGAGAGGGAGAAGAGGAAGAAGGAAAGAAGGAGAAAAAGAAGTGGAAGGGGGAAGGAGGAAGGAAGGAACAAGAAGGAGGAGTGAAGAAAGGAATGAGGAAGAAAAGCAAAAGAGAGGAGGAAGGGAGGAATAAGGGAGGAGAGAGAAGGAAGGTGGAAGGTACAAAGGAGAAAGAGAAGAACTAAGGAAAGGGGAAGAGACAAAAGACAGGAAGGAGGGAGGGAGGGAGGAGATAAGGTCTCTTGCCTTGGCAGGGTACAGGAGTTGTTGGACTAGAAGACCTCTAAGGTCCCTTCCAACCCCAAGAATCCATAATTCTGTGAACCATGGGCTCCTGTCCCAAGATCTGGAGATCATCTTGGTGTGAACAGAGGCCTCACATAGATTGCAAGCCCTCGGCCGTCCATCCTCCGGTGTCCCACCGTGAACTGAGACAGGAAATTGGCCCCCTTCAGGCTTAATTAAGCCTGAAGACCCCCTGCACCCCCAGGAAGTAGGAAGGGTTGCAACGGCTGGTCTGGTCTCTGTCAACGCACATGACAAGGTCACTTGCAACGGAAGGCTAAAAGTGACTTCTTCAACTGTGAACCCGAGATAATGATATTTTAGGGACTGGGGCCAAAGATTAGCAGCTTCATCAAGGCCACTTTGTCGTGACAAGAGAAACCAGCAGTGGTTAAACCCTGGATGTTTCTGGCTGCCCTCCATGACTTCTCTTGATGATGGATGAAGATCTGTCAAGCTTTCTCCAGGAATGGAAGACCTTATTCAGCTGGTGTTGAAGGACAAGGAGACCTGGAAGAGGAAGGAAGGAAGGAAGGAAGGAAGGAAGGAAGGAAGGAAGGAGGGAGGGAGGGAGGGAGGGAGGGAGGGAGGGAAGGAAGGAAGGAAGGAAGGAAGGAAGGAAGGAAGGAAGGAAGGAAGGAAGGAAGGAAGGAAAGAAGGAAGGAAGGAAGGAAGGAACAGGATAATCTTGGTCAATGTTGGTGACATGGAGGGTGAAGGGATCTATCCTTTGGGGGGACCTTGAAGGAGCTGATTGGACAAGAACCAACTCTGCTGGAGTTTAAGGTATGGAGAACAAACCCTCCATAGATGACCAAATAGACTGGACTAGACTGGACTAGAATAGAATAGAATAGAATAGAATAGAATAGAATAGAAAAGAAAAGAAAGTAGGGCAGAATAGAATAGAATAGTGTAGAGTAGAGTAGAGTAGAGTAGAGTAGAATAGAACAGAACAGAATAGAATAAGAGTTGGAAGGGACCTTGGAGGTCTTCTAGTCCAACCCCCTACTTAGGCAGTGAACCCTACACCACTTCAAACAAATGATGAAGAGATAAAAACCCAGTCAAATTAAATCAGAGTTTCTCAGCCTTAAGACCTTCCTTGAAGATGGGTGGACGTCAACTCCCAGAATTCTTCTGGAAGATGCCAAAGCTGGGAGATTCTGGGAGTTGAAGTCCACCCGTCTTAAGATGGCTTAAGTTGAGCAATCCATTGCCATTTCTTAATCGAAGGATTTCTCAGCCTTGGGACCTTAAAGATGGTTGGATTTCAATTCCCAGAATCCTGCAAATAAATACAGTGTCAGATGCCTTATTATGTATTTATTTGTTCATTTGTTTGTTTCTTTGTGTATTATCATTATTATACCACATGCCAATTTCTTCTTCTGTGTTCTTAAAATTAAAGTAACCACCAAAAGAAGAAGAAAAAGGGGAAAAAAATACTGCTATCTCCCTGCTGTCTAAAAAAATTGGAGAATAACAATTAGTTCTCGACTTACAACCACAATTGGGAATAGAATTCTCATTACTAAGCAAGGTGATTGCTAAGTGGATCGGTCCTGATTTTACAACCTTTTTTGCCATGGTTGTTATGCGAAGCGTTGAAGGTTCGGTTGTGTTGCTTGGCTAGGAGGGGGTGATATGCGGTGGCCGCCACGCCGCGTGTATCGCCCTACCGCCTGGGGGTACTTTGCGACATGCGGGGCGAGGAGGATCAGTGGGAAGAAGGAAGAAGCAAGAAGAGATCGAAGAAGGAAGACGAAGAAGAAGAGAGCGAAGAAGGCAAGGAAGAAGAAGAAGGTGGGTGAGGAGACACGTAGAACGGGGGGGAAGGCAAAGGGGGAGGAGGAGATGGTGGAGAAGAAGGGGAGGGAGAAGAACGTGAAGAGTGAAGAAGCGATGGGGGAAGACGAGGAAGTATGGGAGAGGAGGTGACGGAGAAGGGGGAGAAGGAGAAGGAGAAAGGGGGGGGCAAGGACTAGGAGGAGGGGCGTGAGCGACGGCGACGGGGAGTCTGAGAAGTCTGGAGGGGACGCCGGGGGGGGACGGGGCACCGGGAAGTTGCAGAGACCGAGGACGATGGGTACAGGAGACGTAGAAAGAGGGGCAGGCCACAGGGGATGCACGGCGATATTCTCCTCCTCCTCGTCTACCTTTTCCTTCTTCCGTCTCATATTCTCCTTGTCTGTCTCCTCCTCCTCCTCCTCTCATATTCTCTTCCTCCTCCTCGTCTGCATTCTCCTTATCTTCTCCCTCTCCCTGCCATCCTTCTTCTCCTCATATTCTCCCTGTCTACCTTCTTCTTGTCCTTCTCATCTTTCTCCCCGTCCATGCCTTTCCATTTTCCATGACAATGGAGAAAATCTACCTCTAGAATGGTCACTAAGAGTCAACCCCAGTTTGATGAGACATCATCCAGGGAAAAAGTTCTTGGTCAAAAAGCTAAATGTCAATGAGAGATTTAGATCATGTCTGATGAGAAGATTTCTACAAATCTCCTGACAGTTTTCTTGTTTCTACAAGTCCTTTGAGGGGTTTTCAAAATGGGATTTAAAGGCAATGGTGGGGAAATCAGCTGTGAAAACTGAGAACACTTTTTAACCTTGAAATAGGTTGTGATGGCTTTTTCTTCTGAATGGAAAGAAACAAGAACACCTCATTGGAAAAAGCCACAACTTTTCCATAAAGTGAGCTGGGATATGGAAAAGGGCTGGATGGATTTCGATTCCTGGGGACTGTTTTGCTGGGTATCCAGCCTTTTCTTCGCTTGCTGTAGAAGGTGAGGCCAGGTCCTCGAAAGGACCACACATGGAGGTTAGCTGACCCCCTCCCCGACCGCCTCTCTTTCTATGAATGGCTTTCTGCTTCCCTCTGGTGGTTGAAAGCAGCCCGTCCACATTAAAGTTGAGCATTTGTGCAAATGTTCACATTGGGTGGTGGGTCAACATGTTAGAATCTGAGGGCTGGAAGGGACCTTGGAGGTCTTCTAGCCCCACCCCCCTGCTCAGGGGAGGAGACCGTAGACCAATAGTTCTGAACAAATAGTTCTTCTCCTTCTCCTTCTTTTTTTTCTCCTCCTCCTTCTCCTCCCCCTCCTCCCCCTCCCCCTCTTTCTTCTCCCCTTCCTCCTTTTCTTCTTCCTCTTCTTCCTCCTGCTTCTTCCTCCTCTTGCTCCCCTTCTCCTTCTCTCCCTCCTCTTCCTTCTCCCCCTTCTCCTCTTCTTTTTCCTCTTCCTCTTCCTCCTCCCCCTCCTTCTGGAGGAAGCGAAGACTTAGGGGTTTTTTAACTAGATGTTTTTTAACTGTTTTAGGGGGTTCCAGGGTGGGGGGAGGGTTAACCAGGCCAGGAGTGGGGTTAGTGCCAGGCGAACAGGTGTGGTCGGGAGGGGAGTGAGCAGAGTGGGGGAGGGGAGGGAGAATGATATTCCATCAGAGGGCCATGTTATTCCAACGATCGTGGGGAGAGGTGGGTGCGAGGATAGACGAAAATCTTGTAGTCGGTTGGGAGACCGTGGTCGTTGGACACGCCCGGTCACTTGCACCAACCCCCGCACTCTAGGTGGCCAGGACCTACAGAGCCAGGCCCTGAGGCTGATGTTATGCAACGTGAGGTCCGTTGTCAACAACGCCCCCCTCATTAATGATCTGATCTCGGAGGGGGAGCCGGACCTTGCAGGGATAACGGAGACCTGGTTGGGCCACGAGGGGGGTTTACCCCTCGTGGAAATGTGCCCACCGGGCTACCGTGCATTCCATCAGCCGCGGTCCCTGGGTAGGGGTGGTGGGGTAGCGGTGATTATACGGGAGGGTCTGGAACCGAGAGAGTTCACTGTGCCACAGATATCCGGGTGTGAGTCTCTTGGCGTGAAGTGGGGCCCAGGGAGACAGTTGGGCTTGCTGATTGTATACTTGGCTCCTCGCTATGCATCAGCAGCCCTGCCTGAGCTCCTCGAGATGATCGCAGAGATGGCGGTTGAGACCCCCAAACTTCTGGTTATGGGGGATTTCAACCTGCCGTCGATGGGTGAAGCATCCGAGGTGGCTCGGGAGTTCATGGCTTCCATGACAGCCATGGACCTGACCCAAATAATTCAGGGCCCCACACACGAGGGAGGCCACACGCTGGACCTTGTTTTTGTCTCTGGCCAGTGGACGAGTGATCTAGGAATAGGGGAATTAGTTATTATGCCCCTGTCATGGTCAGATCACTCATCTCTCCGGCTCGACTTCCCTGGCGCTACCCCCCACCACGGGGAGGCGGAACCAGAATGTCCTAGATGGTTCCGCCCCAGGCGCCTGATGGAACTGGATAGGTTCCAGACAGAGCTTGGGCCACTTCCTGTAGCCCTGACCCGCTCCCGGATGGAGGACCTGGTGGCCGCATGGAATAGTGCGGCTGCCGGGGCCTTGGACCGGGTTGCGCCTTTGCGGCCTCTCCTGCGGCAACGAACCACCCTGGCCCCTTGGTTTACCGAGGAGCTAAGGGTGATGAAACGCCGCAAGAGACGCCTAGAGAGCAGATGGAGATCTTCGCGCTCTGAATCTGACTGAACACAGGTAAGAGCCTATTTACGGACCTACCTTGTGGCATTAAGAGTGGCCAAGCGTCGACACTGTGCCGCTCTTATTGCGTCCGCAGACAACCGCCCTGCCGCCCTGTTTCAGGTGACCTGCTCCCTCCTTTTACAGAGGCCACAGGAAGCCCCCCTGCAGGGTAGAGCAGAGGAATTTGGGGAATATCTGCAGGACAAAATCGCTCAAATCCAGAGTGAATGGGTCCCCTTCAGTGGTCTAGGGGGGACGTCGGAGGCAAGTCTTGAGGGACCACTCTGGGAGGAGTTTGACTCTGTTGCTGCCGATGATATGGACAGGTTGCGTGGGCGACTGCGAGCCACTACATGTTTGCTGGACCCGTGTCCCTCCTGGCTTATACTGGCATCCTGGGAGGTCACACGAGGCTGGCTCCTGGGACTAGTGAACGCTTCATTGGGTGAGGGGTTCTTGCCGGCCGCCTTGAAAGAGGCGGTGGTGAGGCCCTTACTCAAGAAGCCTTCTCTGGACCCAGCCGAGTTAGCTAATTACCGTCCTGTCTCCAACCTTCCCTTTTTAGCGAAGGTTGTAGAGAGTGTGGTGGCACAACAGTTCCCACGTCACCTGGAGGAAATTGACTATCTAGACCCACGCCAGTCCGGTTTCCGGCCCGGTCACAGCACGGAGACGGCCTTGGTCGCGTTGGTGGATGATCTCTGGAGGGCCAGAGATAGGGGTTGTTCCTCCATCCTGGTCCTATTAGATCTCTCAGCAGCTTTTGATACCATCGACCATGGTATCCTACTGCGCCGTCTGGAGGGGCTGGGGGTGAGGGGCACCGTTCTGCGGTGGTTCTCCTCCTACCTCTCCAACCGGACGCAATGCATGTTGGCAGGGGAGCAGAGGTCGACCCTGAGGCCGCTCACCTGTGGGGTGCCGCAGGGGTCGGTCCTCTCACCTCTCCTGTTCAACACGTATATGAAGCCGCTGGGTGAGATCATTCGTGGTTTTGGGGTCGAGTACCATCTGTACGCTGATGATACTCAGCTGTACATCTCCACCCCGAACCACCCCAACGAGGCCGTCGAAGTGATGTCCCGGTGCTTGGAGGCCGTACGGGTCTGGATGGGAGGCAACAGACTCAAACTCAACCCCTCCAAGACGGAGTGGCTGTGGCTACCGGCGCCCCGGTTCAACCAGTGGGCTCCATCGCTGGCCATTGGGGGCGAGCAACTGGCCCCCGTGGAGTGGGCGCGCAATTTGGGCATCCTCCTAGATGCTCGGCTGTCGATGGATGACCATGTGGCAGCCGTGGCGAGGGGGGCGTTCCACCAGGTTCGCCTGGTGCACCAATTGCGTCCCCTATTGGACCGGGACGCCCTTCGCACAGTCACTCATGCGCTGGTGACGTCCCGTCTGGACTACTGCAATGCTCTCTACATGGGGCTCCCCTTGAGATGCACCTGAAGGCTGCAGCTGGTCCAGAATGCAGCTGCGCGGGGAATGATGGGGAGTACTAGGTACTCCCATATAACACCTCTCCTGCGCGAGCTGCACTGGCTACCTGTGGTTTTTCGGGTGCGTTTCAAGGTGTTGACTATCATCTTTAAAGCGCTCCATGGCTCAGGACCTAGTTACCTGCGGGATCGCATCCTACCCCATACATCCCTACGACCAATTCGCTCTCACAGAGAGGGACTCCTCCGGGTGCCGTCCACTACGCAATGCCAGCGGGCGGCGCCCAGGAGTAGGGCCTTCTCTGTGATGGGCCCAGCCCTCTGGAATGACCTCCCCTCTGATATTAGAATCACCACTGACCTCTGCTCCTTCCGCAAGAAACTCAAGACCCACCTGTTCCAATTAGCTGGCCTGGCCCAATCATAGTTTTAATCTTCAACCCTCCTGGCCGGTATTTTAAATTCCTGGGGTAGATTTTTAAGTTGTTTTAATTTTTATTATTATTGTACAGATTTTTATTTAACTTGTTTTTACGGGGTTCCGATGTCTTTCTATGTATTTGGTATTTTAACCTTTGTCTGTACACCGTCCCGAGTCCCTTCGGGGAGAGGGAGCGGTTTATAAATTTAATAAAATAAAATAAATAAATAAATAAATTCTCCTCCTCTCCTTCCTCCTCCTCCTCCTCCTCCTCCTCCTCCTCCTCTTCCTCTTCCCCCTTCTCTTTCTTCTTCTTCTTCTTCTTCTTCTTCTTCTTCTTCTTCTTCTTCTTCTTCTTCTTCTTCTTCTTCTTCTTCTTCTTCTTCTTCTTCTTCTTCTTCTTCTTCTTCTTTCCCTTCCTCTTCCCCCTCCTCTTTCTTCTTCTTCTTCTCCTCATCCTCTCTTTCTCTTCTCTTCCTTATCTATCTCTCCTCCTTCTCCTTGTTTGAAGTTACCACAGCACTGGAAAAAGTAACACATGACCATTTTTCACACTTAACAACCATTCCAGCATCCCCACAGTCGCTGGATCAAAATTTAGCCAGTTGGCAACTGATTCGTATTTATGACGGTTGCAGCGTTCCGGGATCATATGACCCCTTCTTGCGACCTTTTGACCAGTGAGTCAGTGAGGACACCAGATTCACTTAACAACGGTATGACTATTCTAATAACTGCTGTGATTCGCTTAAAAACTGGGGCAAGAAAAATCATGGAATGGGGCAAAACTCACTTAACAACTGTCTCACAGCAACAGATATTTGGGCTCAGTTACGGTCGTAAGTTTCTTTCTCGATTAAAAATGGTAGGATTTTACTAAGAAAAGGAAAACCAAACATCAAATCGATTGCATGCAATTCCTTTTTACTGATCATTTCTCTACACTAAGGGACAGGAAGCATCTTTACACACTAAATTAAAAACAATTACAGGGATAAATGCGTGTTTAAAAGCAGGACTGGACAGCCAACGGGAAAATCTGTCGCTCAAGGTCGTCTCAGCAATTAAAGGAAGAGAAGGAAACACTTGAATGAAAGGACGATTTTCAAACAACCAGAGTTTAATCACTGCAGACCGGCCTGTCAAATGTCCCAGAGGTTATCCAGCAAGACAATAACAAATATAAAATACAGAATAAAGCTCAATTTGAAATAATGAAATAAAAAATAAAATTGCAAATCGAATCAAACTAAAAATGAAATGGGATGGAGTGAAATTTAAACAAAAGAGTAAATAAAATAGAAATAAAATAAAATGGATCCCATTAAATAAAGCAAATTGGTGAGAAACCCTAATCAAAATCCAATTAAAAACCAATTATGGAGATACAGGAGAGCAGCTCTAAACATCCATCGCTCCATCCTTTCACGGATGACCGGGAAGGCTCAGAAATACCTGGGAAAATGTGGTTTCCCATAGGCCTAACTGCAAATTTTGGCAGGTGTTTTGGTAGTGAGGAACCTGGATTTCTGCACAGAAATTACTCATTCTGTAAACACCACCTGTTCTCTTTCACCCCAGGAAAAAAACAATAGAAATGTTGAGCCAACTCACCAAGGATTCTCAATATTGACAGCTTTGAGATAGGTGGACTCCAACTCCCAGAATCCCCCAGCCATGATGCTTTAAGAGGGATGGACTCCAACTCCCAGAATCCCCCATTCAGCATGCTTTAAGAGAGGAGGACTTCCACTCCCAGAATCCCCCATCCAACTATGCTTTAAGAGGGGGGACTTCCACTCCCAGAATCCCCCATCCAGCTATGCTTTAAGAGAGGAGGACTTCCACTCCCAGAATCCCCCATCCAGCTATGCTTTAAGAGGGGAGGATTTCCACTCCCAGAATCCCCCATCCAGCTATGCTTTAAGAGGGGAGGATTTCCACTCCCAGAATCCCCCATCCAGCTATGCTTTAAGAGGGGAGGATTTCCACTCCCAGAATCCCCCATCCAGCTATGCTTTAAGAGGGGAGGACTTCCACTCCCAGAATCCCCCATCCAGCTATGCTTTAAGAGGGGAGGACTTCCACTCCCAGAATCCCCCATCCAAATATGCTTTAAGAGGGATGGACTTCCACTTCCAGAATCCCCCATCCAACTATGCTTTAAGAGGGGAGGACTTCCACTCCCAGAATCCCCCATCCAGCTATGCTTTAAGAGGGGAGGACTTCCACTCCCAGAATCCCCCATCCAGCTATGCTTTAAGAGGGGAGGACTTCCACTCCCAGAATCCCCCATCCAGCTATGCTTTAAGAGGGGAGGATTTCCACTCCCAGAATCCCCCATCCAGCTATGCTTTAAGAGGGGAGGACTTCCACTCCCAGAATCCCCCATCCAGCTATGCTTTAAGAGGGGAGGACTTCCACTCCCAGAATCCCCATCCAGTCATGCTTTAATAGGGGAGGACTTCCACTCCCAGAATCCCCCATCCATCATGCTTTAAGAGGGGAGGACTTCCACTCCCAGAATCCCCCATCCAGCTATGCTTTAAGAGGGGAGGATTTCCACTTCCAGAATCCCCCATCCAGCTATGCTTTAAGAGGGGAGGACTTCCACTCCCAGAATCCCCATCCAGCTATGCTTTAAGAGGGATGGACTTCCACTTCCAGAATCCCCCATCCAGCTATGCTTTAAGAGGGGAGGACTTCCACTCCCAGAATCCCCCATCCAGCTATGCTTTAAGAGGGGAGGACTTCCACTCCCAGAATCCCCATCCAGCTATGCTTTAAGAGGGATGGACTTCCACTTCCAGAATCCCCCATCCAGCTATGCTTTAAGAGGGGAGGATTTCCACTTCCAGAATCCCCATCCAGCTATGCTTTAAGAGGGATGGACTTCCACTTCCAGAATCCCCCATCCAACTATGCTTTAAGAGGGGAGGACTTCCACTCCCAGAATCCCCCATCCAGCTATGCTTTAAGAGGGATGGACTTCCACTTCCAGAATCCCCCATCCAGCTATGCTTTAAGAGGGGAGGATTTCCACTTCCAGAATCCCCATCCAGCTATGCTTTAAGAGGGATGGACTTCCACTTCCAGAATCCCCCATCCAACTATGCTTTAAGAGGGGAGGACTTCCACTCCCAGAATCCCCCATCCAGCTATGCTTTAAGAGGGGAGGACTTCCACTCCCAGAATCCCCCATCCAGCTATGCTTTAAGGGGAGGCTCCACCCAATCCCTCCAGCTATGTTTAGAGGGAGGACTTCCACTCCCAGAATCCCCCATCCAGCTATGCTTTAAGAGGGGAGGACTTCCACTTCCCAGAATCCCCCATCCAGCTATGCTTTAAGAGGGGAGGACTTCCACTCGATCCCATCCAGCATGCTTTAAGAGACTCCACTCCAGAATCCCCATCCAGCTATGCTTTAAGAGGGATGGACTTCCACTCCCAGAATCCCCCATCCAGCTATGCTTTAAGAGGGGAGGACTTCCACTCCCAGAATCCCCATCCAGCTATGCTTTAAGAGGGGATGGACTTCCACTCCCAGAATCCCCCATCCAGCTATGCTTTAAGAGGGGAGGACTTCCACTCCCAGAATCCCCATCCAGCTATGCTTTAAGAGGGATGGACTTCCACTTCCAGAATCCCCCATCCAACTATGCTTTAAGAGGGGAGGACTTCATCTCCCAGAATCCCCCATCCAGCTATGCTTTAAGAGGGGAGGACTTCCACTCCCAGAATCCCCCATCCAAATATGCTTTAAGAGGGATGGACTTCCACTCCCAGAATCCCCCATCCAGCTATGCTTTAAGAGGGGAGGACTTCCACTCCCAGAATCCCCCATCCAGCTATGCTTTAAGAGGGGAGGACTTCCACTCCCAGAATCCCCCATCCAGCTATGCTTTAAGAGGGATGGACTTCCACTCCCAGAATCCCCCATCCAGCTATGCTTTAAGAGGGGAGGACTCCAATTCCCAGAATCCCCCATCCAGCTATGCTTTAAGAGGGGAGGACTTCCACTCCCAGAATCCCCCATCCAGCTATGCTTTAAGAGGGATGGACTTCCACTCCCAGAATCCCCCATCCAGCTATGCTTTAAGAGGGGAGGACTTCCACTCCCAGAATCCCCCATCCAAATATGCTTTAAGAGGGAAGGACTTCCACTCCCAGAATCCCCTATCCAGCAATGCTTTAAGAGGGGAGGGCTTCAATTTTGCATAAAGAGATTCTCATGCTGAGAGAATCATATCATCTTTCTTGTATCTGTAATTTTGTTTAGCAACCATTTAAAGTTGCAATAGCACTGAAAAAATCTGGTTTACAACTGGTCCTCGCATTTACGACCATCAGAATATCTCTAGGATCACGTGGTAAAATTAGGGAGTTTCACAATTGACATATATTTACGATGATTGCAGCATCCTGGGGTCCTGCAATTGGCATTTGCAATCCCCCCAGTTGCTTTCCAACAAGCAAAGCCAAAGGGGGAGGGGAGCTGGATTCGCTTAACAACCGTGTGATTCACTTAACATTCATAGCGAAAGTTTTTTTTACAGACAGTGGCTCTTTACACTTGAACAAGGGGGAGAAAACAATAGAAAACCCACAATCTTATACATTGTGTCTTTGACAAACACAATTGAGCCCACAATTTCTGTTGTTAAGCAAGAAGTTCTTAAGTGAGTTTTGCTCCATTTTACAACTTTACTTGCACAGTTGTTAAGTGAATCCATTTTCCCCTTGTCAGAAGGTCACAAAAGGGGATCGCGTGACCCACAGGACACTGTGACGGTCATAAGTTTGAGTCATGGGCCAAGTATCTGAATTTTGATCACGTGACCACAGGGATCCTGCAATGGTCATAAGTGTGAAAAATGGTTGTGCCATTTTCATGTCATGGTAAGGTTGAACGGCCACTAAACAAATGGTTGTAAATTGAGGAGTATTTATAGCTTCACTAGCCCTAATTCTAAGGAGTGGCTTATCATCAGACATGATGTTATGTTTTCTGGTCCCTGAAATATTCCTTCTTCTCCCAATTCCTTCCTTCCTTCCTTCCTTCCTTCCTTCCCTGTTTTTGCTCTCTTTCCTCCTTCCTCCACTTGTCTTTTTCTTCATTCTCATTCCTTCTTCTTCCTCCCTTCCCACTCCTTCCTCCTGTCCTTCCTTTCTCCCTCCCTCCCTCTTTCCTCTCTCCTTCTTTCTTTCCTTTCATCATTCTTTCTTTCTCTCTTCTCCTCCTCTGTTCCTCCCGCTCTCCTTCTTTCCAGTTAATCCTCACCTTCCTTCTCTTATTTCCTTCCTTCCCAGCCTTCCTTCCTTCCTTCCTCATCCCTCCCTCATTCCTTTTTCCTTTCCCTTCTCTTGCTCGCTTTCCTCCTTCCTCTGTCTCCTTCATCATTCTCATTCCTTCTTGTTCCTCCCTTTCCGCTCCTTCCTCTTCTCTCCCACCCTTCCTTTCCTCTCTCCATTCATCTTTCCTTTCCTTTCTCTTTTTCTTTTTCTCTTTCTTTCATTCTTTCTCTCTCCTCCTCCCTCCTTCCATTCCTTCCCTTCCTTCCTTCCCACACTTCCTTGCTTCTATTTCTTCCTTTGTCCCTCCCTTCCTCCTTCCCTCCATCTATTCTTTTCTCCCATCTTTCCTTCCCTCCTTCTTTCCTTCCCAATCCCTCTTTATTTTTTCTTTCCTTCCTTCCTTCCTTCTTCTTTACTTCCATTCATCCATCCATCCACCCTTCTGTCCTCTCCCACCAGGGAAAATGCAATGCCAGGGAAGGAGGGAAGGGACACCTTCATGCCTGCAGATCCTGAAAAGATTATAGAAGGATAGGGTGTACACCCACCCCCCCACTCAACCCCAACCAAGTGCACAATCCCCACTCAAGGGGATTCTACCACCACCCCCTTTTCTTCTCCTGGGAACAAAAATCCACAACCGAATTCTCCCTCCATAAATAGAAGAACCAGTTGATTAAAAAACAAAAAACAACCCAGGAGAAATATCCTGCCCAATGTTTTAATCCACTTTGCAAAATCACCCTTTAAAATATCCTTTGCCAGCCTGCAAAATCCAGTTAATTTCCAATCTGGTCAAATCATCTGCCTGCTGATTCTGGGGGCCTTTCAGGAGAACCAAGCGCAGGTCTCCCACCCCCCACCCCCCAAAACTCCTGGGCTTCTCATCGTAAATCCCCAGTTTTTCTTGCTCAGTTTTTGAAGCGTCAAGTGTCCAGGCCATTTAGTCCCAGGGCTAATTTGGCCCTTTTGGCTCTGTTTTGGTGTCATCACCACTCACTTCCTCCCTCCTGCTACCCAAGAATGACCCAATCCAGGCCTCGCTCTTCAAAGAAGCCTGGAAGAATGGCAGGCTAGAAATGCTTTTTTTTAAAAAAAAAGAAAGAGAAAGAAAGAAAGAAAGAAAGAAAGAAAGAAAAGAAAGAAAGAAAGAAAAGAAAAGAAAGAAAGAAAGAAAAGAGGAAAGAAAGAAAGAAAAAGAAAGAAAGAAAGAGAGAAAGAAAGAAAGAGAAGAGAGAGAGAGAAAGAGAGAGAGAGAAAGAAAGAAGAGATAAGAGAAGAAGAAAGAAAGAAATAGAGAGAGAGAGAGAGAAAGAGAGAGAGAGAGAAAGAGAGAGAGAGAAAGAAAGAGAAGAAGAAAGAAAGAAAGAAAGAAGAAAGAAAGAGAGAGAGAGAGAGAGAGAGAGAGAAAGAAGAGAGAGAGAGAGAAGAAGAAAGAAAGAGAAGAAAGAAAGAGAAAGAAAGAGAAGAAGAAAGAAAGAAAGAAGAAAGAGAAGGAAGAAAGAGAAGAGAGAAGAAAGAGAAAAGAGAAGAAGAGAAAGAAAGAGAGAGAAAGAAGAAAGAGAGAGAAGAGAAGAAGAAAGAAAGAAGAAGAGAAAGAAAGAAGAGAAGAAAGAAAGAGAAGAGAAAGAGAAAGAGAGAGAGAAGAAAGAAAGAAAGAAAGAGAAAAAGAAAGAAGAAAGAGAGAGAGAAAGAGAAGAAGAGAGAAAAGAGAAGAAGAGAAAGAAGAGAGAAGAAAGAAAGAGAAGAGAAAGAAGAAAGAAGAAGAGAAAGAAGAGAAGAGAGAAAAGAGAAGAAAGAGAAGAGAAGAAGAAGAAGAGAGAAAGAAAGAGAGAAGAAAGAAGAAGAAGAAAGAAAGAAAGAGAAAGAGAAGAAGAAGAGAAGAAGAAGAAGAAGAGAGAAGAAAGAGAAGAAGAGAGAAAGAAGAAAGAAAGAAAGAGAAAGAAGAGAAAGAAGAAGAGAAGAGAAGAAGAAGAAGAGAAAGAGAAAGAAGAGAGAAGAAGAAGAGAGAAGAAAAGAAAGAAAGAAGAGAAAGAGAAAGAAGAAGAAGAGAAAGAAAGAAGAAAGAAGAGAAAGAAGGAGAAGAAAAGAAAGAGAAGAAGAAAGAAAGAGAAGAAGAAAGAGAGAAGAGAAAGAAAGAAGAGAAGAGAAAGAAAAGAGAAGAGAAGAAGAAAGAGAAGAAGAGAGAGAAAGAGAAGAAGAAGAGAGGAAGAAGAAAAGAGAAAGAGAAAGAGAGAGAAGAGAAGAAAGAGAGAAGAGAAAGAAAGAAGAGAAGAAAGAAAGAAAGAGAAGAAAAGAGTAGAGAGAGAAGAAGAGAAAGAAGAGAGAGAAGAGAAAAGAGAGAGAGAGAGAAGAAAGAAAGAAGAAGAAGAAAGAAGAACAGAGAGAAGAGAGAGAAAGAGAGAGGAGAGAGAAGAAAGAAAGAAAGAAAGAATGAAAGAAAGAAAGAGAGAGGGAGATGAGAAAAAGAAAGAAAGAAAGAAAGAGGAGAGAGAGAAAGAAGAGGAGGAGAGAGGAAGTGAAAGAAAGAGAAAGAAGAGAGAAAGAAAGAAAGAAAGAGAGAGATAGAAGTAAAAAAGAGATAGAGAAGAGAAAGAAAGAAAGAGAAAGAAAGAGAGAGAGAGAAAGAAAGAAAGAAAAGAAAGAAAGAGAGGAGAGAGGAGAGAGAGAAATCTCGAGCGCTATATAAAGAATGAAAAGAAAGGAGAAGCGGAATCGATATAGAGAAAGCAAATAACATAAAAGATAGAGACGCGCAGATAATA
>JAKRSK010011993.1:0-17054 GCA_029891615.1 Natrix natrix natrix
TTACAGCTGAAAAGATATAATGAAATAACCCCATTTCTCCCCACCCCACCCAGCAAATTAGACAGGTGTCATGCTTTAAAAAATCAGTCCTGGATTGAGGAATGAATGAATATATATATGACTGATTTTTTAAAGCATGACACCTGTCTAATTTGCTGGGTGGGGTGGGGAGAAATGGGGTTATTTCATTTGTGAAGTAGGTGAAAATGATGATATATTGAATGGTTCTTGTTAGTCAGGTCTGATAATGTTTCTTTTATTACTGAGTTCAGTGAAAGTCGCACTATATGGCATTTGAATAATAGGGAATATAGAAAGTGTCTAGGACAAATAATTCATCATCCTATGAAGGTGATGTATAAAATTTGGGGAGGAACTCTACAATTCTAGCCATCCTAAAATCTCAACTAAAAAAAGGTATCAAAGCTATCTTCTGATGAATAGCATGCATGTAAGAGGCTCCAGGGGAAAATTCTATTATTATCCAGTATGTTTTCTGAAACTGGTTTCTATTGCTGTATATGAAACTCTGGATGTTTTAGTTGCAGAGTTTAGAGGCTGGTATACTTTTTTAAAGGGTCTGAGCCTCCATGCATTTCTTGATAGACAGTCTTTTATTTCAGAAAACTATCTTTTAGATGTATTTAGTTTTCAAAAACTCACTTTTGTCCTTTATTTTACCTTTTATTGTGTAAACCGAATGCACAGTCTTTCAAATTGGTGAATAAATATTGTTATAGAATGGTCTTTTTTTTTAAAAAAAATATTTTTAAAGTAATCTAGATATTTTTATTAGAATGTGTATTTTTGTGAAAAAAATGGTTTTAGTTTAGGCCTAGGATCCAAGCAGGAAGATGGAGAAAGTTGCTTTTTAAAAAAATTATGGTTTAAGTGTTTAAAAGTCCTTGCCCAAACTATAGCAACATTCTATTGCTACAAGAGAAAAATTATCTTAAAGGAAAGGTTGTGAACTTTTTAACCATGATTCTTTATTTTTATCAGGTAAATGTTTTAGCTAATCTAGAACATGGTTTTAATAAAGTGAGTTTTGTATGCACTCAAACATTAAAGCTTAACTCTAACCCTTTACTAAAAAGTTGTATATGAAAATGAAAAAAAGAAATGCAAAATAAAGTACAGGATTTTCTTTCTAAAAAAACAAGACAAAAAGAGAAGTGTTGACCTACTGTTGCAACAAAAAAGATTAGAATTACATTTTAGTGGAAGTACTTTATACCAGAAGGCAATCTGGCATCACATAGAATGTCTAGGACAGTGGTGGGCAACCTTTTTTTTCAACTGAGCCAAATCTCGCCAAAACCACGATTGAAATTTATTTGGAGAGCCGCATTTTTAAAACCGAAAATACATAGGATGGTACACTGTTTTTAGTTTCAATAAGTTTTTATTGATAATATTCTGCATGCAAGTATCCACATAGGTCGGGAGGATACAAATAACACAACTAATAAAACTAAAACTTTAGAACGATATTATTTATCGATAACGTTAAATTCCGTAAAATTTGCCTTACAATGTAGAGAAAATTACATCCTGACAATGACTGACAAAGTCACAACCACTAATGTGAACATTGGCCTTGCATTTCCATGGATAGTTTGAGTAAGTCAGGTTTGCATGTTGTTGTTTTTAATTTCATCTCTCTCTCCCACTTTCTTTCCTTTTTTCTTTTTCTTTCTCTCTCTCTCTCTGGCTCTTTGTCTTTCTCTCCCTCCCTCCCTCTCTGTCTCCTTCTGTCATTTTCTCTGGGTGTCTATCTGTCTGTCTCTCTCTCTGTATCTCTGTCTCTCTCTCCTCCTTCCCCCATCTCTGTCACTCTGTGTGTGTATGTGTCTGTCTCTGTCTCCCCCTCTGTCTCTCTCCCCTCCCTTCCTCTCTCTCTGTCACTCTGTGTATGTGGGTGTGTCTGTCTCTCACTCATTCATTTAATCACTCACTCTTTCTATCTTTCTCTCCCTCCCTCCCACTCTGTGTGTGTGTGTGTGTGTGTGTGTGTGTGTGTCTGTCAGTCTCTCTCTGATTCCCTCCCTCACTCCCTCTCTCTGTTCCTCTCTCTGTCTGTCTGTCTCACTCACACACACACACACACTGTGGTCAACAAGGTGACCACAGTGTGTGTGTGTGTGTGAGTGAGACAGACAGACAGAGAGAGGAACAGAGAGAGGGAGTGAGAGAGGGAATCAGAGAGAGACTGACAGAGACGAATCAGAGACGTACTTTTAACTACCTGGCAGCGGCGTTTTGCCTTGGGGGGCTCCTCAGAACTTCCCAAGACTTCGGAGGGAAGTTTACAGCCCTCCCTCGGAACGCTTTGGAGGGAAGCTTCTGCAAAGGCGAGTGACAACAAGTCTCCCAGGCTTTAATTTGCCGAGCTGTGCGCACGCACCTGTTTTCCACGGCGTGGAGCAGCGGCGAGATTCTGCGCGGCGAGCGATGATTCCAGGGGCCATCCGGGAAGATGAGGAACACGAGGGGGGTCCCTGCCCCCCCACTGATGGCCCCCGGAATCATCGCTCGCCGCCCAGAATCTCGCCGCTGCTCCACGCCATGGAAAACAGGCGCGCGCGTACAGCTCGGCAAATTACAGCCTGGGAGACTTGTCATGCCCGGGCTTTTGCAGAAGCTTCCCTCCAAAGCCCGAGAGGAGGGAGGGAAGCGGGCGCCCGGCACACAGAAGAGCCGCATTAAAATGTGCAAAGAGCCGCATTTGGCTCGCGAGCCGCGGCTTGCCGACCACTGGTCTAGGAAATATATGAAATAGTAAGTGTTTCATACTTTGATGAACCTTTTTTTTTCTGTAGATTGCCTAGGCATTTTATAAAATGCCTAATTTCATACATGAATGATAACATATATAAATAAAATTTTAAAGCCTTATCATTCATCTTCCTGAAGTAAAACCCATTAAAATTTATTAAGAAAAAATCATATATATATGTGTGTGTGTGTGTATTGTATTTGTGCTGATAAATAAATAAAGGGAGACTAGTATAGATCTATTTCAAGCTATTTAGCTCTCATCAGCTAGCCATACCGTTACTGGGATTTGAACCTGGGCTGTATTACATATTAGGCAGATATGTTAGCCACTAAGCCACAGGCTCTCCTCCTTTATCAGCTAAGACAGGGAAATAGGTATGTATTGTGTCACAACCCCTGGTATGCCCAAATATGGGAGGGAATACACTGCTTCCCCTTTCTGTCCTTCGGCTCACTCCAGGAGACCATCCAGGCAGAAAACCACATTTTTAATGTTGCCTTTGTTATATTTGTATTGTATTTGTGCTGATAAATAAATAAAGGGAGACTAGTATAGATCTATTTCAAGCTATTTAGTTCTCATCAGCTAGCCATACCCTTACTGGGATTTGAACCTGGGCTGTATTACATATTAGGCAGATTTGTTGGGCTAGCTGATGAGAGCTAAATAGCTTGAAATAGATATATACTAGTCTCCCTTTATTTATTTATCAGCACAAATACAACAAAGGCAACATTAAAAATATGGTTTTCTGCCCTGATGGTCCCCTGGAGTGAGCCGAAGGACAGAAAGGGGAAGCAGTGTATTCCCTCCCATATTTGGGCATACCAGGGGTTGTCACACACACACTCACACACACACACACACACAATCATGTATCATGATTTTATAGATTGGTGCTGATTGGTGCTGGCTGTGTGTACATTGTTGTTTCATGTTGTAACGGCCTGGGTGGTGGGTGGGGCTCGTTTGTTGACTAGCGCTGGTTTCCAGCTGTTTGGTAGGTGGGAGGCATTGTCAATTTTATTTATGTTGTGGGGGTGTATCTCTATTTCAATAGCTTCCATAATTATTCTCTTGTTGAACTGTTCTGTTTTGGAGATTAACCTGGGTGCCCTCCTCCCTTACATCAAAGGCACCACAGATAAAATCATCAAAATTCTTCACAAACACAATATCAAAACAGCCTTCAACATTGACCAAAAATAGCCAGCATCTTAAGAAACTCCAAAGATAAAATCCAGCTAGAAAACCAAGGAGTCTACGAAATACCATGGAGTCTACGAAATACCACAAATCTGTCCTGCAACATACATAGGACGAATGAACAGGAGAATTAATGCACACATCACAGAACACAAAAATCTATATAAATAAAAATGTAATGTTTGTTTGTTCAAAATCTCAAAAGTCTAACCTTTGCTAAAAACGTCTAAGGTGCTGTTCAAAAAGGTGCTGGAAAACGGAGGAAGTTTTTTTCTTTTTTTATTACTGCACTAGCTGTACCCGGCCATGCGTTGCTGTGGCCCAGTCTGGTTAAAGGGAAAAGAAAGAAAAGAGAAAGCGCAAGTTTCTAATATGTTTAATTTCGCAATGTTTGTGGGTATACAATATTTTTTGTTGTACCATTGTCTGTGCAGATATAGAGATTGTCTGGTTTGCCAACTCTAGAACATGCAACATATAATTGTCCATGTGAGAAACAATTTTCAATTGCTGGAAAGATGTTGGCATATTTACCAAAAGCATGCAAAGAAAGAAACATTCCCAGGGTGGTATCCTCTGGGCAGGGCCATGCTGTTACCAGCAGCAACAAGGTTCGTGAGGGTCTTGCCCACCTGGTGGGCTCTGCCACTCACTGCACCAGCCACGGCTCCACCAGCAGAGGCATGGAAGTGAGCCATGGTGGCCCCTGCAAGAGCCACCATGGAGGATGCTCCCGCAGGCCCAGGCCTGGCACCCTCCAAGCTCCCCATGATGGGTAGCATCTGGAACGACGGGCTGGATGGAGCCCTCCAAACCCAGCGTGGGAGGGAGGTTGGGGGTGTCTCCCGTGGGCGTAGTGGGGCAGTGGGTGGGTGCAGCATCGCGAGCTGCACAATCTTCTTCCTCTGCGGCATCTCCGCCGCTGAGTCAGGCTGCTGTGGCTGCTGCTGCATTGGGGCCGGTGGAAGGCCCGACACCGCCCTTGACAATGATGACATCTCTCTCATGTGCCAGCCCAACCGGGCTGAGGAGGAGAGGAGAAGAAGGTGGCCGCCCCCCCCCCGGCCCTACTTCCCTCAGCTGTGGCAGCAAGAGGAGGCATCCGGCATCCCCTGAGGAGCAGGATGATGATGAGGAGGAAGGATGCTCGGCAGCCCCCGCCAGCCGTGGCCCCACGTAGAGATGCCACCGCTGCTGCAGCCCCCGCCTCATGGGGCACCCAGCGGGCGCCCCAGCCCCACTGCACCTCAGGCTCACACCACCACCCCCCTCAGAGCCATCTTGGCGAGACTGTAGCTGGCTCGCTGTGAGGGGGTGGTGGAGACCGCACACTGCCGGTCGGCTGAGGAGATGCTCCTCCTCCGCCACCTCTGGAGCTCCACTGGGCTGGTGGGGGGAGGCTGGCTTAAGGGCAGGGAGGAGGCGGCTGAGGGATGGCGCATCGCCACCCTGCCTCAGACAGCAAAGGCCCGGCGGGAGGAGAGGGGAGGAAAGCATGTTTTACCTGTCACAGGTGGGACATCTATATAATATACATATATAAAAACATGTGCGTATTCGAAGGCAACATTGTGTCAAAATTTCAAAGCAATCGGTCATGAACTTTTGGAGATTTGAGATTTTGGACAAACAAACATTACATTTTTATTTATATAGAAATTGATTGAATAAGCAAATAATCTGTCTTTTTGCTTTTAAAAGTCTTAATGGTTATTCATTTTAATTCATGTTCCAAAAGCTGGGTTTTTTAAAAAAAAATATTTATTTTTTCTGGAATTCTTTTACAACATATCTCTTCTATAAGTTGAAGGTTAAAAAAATATGTTCAAGTCACTCTTCTGAGTTCAAATCCACATATCCAAGTCTACTTCAGTGTCAAACCCACGGTGTTATGTTGTTATTTATTTATTTATTTATTTATTTATTTATTTATTTATTTATTTATTTATTTATTTATTTATTTATTTATTTATTTATTTATTTATTATTTAAACTTATTAGTCGTCCCCTCTCCCCACAGGGACTCAGGGCGACGTACACAAGCAACAGTTAGCACAGTGTCAGAGGAGGTAAAAAATAAATAAATAATTACAATAAATAACATTAATAGTTTAAAAACTAAAATTGATAATTAAAAATGACCTAGGGGTGGAAAAGTTGTCGAATTATGCCAGGCCGGCTAGCCGAAACAGGTGGGTCTTCAGTTTACTGCGGAAGGAGCGGAGATCGGTTGTTGTTCTAATGTCTGGGGGGAGGTCGTTCCAAAGGGTAGGGCCCGCCACAGAGAAGGACCTACTCCTGGGCACCGCCCTCTGACAATCTCTAGAGGACGGCACCCGGAGGAGACCCTCTCTGTGTGAGCGAATGGGTCGCAGGGATGTATGGGGCAGGACACGATCCCGCAGGTAACTAGGTATCACATGATGTATCATGACTTTTTCCCCTTTGCTAAACCAGGGTGGCTGTGGTTAGTGTGTGACACATCTGGCCTGCACTCCACAAGTTTGACCCCCCCTTGCTCTACTTTACTATATTTGTGTGCCTTGTGGCTATTAAAATCTGACCTGCTTTCATTTGTAAGTCCTGTGTAACATCTTTGTCCATATCATTCCTATAGTCCGTCATTTTTAAATCCTTATCCAAAACAGCCTGATTCTCATATATCCACCTTTTCTTCTAAAGACACTTTTATAATAGCAGATGGTCTTTAAAAAAAAGTTCTAAATACATTGTTACCAAATAGTCTTGAATTGAGTTAAAATATTTTTCTCAATTCTGTATCAATATACTTCTTCTCCTTCAATTGTAATTATTAATTCTGTCTGTTGACCAGCCTTCAGGTCTCCTCTTATCATTTTTCCCCCTTCCTAATCCACCACATTTTCCCATGGGAAGATTTCTTGCAATTAAATTCAAAATCGTCATATATTTTATTGAGATTTTAAATACCGACAGGAAGGACTTTCATAATTAGTTTCAAAGTCTTATTTCTATTTGCAACTTTCTAAACCAAACTTTTTAGCCCTCTTTTTGTTTTTTATATTAAAATAAAATATTTTTCTTTACGTTCTTAAATTTACATGAAACTTCGTTCACTGAGGATTGAAGGAAAATAACATGGTGTAATGAAACCTGTCTTTTGGAAGGTTCTTAATATCTAAAAAGTAGTTACTGTAACAAGCCATTTCCATAATTGATTAAGTGAGTTAGTGCACAAACCCAGTGTCTGTTTGATGGAGCCAAACTACAGCTTAGAGAAGATGATTTTCTCATAGACCCCAGAGTTCTGAAACCCACTGGAAGCTACTGTTTTTATGATCATTTTGTGGAGATTTTTGTAAGGAGCACCTGTGAGCAAACTGGTTTCACTTCTTGATCCAGAGAGTTCAGGGAGCCAAGCTATTTACTGACTCCTCTCTCCACTGAAGCTGTCAGCTTCATTCACTACAGAGCTATCTTCAGTCTGCCATTGTTTCCCCAGAAGTCCTGCTAGTTTAATGTTTCTCAACCTTTACAATTGTAAGAAGTATAGATTTCAAGTTTGAGAGTTACCCAGACAGCATGTTTGAAGTTGGAATCCATGCATCTTAAAGTTACCGAGGCTGGAAAACTTTTCACTAAGAGAAAATAGAAATACAAATTCATATATTCTGTTGCAGGACTGATTAAAATTGACCTCCCCCATCCAAAAAAGAAAAAGAAGAGAAAGGGAGAAAGACTCATTGTTTTCTCCTTTGAGTGCTTATACTGTATGGCTAAATATTTTTTAGAATTGTTTTTAGATTCCATAACAATAATGTGAAAGCTTAATTGGTCAGCTATGATAAAAATGATTTTCCTGTGTCTATCCTGTTTGTGGGTTTACATCAGGGGTAAAATCAACTTACCTTCGCTATCAGTTTGCAAAGGTGAGCATGCATGTGCCACCTCTGTGCATTTCAGGATCTTACATGCATGTGCAGAGCGTCAAAATGGGATGTGATGATATCTGGGTGGGTGGGCGGAGCCTCCCACTGCCACCACTACTGGTTCACCTAAACCAGATAGAACCAAATGAATTGCACCACTGGTTTACATGTTTCTGAAAAACAAACATTGAATCGAAGATACTTTTTAAAAAGGTGGTTTTCATCAATTTGACACAGAAGATTGCTGCTCTAAGAGTTACTTTCCCCCCCTTTCTTTCCACAGATGCATATTGATTGAAAAGGAATTATCAGCATGTATTGTCAAAAATGGATTTATTTTGCTTTGACCCTCGTTCACGTGGGGCCATGCATGCACAATTGTGATACTAAGGACATGGAACAAGGTTTGATGAGATCTCAGAGTGTGAAACATAGCCATGTTCGGAGCTTGCTGGTTGCACAGGAAGAGATGATGTCAACACTTCCTTTGAAATCAGGCCAGGTATGGTAATTTTCTGAAAGAAGATTAGCAAGAGACCGAGGTGTTGATTGATATCTGGCTGCTTGACTAAGCTTTCCTTTAATCCAGTCTGGTGAGAAAGAATTTTTCTTGAAACTTTCTTGTGTTATACTGTATATGTAGCAATATACAATGATCTATAAAAGACATAGAAGCACAGGAGCATTTAGTACTACTTTCCTAAAGGTTCTCATTTAAATGAATCAGGAGAAGTTCTGTGTCTGTTTTTATTTAGGCATAGAGCTTCTCTGTATAGAACCAAGATTTGGCCAACTGAGAGTGGGACATCAGGCAGCAAAACCAATTAGATTATGTAATGTGACACTGACAGTATCCCATTGAGTGAAACTGTCAGTGGTATCACCCGACTAGCAAGAGAACAACTCCTGCATCACTGAATATACATAAGGTAGTAATGGTTTTACTATTTATATTTTGATTTTTTAAAAAAATTAAAAGGTGCTGTCGTTCTGTAGAGATTCACCAACAGGTTACTGGCATTTTCTGATTGTGGTTGTGGTTATTTGGGCTTCTCTTGAATTATAGAGCACCAGCAATTTTAGGAATGAGTTCCAATACCACTACCAGGTGTCTTGGAAAATCTACCCCAAGTGTTGGTATTCCTGGTTGGTAAGACACATTTGTGGAGCAGACCAACCCTTTTTATCTTCCAAAAATTAAAAAAAAGTTAATCATTATCAACATCTGGCCATTGATGAGGTAGTGCAGTGGTTAGAGTGCAGCACAGCAGGCTACTTCAGCTGACTGCTAGCTGCAGTTCAGCAGTTCAAATCTCACCAGGCTCAAGGTTGACTCAGCCTTTCATCCTTCCGAGGTGGGTAAAATGAGGACTCAGCTCATGAGGGGCAATATGCTGACTCTGTAAACCAGTTAGAGAGGGCTGTAAAGCACTGCAAAGTAGTATATAAGTGCTATTGCTATTGATTTCGACCCTTGTTACCATTGTTCAGTTTTGGTTCTTCATCAGAGTAGATGCATAGCACAAGGAATGAGTTACCAGTATTTTAGCTGGATATTTTATTATGTTAAGTAGTGGCTAATTTGCTCATCATTAATTTTTAATGAAGCAGATTAATACTAAATCCTTTTACCAGTAAGACAGCTCTAGGGCCCTGCATGGTTCATTATTTTAATGTGGCTTTGCCACAAGGAACAATTATTTTTTATTCTTCTTAAAATATAGACACTGATTGCACATTTGCTAATTTTTACTCCGAATTCTTCCTCGTCCTCTTCGCACCTTCTCTCGCCTTTTGTGTCCTTCTCCTCTATTGCGGGGAAAAAGCAAGACCAAACATGTAAACAAAAGCACACCTAAATCCACTTTTTGATCTTTAGATGTTGCAACCTTTTCTGTAAGGCAACTTTCAAGTTGAATGAATGGCAAAAAGTTTAACCACTAATTAACTGGCACTAAAATTTAATTGGGCCCAAAGGGTGAAGTACTCAAAATCCATTAATTACTTTTCACAGCTTTTTAAAGCAACCATAGTGGAAGAATGATGACTTATTTCAGAAAGGGCAAAGAGAAACATACATTAAAATGTGTGTATCCATAAATGTGTTATCCTTTTAAAATGTACACATGCTATCCAATGGTTTGCCTTTTTAAAAAATCAACAAAAGAGTAAGGAAATTCAAATATTTTTAATCTGAAGGCCAAAAAAAAAAAAAATGACTGCAGAATATTTTGACCCACATAAAGGATATTGTACATAGAAAACGATGAGTGGCTTTTTCAGTGAACTTCTACAGTGCATTTATAACCATTCTTGATAGATTCCCCTTGAATATGAATAATAGACTAATCCTAACATATCAAACCTATGTTCTATTTATTCTGACAACCTGGTTGTGAGTGGAGAGGAGACTTAGCTCAGTATGCAAAGTGATTATTATTCACTATGGCACTTGTATGCCTACTAAGAAAAGACAAGTTCCACACTTGGAATGATTAGAAATGAACTCAAAAATAAAAATATTCTAAATATACAACACTAATAAGATTGCATTTCAAATGCTGTATACATTTCTGGTCATACACTTCAGAAAGCATATAATAGAACTGGAAGAGAGTTTTTTTTTTAAACCAACAAAATTATTAGGAAATAAAACAACTCTGATATAGAAAAGATTACAGCTTTGGGTGCTACTTAACTTAGAGTCAAACAAAGTAATGGAGGCAAGGTGAAGATATATAAAATCAAGCATTCTACAGAATATGCAAATCCAGAGGTTTTCTACAGTGTTATAACTTTCACATGATATAAGAAAATACAATAAGAATAAAAATAGCACATTGAAATATTGAATAACTAATTAATGGAAGATTATAACAGCATAAATATGTGTATTATTGTTAGAACCATATATGTGTGTTAAATGTAATAAATATGATTAGTAATATTTTATTTGTAGTAAAAGGAAAGACAATCAGAATATGGTGATTGGCATAAAAATAACATTGAAATATAATAATAATAATAATAATAATAATAATAATAATAATAATAATAATAATAATAATAATAATAATAATAATAATAATAATAATAAAATAATATTTATTTCTTAGCCGCACCCTCTCCCGAAGGACTCGGGGCGGCGTACAATAAAACATAGGAAATAAATATATAGACAAACATACATATAACAAAAACGTATACCAAGACATATACATATACAAATATTCAAGGAGGAGGTGAGCTGATGAATAAAAACAATTAAAAACACAATGTTTAAAAACCCCTAAATAATTTAATACAATTAAAATACCCCAAATAAAAAACCCGTCAGGAGCAATATAGTTGGATTAAAGTTGAGCCAGGCCAGCTACTTGAAATAGGTGGGTCTTGAGCTTTACACGAAAGGAGTGGAGGTCAGAGGTATTCCTAATATCCGGGGGGAGGTCATTCCACAGGGCTGGGCCCGCCACAGAGAAGGCTCTACTCCTAGGCGCCGCCCCCCGGCACTGCCTGGGGGACGGCACCTGGAGGAGACCCTCTCTGTGCGAGCGGATTGTTCGCAGGGATGTATGGGGCAGAATACGATCCCGCAAGTAACTAGGTCCTGAGCCATGGAGCGCTTTGAAGATAGTTATCAAAACCTTGAAACGCACCCGATAGACCACAGGAAGCCAGTGCAGCTCGCGCAGGAACGGTGTCACATGGGAGTACCTAGTACTCCCCATAATTACCCGCGCGGCTGTGTTCTGGACCAACTGTAGCCTCCGGGTGCATTTCAAGGGAAGCCCCATGTAGAGAGCGTTACAGTAGTCCAAGCGAGACGTCACCAGCGCATGAGTGACCGTGCGTAAGGCGTCCCGGTCCAGTAGGGGGCGCAATTGGCGCACCAGGCGAACCTGGTGGAACGCCCCCCTTGCCACGGCTGTCACATGGTCATCCATGGACAGCCGGGCATCCAGGAGGACACCCAAATTGCGCGCCCACTCTACGGGGGCGAGTTGAATGCCCCCGATGGCCAATGATGGAATTAATTGGCTGAACCGGGGAGGTGGTACCCACAGCCACTCCGTCTTGGAGGGGTTGAGTTTGAGTCGGTTGTCATCCATCCAGACCCGTACGGCTTCCACACACCGGGACATCACTTCGACGGCCTCGTTGGAGTGGTTCGGGGTGGAAAAGTACAGCTGAGTATCATCAGCGTACAGATGATATCCCACCCCGAAACCACGGATGATCTCACCCAGCGGCTTCATATATGTGTTGAACAGGAGTGGCGAGAGGACCGACCCCTGTGGTACCCCACAAGTAAGGGGGCGTAGGGTCGACCTCTCCTCCCCTGGCAACACACGCTGCGTCCGGCCAGAAAGGTAGGAGCCAAACCACTGCAAAACGGTGCCCCGGATCCCCAACCCCTCCAGCCGGTGCAGCAGGATACCATGGTCGATGGTATCAAAAGCCGCCGAGAGGTCTAATAGGACCAGGATAGAGGAGCAACCTCTATCTCTGGCCCTCCAGAGATCATCCACCAACGTGACCAAGGCCGTCGCCGTGCTGTGACCGGGGCGGAAGCCGGACTGGCGCGGGTCTAGATAATCATTTTCCTCCAGATGTCGTGGAAACTGGTAAGCCACCACACTCTCTACAACCTTGGCCAAAAAGGGAAGGTTGGAGACAGGACGATAATTGGCCAGCTCCAAAGGGTCCAGGGAAGGCTTCTTGAGCAAGGGTCTCACCACCGCCTCTTTCAAGGCGGCCCGGAGAGACCCCTCGCTCAACGAAGCATTCACTAGGCCCAGGAGCCAGTCTCGTGTAACATCCCAGGATGCCAGTACAAGCCAGGAGGGGCACGGGTCCAATAAACATGTGGTGGGTCACAGTCGTCCACGCATTCTGTCCAAATCCTCGATGGCAAACAAGTGAAACTCCTCCCAGGTCGATTCCTCAAGACTCACCATGGACGTCTCCATTGAACCACTGACAGGGACCCAATCCTTCCGGATTTGAGCGATTTTATCCTGCAGATATTTCCCAAATTCCTCTGCTCTGCCCTGTAAAGGGGCCTCCCGCGGCCTCTGAAACAAGAGGGAGCGGGACACCCGAAACAGGGCGGCAGGGCGGTTCTCTGCGGATGCAATGAGAGTGGCACAATATTGACGTTTGGCCACTCTCAATGCCACAAGGTACGTCCTTAAATGGGCTCGTGCCTGTGTTCGATCAAATTCGGAACGGGAGGATCTCCAACGACTCTCTAGGCATCTCTTGCGGCATTTCATCACCCTTAGCTCCTCGGTAAACCAAGGGGCCAGGGTGGATCATTGCCACCGGAGAGGCCGCAAAGGCGCCACCCGGATCAAGGCCCCGGTAGTCGCATTATTCCACGCGACCACCAGGTCCTCTATCCGGGGGCGGGTCAGGGTTACAGGTGGTGGCCCAAGCTCCGTCTGGAACCTATCCGGTTCCATCAGGCGCCTGGGGCGGAACCATCTAATGCTTTCCGGTTCCGCCTCCCCGCAGCGGGAGGTAGCACCAGGGAAGTCAAGACGAAGGAGTGAGTGATCTGACCATGACAGGGGAGTGATGGTTAAATCCCCTCCTCCCAGATCACTCAACCACTGGCCAGAGACAAAAACAAGGTCCAGGGTGTGACCTCCCTCGTGTGTCGGGCCCTGAATCAATTGAGTCAGGTCCATGGCTGTCATGGAAGCCATGAACTCCCAAACCCCCTCCGATGCTTCTCCCATCAATGGTAGGTTAAAATCCCCCATCACTAAAAGTTTGGGGGTCTCAACCGCCACCGATGCGATCAGCTCGAGGAGTTCAGGCAGGGCCGCTGATGTATAGCGAGGAGCCAGGTATACTATCAGCAGGCCCAACTGTCTCCCAGGGCCCCATTTCACAACAAGGGATTCACATCCGGACGTCTGTGGCACAGTAGACTCCCTCGGCTCTAAATCCTCCCGAATAATTGCTGCCACCCCACCGCCACTTCCCTGGGCCCTAGGCTGGTGAAATGCTCGGTAGCCTGGTGGGCACATTTCCACGAGGGGTAAACCTCCCTCGTGGCCCAACCAGGTCTCCGTTATTCCCGCGAGGTCCGGCTCCCCCTCCGCAATTAGGTCATGAATGAGGGGGGCCTTATTAACAACGGACCTCGCATTGCATAACAACAGCCTCAGGCCCTGGGTCTGCAACTCCTGACCACCTAGAACGCGGGGGTTGGTACAAGCAACCGGGTGTAACCAGCACCCACGGTCTCCCAACCGACTATGAGTTCTTCTGTCCTCGCATCTGCCCCTCCCTACGACCGTTGGAATCAAAGAGCCCTGTATAGGAACGATATCCTCCCCCTCCTCCTCCCTTCCACTCCTTCCGCTCGCCACCACACCTAGTGACCTGGCTCTGTCATCGACCCTGACCTCCTCCCACCCCCCAACCCCAGAATCCCTACAAATTCTTAAAAAATATTTTACTAAAAAACCCCTTAATTTACGCTTCCTCCACCTCTCAGGGTTAATAAACCCGTCCTCAAGGTGGGCCCTTGAAAGGGCTGGAGGCCAAACCTGCAAGAAAGGGGATTCCCGCAGCCACAGTAATTCCGGCTTCGTGTACATAAAAATAGAATCATGGGGGTAAAATTAATTGGTAACAGGTGCTGGAGATGTAAATGTATCATAAAATCATTGTTTGTCGAGGAAGTTTTCCTTACCCAAGATGAAAGGGTTAGTTAGTGGGCTAGTCACCTAACCGGGTTTCACTCAGGAGGGTTTCAAAATTATGTAGGAGCCAGCAAAGCAGATGTTCAAAAGATGTTTAAAAGCAAACGACAAAGTCAAAGTCAAAAGACGCGATGGTAGCATCAAAAGTTCAAACCAAATTTCCAGGTTTGCCATTCAATTGTCTCTGCTCTGAGATGCTTTGCCCGGCTCACCCCTCCTCTAGCTGCTTTGTTCAGATCTTCCCACTTCTCACTTCTCACACAACGAGGCAGTCCTCCAGGTTTCTGACCAATGCCCCGGCTAGCACACCAATAATGGAAGATTATAATTCAACCAAAATATGTGTTCTATTACCAGAACTACATAAGCTTGTCAACTGTAGTAAATATGGTGACTATTATTTCATTTGTACTAAAATGTAAGACAGTTGGGTGCCACACTGTTCACTCATTGATATGTTTGTAAAAAAAAAAACTTTAAAAAAGAAAATACAATATTACACAAAACAATGTTAAACTGTAGGGTATGTTGCCATAACATGTGGTATTAGCCAACAATTTGGAATGTTTAATAGAGAGCTAAATAAATTCATAGAGAGTACCGTATTTTTCGCCCTATAAGACACACTTTTTTACTCCCAAAAAGAGGGTGAAAATCTGATTGCGTCTTATAAGCCGAATGTAGCCACCTGGGTCCACTGTTCCCTCTAAGGTGCGCTGCAACAAAACACCGCGCAGCAGTTTCCAACTGCCGCGCAGTGTTTTGTACTGTCACAGGCGCCGGAGGCTGGGGAGGTCCTTTGCAGACGGCTAGAACTGGCCGCCCGCAAAGGACCTCCCCGGATTTGTTTTGGTGAGCGCGGGGTGACTGACTCTAGTTCAGCAAAGCAAGCCCAGGGAGGTCCTTTGTGGGTGGCCAATCTTAGCTGCTTGCGCCTGGCACTGCAGCTAAAATAAACCCTCAAAGCCCCTTCCGCTACTGGAATATCTGCTGCCGCCTCCTCCTCCTCTAACAGCACCACATTTGCTGCCCGACGCTGCGGCAGATTTCCTGACAGTGAGAAGTGAAGCTGCCAAAGCTCCCGCCAAAGCTCCCGCTGGCGCCCCCGCCCATGGCAGCAGCGCCTCCCCCTCTGTTCGGAGCATCTGAGCTGAGCCCTGTTACCCCTGCCCCCTCCTCCTCTGCTGTGCTTTTGAGGAGCCATGAGCCGCGGGAGTCAGTAGGAAGGCGGCAGAGGGCAGCAGGGGGAAAAAAAGCCTCATGGCTTCTCAAAAGCATGGCGGAGGAGGAGGGGGCAGCAGGGTAACGCGGTGCCCAGCTCAGATGCTCCAAGTGGAGGGAGACGCGCCGCGGCCGCTGCCATAGGTGGGAGCCAGTAGGAAGGCGGCGGAGGCAGCAGGGGGAAAAAAGCCTCATGGCTTCTCAAAAGCACGGCGGAGGAGGAGGGGGAAGCAGGGTAATGCGGTGCCCAGCTCAAATACTCCGAGTGGAGGGGGACGCGCCGCCGCTGCTGCCATGGGCGGGGGCGCCAGCAGGAGCTTTGGCGGCTTCACTCCAAATGTAGTGGTGCTGTTGGAGGAGGAAGAGGAGGCAGCTGTTATTCTGGTGGCGGCAAGGGCTCGTCATCGGCATCTTCAGCAGCAGCCCTGCCCCCTGTGAAAAAAACCGAAGATGGAGTAGATCCACGCAGATGATGTCGCCACAACATGACTGGAGGAGGAATTCTGGGAGTTGAAGTCCACAAGTCTTCAAGCTGTCACGTTTGAAGACCCTGGGTTGTTTTTTTTCTAAAAGGTTAAGGGTGCAAGGGTCTTGTAACTTGACAGCTTTAAGACTTGCATGCTTCAATGCCAGAGTTCCTGAGCCAACATGACTGGAGGAGGAATTCTGGGAGTTGAAGTCCACAAGTCTTAAAGCTGTCAAGTTTGAAGACCACTTGGGGTTTTTTTTCCTAAAGGGTTAGGGAAGCAAGGATCTTGTAACTTGACAGCTTTAAGACTTGCATGCTTCAATGTCAGAGTTCCTGACCCAACATTTTGGTTACTAAGCAGGAGCGTTGTTAAGTGATACTATATAACACTTTTAATTAAGCAGGTACCTTGAATAAACATAACTTTGAGTTTCAAATAATACTGATTTTGTTGTTGTCTTAGGTGACACCTGTGAAAAAAAATTCAGGTGCTGCTCAGGCATAAAAATATGCCACTCAAATACTATACTTTTCTGCTCACACTGAAAAAAAATTAGAGGGAACATTGCCTGGGTCATCTAAAAATGGGGGACATAAAATTGTTCTTAAACTGCTGTTAACTTTATACAGTTGATATAAAATATTTTACTACAGTATTTGATTCAGAATCTTTTTTTTCTAGATTTTCCTCCTTTAAAATTGGGTGCGTCTTATATTCCAGAGTGTCTTATAGGGCGAAAAATACG
>JAKRSK010011994.1:0-12563 GCA_029891615.1 Natrix natrix natrix
ATATATATATATATATATATTATATATATATATATATATATATATATATATATATATTATATATATATATATATATATATATATATATGTCTTTGGTTGTTCGGGTTTTCTCCCGCGTAGAATTGGAAGTATCTTCACGACGTTTCGATGAAGTCTCATTCATCATCTTCAGGCTGGTGCTTCTGGCTTGGTGCTTCCGGCTTGGTGCTTCCAGGAGCAATGTGAGATCTCAGCCGGTTCCTCCTTTTAACTGCCAGTGGGGGTTTGTGCTGATTGGGTGGGAGCTTGGCTGCATTCTGATTGGGTGGAGGTGTATTCTGATTGGTAGGGGGCTTGGCTGTGTTCTGATTGGATGGGAGTTTGGCTGTGCTCTGATTGGATGGGGGTGTGTTCTGTTTGGGTGGGGGCCTGGTTGTGCTTGTGTTAGTCTGAGTTGCAGAGGGATTTGAGCTGGTGAGCTGCTTTACTGTTGTTTGGCTTCGCGTTTGTGGTCGATGCCACATCTCCGTGGTGGGCATCAGTTTGCTTAATGTATGGATTTGAGGGGTTTAAAGTGGCTAATAATGCAGCTGTGGTCTGGCTTCTGGTTTGTGGTCCGGCTTGGAAACCCGCCCTCACTGACAAACGAGTCCCTAACACAAAGAATGATACCAGACCCACACTCACGAAAACCACACAGGATGTCACTATCACACATCCACGCAAAAAGCAAGCCCAAACCCACACCGATAATGACCACAAACCAGAAGCCGGACCACAAACCAGAAGCCAGACCACAGCTGCATTATTAGCCACTTTAAACCCCTCAAATCCATACATTAAGCAAACTGATGCCCACCACGGAGATGTGGCACGACCACAAACGCGAAGCCAAACAACAGTAAAGCAGCTCACCAGCTCAAATCCCTCTGCAACTCAGACTAACACAAGCACAACCAGGCCCCCACCCAAACAGAACACGCCCCCATCCAATCAGAGCACAGCCAAACTCCCATCCAATCAGAACACAGCCAAGCCCCCTACCAATCAGAATACACCTCCACCCAATCAGAATGCAGCCAAGCTCCCACCCAATCAGCACAAACCCCCACTGGCAGTTAAAAGGAGGAACCGGCTGAGATCTCACATTGCTCCTGGAAGCACCAAGCCGGAAGCACCAAGCCAGAAGCACCAGCCTGAAGATGATGAATGAGACTTCATCGAAACGTCGTGAAGATGCTTCCAATTCTACGCGGGAGAATATATATATTCGTAGATTTTCACGGGTGTAGGTATGCTTGTGTTTGTTGTATTCGGGTCTTTTCCCGTGTAAGGTTGAGATTGTGTTTGCAACGTTTCGGCAGGATCTCACCTGCCATCTTCAAGAAGATGGCAGGTGAAGATGGCACGTGAGATCCTGCTGAAACGTTGCAAACACAATCTCAACCTTACAAGGGAAAAGACCCGAATACAACAAAACCCAGCATATATATATATATATATATATAATATATATATATATATATATATATATATATAATATATATATATATATATATATATATAATATATAATATATATATATATATATATATCTGGATCCATTTCAACCTGTTTAGCTCTCATCAGCTAGCCATACCCTTACCGGGATTTGAAACCTGGGATGTGTTACATATTAGGCAGACTTGCTAGCCACTTGATAGTCATCAGACTTGATGAGAGCTAAACAGCTTGAAATGGATCCATACTAGTCTCCCTTTATTTATTTATCAGCACAAATACAACACAAATATAAAAAGGCAACATTAAAAATAAAAATATGGGTTTCTGCCTGCATGGTTTTCTGTGATGAGCCGAAGGACAGAAAGAGGGAGGAGTGAGCTCCCTCCCATATTTGGGCATACCAGGGGTTGTAACACAAACACACACACACACACACACACACACACACACACACACACACACACACACAACACACACACACACACACACACACACACACACACATATATATATATATATATAATATATATATATATATATATATATATGTTGTATTTCTACTGATAAATAAATAAAGGGAGACTAGTATAGATCTATTTCGAGCTAATTAGCTCTCATCAGCTAGCCATACCCTTACTGGGATTTGAACCTGGGCTGTATTATATCGTCGCAGGAGTCTTAGCCACTAAGCCACAGGCTCGCCTCCTTATCAGTTGAGCCAGGGAAATAGGTATGTATTTGTGTTACAACCCCTGGTATGCCTAAATATGGGAGGAAGGTCACTACTCCCTCTTTCTGTCCTTCGGCTCATCACAGAAGACCATGCAGGCAGAAAAACCATATTTTTTATTTTTAATGTTGCCTTTTTTATATTTGTGTTGTAATTGTACTGATAAATAAATAAAGGGAGACTAGTATAGATCTATTTCGGCTTAGTGGCTAAGACTCCTGCCTACGATATAATACAGCCCAGGTTCAAATCCCAGTAAGGGTATGGCTAGCTGATGAGAGCTAATTAGTTCGAAATAGATCTATACTAGTCTCCCTTTATTTATTTATCAGTACAAATACAACACAAATATAAAAAGGCAACATTAAAAATAAAAATATGGTTTTCTCCCTGCATGGTCTTCTGTGATGAGCCGAAGAACAGAAAGAGGGAGTAGTGACCTTCCTCCCATATTTAGGCATACCAGGGGTTGTAACACAAATACATACATACATACATACATACATACATACATACATACATACATTCCTCAATCCAGGACTGATTTTTTAAAGCATGACACCTGTCTAATTTGCTGGGTGGGGTGGGGAGAAATGGGGTTATTTCATTTGTGAAGTAGGTGAAAATGATGATATATTGAATGGTTCTTGTTAGTCAGGTCTGATAATGTTTCTTTTATTACTGAGTTCAGTGAAAATTGCACTATATGGCATTTGAATAATAGGGAATATAGAAAGGGTCTAGGACAAATAATTCATCATCCTATGAAGGTGATGTATAAAAATTTGGAGAGGAAGTCTACAATTCTAGCCATCCTAAAATCTCAACTAAAAAAAAAGTATCAAAGCTATCTTCTGATGAATAACATGCATGTTAATAGAGGCTCCAGGGGAAAATTCTATTATTATCCAGTATGTTTTCTGAAACTGGTTTCTATTGTTGTATATGAAACTCTGGATGTTTTAGTTGCAGAGTTTAGAGGCTGGTATACTTTTTTAAAGGGTCTGAGCCTCCATGCATTTCTTGATAGACAGTCTTTTGTTTCAGAAAACTATCTTTTAGATGTATTTAGTTTTCAAAAACTCACTTTTGTCCTTTATTTTGTCCTTTATTTTACCTTTTATTGTGTAAACCGAATGCACAGTCTTTCAAATTGGTGAATAAGTATTGTTATAGAATGGTCTTTTTTAAAAAAAAATATTTTTAAAGTAATCTAGATATTTTTTTTATGTCACTTTATTTTTATCAGGTAAATGTTTTAGCTAATCTAGAACATGGTTTTAATAAAGTGAGTGTGACAGTTTTGTATGCACTCAAACATTAAAGCTTAACCCTAACCCTTTACTAAAAAGCTGTATATGAAAATGAAAAAAGAAATGCAAAATAAAGTACAGGATTTTCTTTCTAAAAAAACAAGACAAAAAGAGAAGTATTGACCTACTGTTGCAACAAAAAAGATTAAAATGACATTTTAGTGGAAGTACTTTATACTAGAAGGCAATCTGGCATCACATAGAATGTCTAGGAAATATATGAAATATTAAGTGTTTCATACTTTGATGAAGCTTTTTGTCATTCTGTAGATTGCCTAGGCAATTTATAAAATGCCTAATTTCATACATGAATGATAACATATATAAATAAACTTTTAAAGCCTTATCATTCATCTTCTTGAAGTAAAACCCATTAAAATCTATTAAGAAAAAATCATATATATATATATATATATATATATATATATATATATATATATGTGTGTGTGTGTGTGTGTGTGTGTGTGTGTGTTGTGTGTGTGTGTGTGTGTGTGTGTGTGTTGTATTTGTGCTGATAAACAAATAAAGGGAGACTAGTATAGATCTATTTCAAGCTATTTAGCTCTCATCAGCTAGCCATACCTTTACTGGGATTTGAACTTGGGCTGTATTACATATTAGGCAGATGTGTTAGCCACGAAGCCACAGGCTCTACTCCTTTATCAGCTAAGCCAGGGAAATAGGTATGTATTGTGTCACAACCCCTGGTATGCCCAAATATGGGAGGGAATACACTGCTTCCCCTTTCTGTCCTTGGCTCACTCCAGGAGACCACCCAGGCAGAAAAACCACATTTTTAATGTTGCCTTTGTGTTGTATTTGTGTTGTATTTGTGCTGATAAATAAATAAAGGGAGACTAGTATAGATCTATTTCAAGCTATTTAGCTCTCATCAGCTAGCCATACCCTTACTGGGATTTGAACCTGGGCTGTATTACATATTAGGCAGATGTGTTAGGCTAGCTGATGAGAGCTAAATAGCTTGAAATAGATCTATATTAGTCTCTCTTTATTTATTTATCAGCACAAATACAACAAAGGCAACATTACAAATATGGTTTTCTGCCCGGATGGTCTCCTGGAGTGAACCGAAGGACAGAAAGGGGAAGCAGTGTATTCCCTCTCATATTTTGGCATACCAGGGGTTGTGACACACACACACACACACACACACACACACAATCATGTATCATGATTGGTAGATTGGTGCTGATTGGTGCTGATTGGTGCTGCCTCTGTGTACATTGTTGTTTCATGTTGCAATGGCCTGGGTGGTGGGTGGGGCTCGTTTGTTGACTAGTGCTGGTTTCCAGCTGTTTGGTAGGTGGGAGGCATCATCACGTTTATTTATGTTGTGGAGGTGTATCTCTATTTCAATAGCTTCCATAACTATTCTCTTGTTGAAGTGTTCTGTTTTGGAGATTAACCTGGGTGCCCTTCTCCCTTACATCAAAGGCACCATAGATAAAATCATCAAAATTCTCCACAAACACAATAACCAGACAGCCTTCAACATTGACCAAAAAATAGCCAACATCTTAAGAAGCCCCAAAGATAAAATCCAGCTAGAAAACCAAGGAGTCTACAAAATACCATGCAAAATCTGTCCTGCAACATATATAGGACAAATGAACAGGAGAATAAATGCATGCATCGCAGAACACAAGAATCCATATAAATAAAAATGTAATGTTTGTTCGTTCAAAATCTCAAAAGTCTAACCTTTGCTAAAAACTTCTAAGGTGCTGTTCAAAAAGGTGCTGGAAAAGGGAGGAAGTATTTTTTCTTTTTTTATTACTGCAATAGCTGTCTGGTTAAATGGAAAAGAAAGAAAAGAGAAAGCGCAAGTTTCTAATATGTTTAATTTCACAATGCTTGTGTGTATACAATATTTTTTGCTGTTCCATTGTCTGTGCAGATATAGAGATTGTCTGGTTTGCCAACTTTAGAACATGCAACATATAATTGTCCATGCGAGAAACAATTTTCAATTGCTGGAAAGACGTTGGACTGGGCACATTTACCAAAAGCATGCAAAGAAAGAAACATTCCCAGGGTGGTACCCTCTGGGCAGGGCCATGCTGTTACCAGCAGCGACAAGGTTCGTGAGGGTCTTGCCCACCTGGTGGGTCCTGCCACTCACTACACCGGCCACGGCTCCCCCGGCAGAGGCATGGAAGTGAGCCATGGTGGCCCCTGCAAGAGCCGCCATGGAGGGTGCTCCCACAGGCCCCGGCCTGGCACCCTCCAAGCTCCCCATGATGGGTAGCCTCTGGAACGATGGGCTGGATGGGGCCCTCCAGACCCCAGTGTGGGAGGGAGGCTGGGGGTGTCTCCCGTGGGCGTAGTGGGGCGGCGGGTGGGTGTAGTATCGTGAGGTGCACCATCTTCTTCGTCTGCCGTGTCTCTGCCGCTGAGTCAGGCTGCTGTGGCTGCTGCTGCATTGGGGCCGGCAGAAGGCCCGATGCTGCCCCCGATGATGACGACATCTCCCTCATGTGCCAGCCCAGCCGGGCTGAGGAGGAGAGGAGAAGAAGGTGGCAGCCGCCCCCAACCCTACTTCTCTCAGCGGTGGCAGCAAGAGGAGGCGTCCGGCGTCCTCTGAGGAGCAGGATGATGATGAGGAGGAAGGATGCGAGGCAGCCCCCGCCAGCCATGGCCCAATGCAGAGATGCCACCGCTGCTGCAGCCACCACCTCACAGGGCACCCAGCGGGTGCCCCAGCTCCACTGCACCTCAGGCTGACACCGCCGCCCTCCATCAGAGCCATCTTGGCGAGGCCGTAGCTGGATCGCTGTGAGGGGGTGGTGGAGAGTGCGCACTGCCGGTCCAGCTGAGGAGATGCTCCTCCTCCACCTCCTCTGGAGCGCCACTGGGCTGGGTGGGGGGAGGCTGGCTTAAGGGTAGAGGGAGGTGGCTGAGGGATGGTGCATCACCACCCCACCTCAGACAGCAAAGGCCCGGCGGGAGGAGAGGGGAGGAAAGCATGTTTTTACCTGTCACAGGTGTGACATCTATATAATATACATATATAAAAACATGTGTGTATTCGAATGCAATGTTGTGTCAAAATTTCAAAGCAATCGGTGACAAACTTTCGGAGATTTGAGATTTTGGACAAACAAACATTACATTTTTATTTATATAGACATTGATTGAATAAGCCAATAATCTGTCTTTTTGCTTTTAAAAGTCTTGATGGTTATTCATTTTAATTCATGTTCCAAAAACTGGGTTTTTTTTTTTAAATTATTTTTTCTGGAATTCTTTTACAACATATCTCTTCTATAAGTCGAAGATTAAAAAAATATGTTCAAGTCACTGTTCTGAGTTCAAATCCATATATCCAAGTCTACTTCAGTGTCAAACCCACGGTGTTATGTTGTTATCACATGATGTATCATTACTTTTTCCCCTTTGCTAAACCAGGGTGGCTGTGGTTAGTGTGTGACACATCTGGCCTGCGCACCACAAGTTTGACCCCCCTGCTCTACTTTATTATATTTGTGTGCCTTGTGTCTATTAAAACCTCACCTGCTTTCATTTGGAAGTCCTGTGTAACATCTTTGTCCATATCATTCCTGTAGTCCGCCATTTTAAAATCCTTATCCAAAACAGCCTGATTCTCACATATCCACCCTTTCCTCTAAAGACACTTTTATAATAGCAGATGGTCTTTAAAAAAAAAGTTCTAAGTACATTGTTACCAAATCGTCTTGAATTGAGTTAAAATATTTTTTCTCAATTCTGTATCAATATACTTCTTCTCCTTCAATTGTAATTATTAATTCTGTCTGTTGACCAGCTTTCAGGTCTTCTCTTATCATTTTCCCCCCCTTCCAAATCCACCACATTTTCCCATGGGAAGATTTCTTGCAATTGAATTCAAAATCGTCATATATTTTATTGAGATTTTAAATAACCGACAGGAAGGCGTTTCATAATTAGTTTCAAAGTCTTATTTCTATTTGCAACTTTCTAAACCAAACTTTTTAGCCCTCTTTTTGTTTTTTATATCAAAATAAAATATTTTTTCTTTACGTTCTTAAATTTACATGAAACTTCCTTCACTGAGGATTGAAGGAAAATAACATGGTGTAATGAAACCTGTCTTTTGGAAGGTTCTTAATATCTAAAAAGTAGTTACTGTAACAAGCCATTTCCATAATTGATTAAGTGCACAAACCCAGTGTCCGTTTGATGGAGCCAAACTACAGCTTAGAGAAGATTATTTTCTCATAGACCCCAGAGTTCTGAAACCCACTGGAAGCTACTGTTTTTATGATCTTTTTGTGGAGATTTTTGTAAGGAGCACCTGTGAGCAAACTGGTTTCACTTCTTGATCCAGAGAGTTCAGGGAGCCAAGCTATTTACTGACTCCTCTCTCCACCGAAGCTGTCACTTCATTCACTACAGAGCTATCTTCAGTCTGCCATTGTTTCCCCAGAAGTCCTGCTAGTTTAATGTTTCTCAACCATTACAATTGTAAGAAGTATAGATTTCAAGTTTGAGAGTTATAATAATAATAATAATAATAATAATAATAATAATAATAATAATAATAATAATAATAATAATTATTATTATTATTATTATTATTATTATTATTATTATTATTATTATTATTATTATTATTATTATTATTATTATTATTATTATTTATTTCTTAGCCGCACCCTCTCCCGAAGGACTCGGGGCGGCGTACAATGAAACATATGAAATAAATATGTGGACAAAACAAACATATAACAGAGACATATACCGAGACACACACAAGGAGGAGGTCGGCTGATAAATAAAAACAATTAAAATACAGTGTTTAAAAACCCCTAGATAATTAAATATAATTAAAATACCCAGTTAAAAACCCGTCAGGAGCGATATGGTTAGATCAAAGTTGAGCCAGGCCAGCTGCTTGGAATAGATGGGTCTTAAGCTTAATACAAAAGGAGCGGAGGTCAGAGGTATTCCTAATATCCGGAGGGAGGTCATTCCACAGGGCTGGGCCCGCCACAGAGAAGGCTCTACTCCTAGGCGCCGCCCCCCGACACTGTCTAGTGGACGGCACCTGGAGGAGGCCCTCTCTGTGCGAACGGATTGGTCGCAGGGATGTATGGGGCAGAATACGATCCCACAAGTAACTAGGTCCTGAGCCATGGAGCGCTTTAAAGATTGTTATCAAAACCTTGAAACCACCCGATAGACCACAGGAAGCCAGTGCAGCTCGCGCAGGAACGGTGTCACATGGGAGTACCTAGTACTCCCCATAATTACCCGCGCGGCTGCGTTCTGGACCAACTGTAGCCTCCGGGTGCATTTCAAGGGAAGCCCCATGTAGAGAGCGTTACAGTAGTTACCCAGACAGCATGTTTGAAGTTGGAATCCATGCATCTTAAAGTTACCGAGGCTGGAAAACTTTTCACTAAGAGAAAACAGAACTACAAATTCATATATTCTGTTGCAGGTCTGATTAAAATTGACCTCCCCCACCCAAAAAAGAAAAAGAAAAAAAAAGAGGGAAAGACTCATTGTTTTCTCCTTTAAGTGCTTATACTGTATGGCTAAATATTTTTTAGAATTGTTTTTAGATTCCATAACAATAATGTGAAAGCTTAATTGGTCAGCTATGATAAAAGTGATTTTCCTGTGTCTATCCTGTTTGTGGGTTTACATCAGGGGTAAAATCAACTTACCTTCGCTATCAGTTTGCAAAGGTGAGCATGCATGTGCCACCTCTGTACATGTTCAGGATCTTACATATATGTGCAGAGCGTCAAAATGGGATGTGATGATATCTGGGTGGGTGGGCAGAGCCTCCCACTGCCACCACTACTGGTGCACCTGAACCAGATAGAACCAAATGAATTGCACCACTGGTTTACATGTTTCTGAAAAACAAATATCGAATCAAAGATACTTTTTAAAAAGGTGGTTTTCATCAATTTGACACAGAAACAAGGTTGCTGCTCTAAGAGTTATTTTTTTCCCCTTTCTTTCCACAGATGCATATTGATTGAAAAGGAATTATCAGCATGTATTGTCAAAAATGGATTTATTTTGCTTTGACCCTCGTTCACGTGGGGCCATGCATGCACAATTGTGATACTAAGGACATGGAACAAGATTTGATGAGATCTCAGATTGTGAATCTTAGCGAGATTCGGAGATTGCTCGTTGCACAGGAAGAGATGATGTCAACACTTCTTTTGAAATCAGGCCAGGTATGGTAATTTTCTGAAAGAAGATTAGCAAGAGACCGAGGTGTTGATTGATATCTGGCTGCTTGACTAAGCTTTCCTTTAATCCAGTCTGGTGAGAAAGATTTTTTCTTGAAACTTTCTTGTGTTATACTGTATATGTAGCAATATACAATGATCTATAAAAGACATAGAAGCACAGAAGCATTTACTACTACTTTCCTAAAGGTTCTCATTTAAATGAATCAGGAGAAGTTCTGTGTCTGTTTTTATTTAGGCATAGAGCTTCTCTGTATAGAACCAAGATTTGGCCATCTGAGAGTGGGACATCAGGCAGCAAAACCAATTAGATTATGTAATGTGACACTGACAGTATCCCATTGAGTGAAACTGTCAGTGGTATCACCCGACTAGCAAGAGAACAACTCTTGCATGATTGAATATACATAAGGTAGTAATGGTTTTACTATTTATATTTTGATTTTAAAAAAAATTAAAAGGTGCTGTCCTTCTGTAGAGATTCACCAACAGGTTACTGGCATTTTCTGATTGTGGTTGTGGTTATTTGGGCTTCTCTTGGAATTATAGAGCACCAGCAATTTTAGGAATGAGTTTCAATACCACTAGCAGGTGTCTTGGAAAATCTACCCCAAGTGTTGGTATTCCTGGTTGGTAAGACACATTTGTGGAGCAGACCAACCCTTTTTATCTTCCAAAAATAAAATAAAAAGTTAATCATTATCAACATCTGGCCATTGATGAGGTAGTGCAGTGGTTAGAGGGCAGCACAGCAGGCTACTTCAGCTGATTGCTAGCTGCAGTTCAGCAGTTCAAATCTCACCAGGCTCAAGGTTGACTCAGCCTTTCATCCTTCCAAGGTGGGTAAAATGAGGACTCAGATCATGGGGGGCAATATGCTGACTCTGTAAACCAGTTAGAGAAGGCTGTAAAGCACTGCAAAGTAGTATATAAGTGCTATTGCTATTGATTTCGACCCTTGTTACCATTGTTCAGTTTTGGTTCTTCATCAGAGTAGATGCATAGCACAAGGAATGAGTTACCAATATTTTAGCTGGGTATTTTATTATGTTAAGTAGTGGCTAATTTGCTCATCATTAATTTTTAATGAAGCTGATTAATACTAAATCCTTTTACCAGTAAGACAGCTCTAGGGCCCTGCATGGTTCATTATTTTAATGTGGCTTTGCCACAAGGAACAATTATTTTTTATTCTTCTTAAAATATAGACACTGATTGCACATTTGCTAATTTTTACTCCGAATTCTTCCTCCTCCTCTTTGCACCTTCTCTCGCCTTTTGTGTCCTTCTCCTCTACTGTGAGGAAAAAGCAAGACCAAACATGTAAACAAAAACACACCTAAATCCACTTTTTGATCTTTAGATGTTGCAACCTTTTCTGTAAGGCAACTTTCAAGTTGAATGAATGGCAAAAAGTTTAACCACTAATTAACTGGCACTAAAATTTAATTGGGCCCAAAGGGTGAAGTACTCAAAATCTATTAATTACTTTTCACAGCTTTTTAAAGCAACCATAGTGGAAGAATGATGACTTATTTCAGAAAGGGCAAAGAGAAACATACATTAAAATGTGTGTATCCATAAATGTGGTATCCTTTTAAAATGTGCACATGCTATGCAATGGTTTGACTTTTTAAAAAATCAACAAAAGAGTAAGGAAATTCAAATATTTTTAATCTGAAGGCCAAAAAAAAAATGACTGCAGAATATTTTGACCCACATAAAGGATATTGTACATAGAAAACGATGAGTGGCTTTTTCAGTGAACTTCTACAGTGAATTTATAGCCATTCTTGATAGTTTCCCTTTGAATATGAATAATAGACTAATCCTAACATATCAAACCTATGTTCTATTTATTCTGACAACCTGGTTGTGAGTGGAGAGGAGACTTAGCTCAGTATGCAATGTGATTATTATTCACTATGGCACTTGTATGCCTACTAAGAAAAGACAAGTTCCACACCTGGAATGATTAGAAATGAACTCAAAAATAAAAATATTCTAAATATACAACAATAATAAGATTGCATTTCAAATGCTGTATACATTTCTGGTCATGCACTTCAGAAAGCATATGACAGAACTGGAAGAGAGGTTTTTTTTAAAAAACCAACAAAATTATTAGGAAATAAAACAACTCTGATATAGAAAAGATTACAGCTTTGGGTGCTACTTAACTTAGAGTCAAACAAAGTAATGGAGGCAAGGTGAAGATATATAAAATCAAGCATTCTACAGAATATGCAAATCCAGAGGTTTTCTATAGTGTTATAACTTTCACATGATATAAGAAAATACAATAAGAATATAAAAATAACATATTGAAATATTGAATAACTAAATAATGGAAGATTATAACAGCATAAATATGGGTATTATTATTAGAACCATATATGTGTGTTAAATGTAACAAATATGATTAGTAATATTTTATTTGTAGTAAAAGGAAAGACACTCAGAATATGGTGATTGGCATAAAAATAACATTGAAATATTGAATAACTAAATAATGGAAGATTATAATTCAACCAAAATATGTGTTCTATTACCAGAACTATATAAGCTTGTCAACTGTAATAAATATGGTGACTATTATTTCATTTGTACTAAAATGTAAGACAGTTGGGTGCCACACTGTTCACTCATTGATATGTTTGTAAAAAAAAAAAAAAAAACCTTTAAAAAAGAAAATACAATATTACACAAAACAATGTTAAACTGTAGGGTATGTTGCCATAACATGTGGTATTAGCCAACAATTTGGAATGTTTAATAGAGAGCTAAATAAATTCATAGAGA